>JASPKZ010008172.1:210000-330202 GCA_030220185.1 Diploptera punctata
AACCACAAGGATAGTCACAAATATACATAGGAAGCCAGGGGTCTTAAATCAATAATTGACTATGCTATATGTAATAAAAAATTAGCATCTAAAGTTCTTGATACAAGAGTTTACAGAGGACCTGAAATCGAATCAGACCATTACTTACTTGTTTGTCCAATTCGTATGCCACCGAGATGGAAAAATAAAAATAAAATTAATAATGTAAAATTTGAAAAAGTGGACAATACTTATAAAGTAAGTCTTTTCCGAGATCCCACTATTATCTGGCTATACAAATGCAGATTAGATCGTCTAGTTCAAGAAACACCGGTTGGCGAAAATATTGAAGAAGAATGGCTTGCTCTACAAAGTATTTTGACACAAGCAGCAAATGAAAGCCTGGGTATCAAAACTAAATGGAATCGAAAAAAAGGACTACGGATATGGGATGAAAACATCAAAAAAGTAATTGATGATAAACGTGAAGCATACAAAAAATTTCTGTCTACAAAAAAAGATGAAGATAAAGTAGAGTATCATAGGAAGAGAGCCATAGCTAAAATTGAAGTTCGCAAAAAACATAGACAAAGCTGGGAACTATTTGTCTCATTTTTGGAAAATGATATCACTAGGCCTCAACCAAAAATATATAAAGTTTTAAAAAATTTAAATAATGATTCAAGAGAAAATGCACATTTAAATTGTATATCTAAAGAATCTTGGCTTAACTACTTTCATCATTTATGGACACAAAAGGATGATTTATTACAAATACCAATCTCTAATAACACTGCTTTGGAACAAATTTCTATAGATGAATTAACTGATGTTGTTAAATCATTAAAAAGTAACAAAGCTCCCGGAGAAGACCACATTAATCAAGAATTATTTAAATTTTCAACTAAAAATTTTTTAGACAGATTTCTTATTCTCCTTAATATGATATGGGAAGGACAAGAACCACCACAAAGCTGGAACAAATCCATTGTAATACCAATCTTCAAAAAAGGAAGTCGCCAAATCAAAGATAACTATCGTGGAATTAGCTTGTTGAACTCTGGATATAAAATTTATGCTAATATAGTTAAGAATAAATTGAGGAAAATTTATGAAAATATAATTGGAGAAGAGCAGAATGGATTCAGAAAGGGTAGATCTTGTACAGATGGATTCTTTACTCTAAAACTACTATTAGAAAAGCACAAGGAATTCAATATAGAAACTCATATCGCCTTCGTTGACTTCATAAAGGCTTTTGACAAAGTAGACAGAAATATATTACTACAAATTTTAGCTGATGATAACGTTCCACAACAATATATTACTAATATCTTCAACATCTATAAAGATAATGAAATCTCTGTTAAACAAGATGGCAAATTATCTTCTTGGGAAAAGATCAACACTGGAGTAAGACAGGGATGTGGATTTTCACCGGTGCTTTTCATTATATACATGAATAAATTAATAAATGAATGGAGGAAACACAACGAGGATATATACCCATCAATAGGAACCTCAAACTCGATGCTATTCTTTTTGCAGACGATTTAGCTCTTCTGGCACTTTCCGAAAATGATTTGCAACGATCAATTTATAATTTACAAAAAATAGGTGCCAAATTTAATATGGAAATATCAATTAACAAAACTAAAATTATGGCATTTCATGGGAAGGACCCCATACAAAGTAAAATCTGTCTCCAGAATAAAATTTTAGAGAGATCTAATCAATTTAAATATCTTGGATATTATCTCTCTATCTGGGATGAAAAGGATATCCCTGAAAAAGTTACTAGTTATAATAAAAGTTTAGGAATTATTAATCAAGTTATGAAACCATCCCTTGTACAAAAAAATACCAGATTACGTTTATATAACACTTTGGCTAGACCAGTGTTGACCTATGGTAGTGAAGCATGGACACTAAGAAAACAACATGAAAGCAGAATAACGGCTTGTGAAATGAGATTCATGCGCAGAACAGCGGGTTACACCAGATGGGATCGGAAAAGGAACACCGATATCTTAAAAGAATTGAAGACTACGCCAATTTTGGAATATATTAAACAGTACCAACTAAATTGGAAACACCATCTTGAAAGAATGAGTTCAAATCGGATCCCCAAAGCTGTTTATAATTATATACCAAGAGGACGAAGATAACTGGGCCGTCCTATGAAACGCTGGAGGGAAAATTTTCTATAGGATCGTAACAGGCCTTGGCCTAATACTTGGAAGGAAGAAGAAGAAGAAGAATATTCATAATAATATTAATATTCATAATAATAGTAATAATAGTATTAATAATAATATCATCTTCATGAACAAATTCGTTTTAGGCCATGTGGCGTTACGGTAAACCTAGCGAAGATGGTCTTGATCTTTCCACCGATGTTTTGGTCTTCCCTGGTCCCTATGTCCAGTTGGGGTATATTGGAATGCCAATTATGGAAGTCTATTTCTTGCCATTCTCCTCAGATGATTTTTCCATTCTTGTTGGTATCTTTGTATATCTTCATTTAAACTTGGTACTCCAAGTTTTCCTCTGATGATAGTGTTCCTTTGGTGATCCAGTCTATTAACTCCTAACAATGATCGTAACAAGTGCATTTGGCTTACTTAAAGTTTATGAGAGTTTCTTTTATTTAAAATCCAAATTTCACTTCCGTATTTTAGAGCAGCTTTTGATGTGATGTTATGTGTTCTTAGTTTTGTCTCTGTCCTCATCTGTTTACCAAAATGTCTTCTTATTACCCCATTCATTTTATTATATTTTTGTAATTTTGAATCAATGTCACTCTTATACTCTGCAAATACACTTCCTAATAATAATAATAATAATAATAATAATAATAATAATAATAGTAATAATAATAGTAATATTAATAGTAATAATAATAGTGATAATAATAATAATATAATAATAAGTGATGATAATAATAATAATAATAATAACTATAGTAGTAGTAGTAGTAATAATAGTAATAATAATAGTATTTTAACTGGCGAGATGAGACCATAAGCCTTTGTCTATTACTGAACCAAGTTGTGGAATATATATATATATATATATATAAGACACAATAAACTCAAATAATTTCATGGTGCATATACAATGGAATTATTATCTACAATATGTCAATATGTTATGTTGATTTACTCTAGATTTAACGAATAAAATATAAAATGTACAATATATGAAATTGAAAGAACTACTGATGACATAGGATAATTTATTTCTGAACAAAAATTAAAAAAGTAATTGTATAATCGTGAATTAAAAGTGTCAAGTCTTGGGCAACTTCTGTTATCTTGAGGAAGGGAATTCCAGAAGCGAGCGGAGACTGCTGTCGGAGAAATAGAATAAGAAGACTTTTGACTTAGATTAAAAATTGTAAGAAGATAACTTCTGAAATCTGGACGCCAGGAACTGAGAGTGTAAGAGAACAGAAGCTTGAAAATAAGTGAAAGAGGTTAAAATTTACGCCTAAGACGAAGCTAAGAGAGTTTTTCGAAGTGTTATGAAATATTTTCATAACGAAGGATATTAAAAATGAAACTAATGCAAACATTACGAACACGTTGCAGTCTATGCAAAAAGTCAGAGCTTAGATCATTATGTATAACGTCACAATGATCGATGTGTGGAAGCACAAGATTCTGCACAACAGTTTGATTTAATGAAACAAAGGGAAATTTCTTTAAAAGTCTAAGATAATTTAAATTGATAAAGTCTTTCTACAGATCTATTTCCCTTTTGTCTGCCAGGTTATATATGGGTCTAGATATAGTCCAAAATCGAGCACTGAAGAACAATAAAGAAAACTGTATTATTTACAGTGATATTTGAAGGAGTAGATAGGCCTATGTCAAATTTTTGTTGGCAGTTTCAATTGTCGTATTAGAATGACTTGTGATTTGTTAGGATTCAGATTTAGACTGAAACTTGAACACCAGTTAAATGCAGATATGAGATCGATATTAATTTTGGTCTAGCTGTTATAGATGAACTCTGGAGGTGAATTTAAGGTATACTTTGAGATCGTCAGCATTGAGATGGGAACGGCAGAGATTTAGTACAGTTGATAAATAATTGAAGTAGTTTGAGAAACTAAGAGGAGATCCGAGAACAATGCCCTGGGGTACTCCCGCCTACTCATTTCGCCAAGAGGAGGGTCTACAGTTTAATGAAAAATGTACTGACGTCCGTACACGTATGAATCGAACCAGGATACAGCGTTGTCAGACATATGTAGGTTGTTGAGCTTTATCATAAGTAGTCGTAAATCGTGGTCTACCGTGTTAAATGCTTTACTAATGTCGAATAATGTTGAAATAGCTAATTTATGTTTGTTCATGGGTCCACGGACACATTCTGTAATTTTTAACGAAAGAGTGGTAGTGCTATGGTATGAGCAGTCCTAAAGCTGGATTGATAAGGATCAAGGAGGTAATTTTTTTGGGGAAATTCAATCATTTGCTTATGTACAATATGTTCTAAAGCTTTAGATAAAATTGGAGGGATGCTAATCGGTCTGAAGTCATTATAGTTATTAGGTTACTTATTTTAGGTACAGGCAGAGCTCTATATGGTTTCCATGTAGTGAGGGAAATATAAGTTATAAGGGATGCGTTAAACATACGAGTCACTGTGGGTAGTATGATGTTAAATATTTTATTTAGCTATAAAATGCTGATGTCATCTGGCTTTGAGCATTGGATTTAATCCGCTTGAGTGATTTTTCAACGGCTATATGCGAGATGTCGTAGAAGTAAAATTTATCTCTTCGTGCAGAATGAGTTTGAGATAAATATTTAAGAATGTCTATTTTAGTCTTGTTGTCTGTATGTGTTAAGGCTATTGAGATAAAATGTTAATTTAAAGTATCTAGTGAAATATCTACATAGTCATTTTGGAGATACAAATGCTCAAGTCCCATTGCTCGGAGATTTCACCAAGTGCCCCGCACACGTACTTCAGGTCCGATTTACTGTGGGCGTGTCGTACTTTGACATTGCGTATAGTTTGTGTAGTTGTGTTTCTTAATAGTTTGTACAGTAGCCAGTTCTCGTCAATTTTTTGTTGTCTGTATGTGCGGTAACCTTTGTTTCTTTTTGACATAATTTCATGTAGCGAGTCATTCATCCAGGGGGAAGGAGGCCGGGTAAATTATGTGGTTTTTACGGTGCATGTCTGTCATATAACTGCAGTATCAATGTATTAAATGTCTTCACATTTTCATCAACTGATCGAAGATTCCAAATTGTGTACCAAGGTAGTTCTAACGCGTCTGATTTTAGCTTAGTCTCGTCTATAATTTGTAAGTTTCTATAAGTAATCAGTTTACAGCGCCTTTTAGGGCACTAAAGTGAGTGTTCTAGGAAAACAGTGTCAGGAGCAGGAAGTTGCCTGTAATGTCAGTACTTTCTGTGGATGAGTAGTCACTATTATAGATCAATGGTGTGTTACTAGTAGGAGTATCGATCTGTTAATAATTTTCCCTGATTTTACTCTAACATTTTACAATTTAAGCATATTCCACTGTTTGCAGGATATTCTCCACAGGACGCAATTGTTAATTCTATTGAATCAATAATATTTTCAATGTGCAAGAGTTGTTGTACAGTTTAATGCTCTTAGCAGTAGGCCAGTAGCTATTGCATGTTTCAACAAGCCTGTATATAGATACCTTGAAATATGGATTGTTCCTATATCCTGAAACTAATTTAAATGCATGATTTATGCTATATAAAAGTTTAGAATTTTTGAAATGTTATTACATTGCTCTGAAGCATACACATCCTCTTTGGAATCCGCCATTATCTTTATCCTAAGGAAGCAAATACATTACGCTACATCGAGATATCGGGATCTCAGAAGGGAAGGAGAGGAAAATGTGATCCTGGATAGGAAAGTTTAGGGGAAGGAAGAAAAAGAGGAAAAACAAATGCACAGACATTTTCTCTAACTCCCGTCCCAATTACTGTTTCCCCTCACGCTAGAAAATATTACTTTTCATTACAAAGTGCAGTTTTTATCCCGCTCACCTGCTTATTTCTGGTCCAAAGTAATAAACATTGCTACAGTACGTGCATACCCTACTTCTCCTGATATATAAGCTTCAAAAATTTAAATTTTCCTAGCGTTGCTTATTGACGAAAGTTACTCGTGCAAGCGCTTTTGTACAATAGGACTCGAAACATATGAGCCGGAGATAAATTCTGTGTTCCAGAAACAGAGCACGTGCTCGTCAAAGCCACACTTCACAGTGTAACACATAATTAAATAATTTAGATAAAGTATTTTGTAAAAGTCTTATTTACGTACCTAATGACCTTTAATGGAGGATACATTCTAGATTCATCACAGCTTCTGTAGTCTCGAAAAATTATGATAATGAAAATGATGATGATAATGATGGTGATGATGATGATGATGATGATAATAATAATAATAATAATAATAATAATAATAATAATAATAATAATAATAATAATAATAATAATAATGATGATAATGATGATGGTAATAATAATAATAATAATAATAATAATAATCGTGATAACAATTATAATAAAGAAATAGCAAAAAGTATTAGTAATGGAAGAAAATCCATAGGAATGTTAAACTCTGTACTATGGAGTAAAAACATAATTAACAGAACAAACAACTAATTTATAAATCCATCCTAGAAAGTATAATGTTATATGGATCGGATATCTGGACAATGACACATGTCAACAGAATAACTACAGTTGAAATGGATTTTTGGAGAAGGGCTTCCAGAAAATCTAGACTGGAAACATTTAGAAATACAGAAATTAGAAAATGAATGAATGCAGACAGAAATATAATGGATGAGATTGAACACAGAAGGCTAAAATGATATGGACACGTAAGAATAATGCAGGATGGAAGAGTACCAACGTCCGACTATGCACGGAAATTTGAAAGAAGGAACAGAAAAGAAAGACCAAGAACAATCTTGAAGAACAACATTCAAAATTCAATGTGGAAATTTGGTGAAAGAGATTAAGACACAGAGGACAGAGAACGATGGAGAACTTTAATTAAGAGAAAATTGTGAATTTAGTCTATAAGTCTATAATTACATATATTTATATTTATTTATTTATTTTTAGTTCATGTTAATTACTAAGATTGGTTGGAGAAAACCCTCAATGATGAGGAAAATTCTCGAAATATAATAATAATAATAATAATAATAATAATAATAATAATAATAATAATAATAATAATAATAATAATAATAATAATAATAATAATAATAATAATAATAATAATAATTGTAGTAATAATACGGGTGAAACATGACTCTAAAGACAAACATTCGTACATGTTTAGAGATTTTTTTATAAAAGAAACCCATGGTCTCCAGTGATTATTACGGAGTAATGATTCTTTGATATAGTAGACATGAATCATGTCTTTTGAAACGCGATAAGATGGATTGAAATAAATTACAAAAAAAAAACAAAAAAGTAATCAACTTTGTAATGTATCAGAACCCATCCTTTCACAGTCCGAATGACATTATTCATCTCTAGAATATCAACAACACATTACTCCGTAATAGCACTATGAGTCCATTATATCAAAACTTCCAGTTGAGATCAGTAAACAACTTGTCAAACATTCTCGGTAGAGTTTTGTTCCGTCTTGTTTAATGCTAATAATTCCAATAATATTCTAATAATAATAATAATAATAATAATAATAATGACAATAATGATAATGATGACAATAATAATGATGACAATAATGATGATGATGATGATGATGATGATGATTATAATGATAATGATGATAATTTGAGAATACATTTCTTAGGATATTTTTGGGCTAAAAAGAGATGAACAGACAGGCAAATCGAGAAAACTGCATAATACTGAGCTACATGGAATGTATAGGAAGCCATATATAATAAGATCAGTTAAGTCTCGTAGACTGGGATTGTCAGGATATGTAGTACGAATGGGGAATGAAAGAGGTACATGGATGCTTCTTATAGTAAAACCAGAGGGAAGACGCCCAGTTGGTAGACCGAGAATAACGTGGGAGAATAACATTATCCATGATTTTAGGAAGTAGATTATACAGAGGATGATTGGAAAACATTAGCTCAGGATACGGATGTATGGAGAACTTATGTCCTCGTGGCCATAAACCTACGGGTACGATAGACACAGTGAATAAGTTAGTTAATGATAATGCTAAAGATAATGATAATTAAAATTATTTTAGTGACTTTAATAATCGTAACAACGATGATAAGCATAATGTTGATAATCATAATGATGATGATAATGATAATAATAATAATAATAATAATATAATAATAATAATAATAATAATAATAATCCATACATAGTAATCCTGCCCGAAGGCAGGTCCTTCACTGCAGTCATAGCATTTTCATGCTATGCTTGCAGCTTTACTAGGGAATTGTAGGTGTGATAGTTTCCCCGTTGCTGATGTTGATAAGGATGATGATGATGTCCATATGATTTTGGGGACCATTTGGGCCTTAAAGTTTTCCTTACATTTGTCTTACAGATGAAGAAAAAACCCGATAAAAACCTCACCCAGAAAAACTGTCCCGACCGGGGATCGAACCCGGGCCCTCTGCGTGACAAGGCAGCACGCTACCTTGAGACCACAGCGGTGGACAATAATGGTAATAAAACAATAATAATAATGAGCTTTGCAAAGTAAAGTAATCCCACTACAGGCCTCAGGAGGGCCTTGGGGCAGTAGGAGGTTAAGGCTCCCACTATTTCTGGACAATCGGCACTTGATGTCAGCCGGGTTGTCAGCCCTGCGTGACGGCCGCCTTTACCCCCAGAACAAGCGTCTGGTACTCATTTCCGTTAGAGGCTGAGTCGACCCCAGGGCCATAGTGCCGCCAGAAGGTTTGGGTCAGTTTAAAAATCCTGACCCCACCGGGACTTGAACCCTCGACCTTCCGGCTTGTAGCTCAGTGCCTTAACCACTACGCTACGGCGTGCCCCAATGAGCTTTGCCCTAGATATATATTTCTGAGGAACACGTGTATGCTGATTCTTTTTTAAATTTACATTACAATATAATTGTGATGTTAGACATGGAAACAATTTTTTTCTTTTTTCTAATTTCCATCCTAATGTACCATCTTATCAAAAGGGAGTAAAAGTAAATAACTCACTAGCACTATGGGAACAAGAGATCAATTGCCTCACGTACATAGGCCTAAGATATCTGTATCTGTAAGTCACGTACCTCAAAACATAGCTAATGGTATTTTCCCACCTTATCTTTGCCTACCTATTGGAAGCTTTTCCTATGGTTTTCCTACTAGATTTTCTATGTCATTCTTTAATCTCCCATTTGTGATACCTTTCCTGCCCATCGCTGTATACGAGACAAAACTATTCTTATTATATCTAGTTTCACATAAAGGTTATGTAGCTCAGTGTTATGGAGTCTTCTCAATGCACCATCCTCTTTGTCTCTCTTTGGTCTATTTTGTATGTAACAGTAAAGTAGAAGTACATTGTTAAATGCGGAATGGACCCAAATTACATCAATAGAAGTAGGCCGTATATTTAGAAGAAGTGGAAGAATTCAAATACCTTGGAATAATAATTACAAACAAGAATGAGGTGCAGAAAGAAATTAAACATGGGCTCAAATCTTGAAACATGGACAATTAGACACTATAGGGACTGTTGTCATCTCAACTTCTGTGATAATTGATAAACAAAACACATTACAAATCGTTATTTTTCCAGGTATAGTAGTCTCTTATTTTAAGACAGGAGAGAAGTGTACGAGTAGGCACTATTTGAGAATAAAGTGCTCAGGAATGTTTTTAGGCTCTATAAGAAGATTTGAGTTACAAGATTTTTATGGACAATCATCATAATAGGAACAGTTAAGTCTCGTAGACTTCGATGGTCTGAACATATGGCATGAAAGGGAATGGAAAAAGGGATTGGAAACGTCTTGTATGAAAGTCAGAGGGAAAAGTGTTCAATAAATAAGTCAAGAATGATGTGGGAGAAAAATAATAAACATAGTTTGAGTTAGGTAAATTATGAAGGGAATGATTGTAAAACATTAGGTGAGGATAGGAATGTATGGAGAGCATACGTCCGCGCGTCCATAAACCTCCAGTTTCGATATTGTCAGTGAGGTATGTGGTTAACTTTGTTCAGATGTACTTGTACTCTAATATTCCTTTGTCTCACAAAATAATATACCATATTTCGCATTCATATAATACTGGAAGATTCGTCATTTTATATACATTTAACATTTTTGAGAGAAGTAGGGATATCGAGAATTTCTGTAATGCTTACAAAGAGCATTAAATAAATATGATAAAAGTAGATAACAAATTAGTTTTGGTATGCTTTGGGTTTTTTTTTCGTTTCGCAAAATGCAAAATAGTTTATTAAATTATTTAATAAATTTGTTTTGGGTTAAAATGAATAAAGATGGCAAGCTTGATATTGATACTCAACATACTGTTACGAATAAAAATCAAATGTATAAAACTATTTTCGAGTAATATAAAATATAATCCAGATGCACTACTGATACTACTACTACTATATCTACTACCATTACTATTTCTACGAGGGTGAATCAAATATAAACCGGAATTATTGTTTACAATTTTATTGAATTAACAAAAAATACAAAACCACCACCTCATTTTTGTACATAGTCTCCTGAATTTCCAACACACTTTTTCCATCGAGTTGGCAACTTTTTGATACCGTCGTTGAAGAATGAGAGATGACGTGTAGTCAGCCAGTTGCGCACGAACTCCTCTACCGCTGCATTGTCACCAAACCGCCTTCCTCCCAGGTCTTCTTTCAGTTGCCGAAACAAATGGTAGTCACAGGGTGACAAATGTGGACTGTAAGGAGGAAGTACCAGAGGTGTCCAATTATTTTCGTCAGTTTTCTTGTGTCAACCGAGCAGTGTGTGGCCATGCATTGTCGTGCAGCACAATCACATTTCGGATCGGTTTCCGGCGGCGCTTGTTGCGATATGCTGCTTTCCGAAGCTTATTCCAACGTGTGAAGCAATTTCAGAAATTGTTACGCACCGATCCTCCTCAATAAGTTCCCGTACAACACGAATGTTGTCTGCAGTGATGCTTGTTCGTTGCCGTCGTTGGTGGGGCTCATTTTCCACTGAATCCCGGCCCGCTATTTTTTTTTTTGCGCCAATCATGCACCTGCGTCTTCGAAAGGGTTGCTTTCCCAAACTACGCATGGAGCCTTCTCAAAATTTCAGAAGGTTTAGTGCCAAAAACTTAATAACAATGCGTTGCGCAACAGACATGTGTACCTCTTGCTCGCTCATGGCGTACTGAAGGAAGCGGCCGCTCTTCGGAGTGCGGCACATCAAGATCCCAACTCCAGACACCCCCACCAACTTCCCCTCCAAAACCCCAACCTGTGTAGTTCGCTACTAGAGCCTCCAGATACAAATTCCGGTTTATATTTGATCCACCCTCGTAGTAATAATAATAGTAATAATAATAATATTAATAATAGTAATAGTAATAATAATAATAGTAATTATTATTATTATTATTATTATTATTATGCCAAGAGAGGATAAACAATTATTTTTAGAAAAAGATGCTTAGGAAATGTTTTGGGAACAAAAGTGGATGAAAATTACATAAAATCAGAGTTGCTTGATCTTCATGGCAAACCAGATATAATAGGAACAGCTGAGTCTCGTAGACTGCGATGGGCAGGATATATGACACGAATTGGGAATGAAGGAGGGAAAAATTCTTGTAGGAAAACCAGTGGGAGTGCCATGTAAGGTGGCCGAGCATGAGGTGGGATAATAATATTAACGATGATTTCCGATTGAGGGTCTTTCCACTTTTCAGCGGTTGCCCTTTTACCAGCCGGCTGCTGGCCCTTCACCTCCACATGTGTCAATCACAGAGGTAGATGATCAACAGCCAGTGTAGGGGTGACATGTGGTTAGCATGTCGAGTCCCCCAGCCGTTATAGCTGGTTCCTCAACCTGGAGCCGCTACTCATTGTAGCTACCCAATTGCCTCACGATGCTGGGTGGGCACCGGTCCCATACTGGCCGAAATGCCATGAGAAAATTTCTTCCCCCATGGAGACTCGAACCAGCGCAAGTCCCGTAGCTCTGCGCCAAGGCTTCCTCTCTCAACCGCTCGGCTACGGCGCGGGACATTAACGATGATTTGAGCATGTAAATTTCACTAGATTTAGTATAAAACATCAGCTCAATGTACGCAATATTACGGACAGATTATATCCGCCTGGATTCGAAACGGCCAGTAAGATAATAATAATGATAATGATAATGATAATGATAATGATAATGATAATGATAATGATAATGATAATGATAATAATAATAATAATAATAATAATAATAATAATAATAATAATAATAATAATAATAATAATAATAATAATAATAATAATAATAATAATAATAATAATAAAGTTATATTATTTGTACAAAGTTAAAATCGTCTCTTCCACTCAGCCAGAAAATCATAAAAAGTATATATATATATATATATATATATATATATATATATATATATATCACTATCAATATTGAACCCGTAGGTTCATGGCTGCGCGAACATAATCTCTCCATACATCCCTATCCTGATCTAACGTTCTCCAACCGTCCCCTATAGAACGTACTTCACTCAAATCTTGGTTAATGTTATTCATCCCATCATTCTTATTATAACAATTGGGCGTTTTCCCTCTGGTTGTCCACACTCTTTCATTTCCCATTCGTGCCACATGTCCTTCCCTTCGCAGTCTACGAGACTTAAATGTTCTTATTGTATCTGGTTTCCTATAAAGACTAAATAGCTCATTCTTAAGTAGTCTTCATAATTCGCCTGTTTATCTCTCTTCGGTCCAAAAATTTTGCTAAGAACTTAATTCTCAAATATTCATAAACCTTACTCCTCCCTTAAATTTAGAGTCCATGTTTTGCTTCCATATAATATAACAAGAAGAATATCAGTTTTATATATTACCAGTTTAACGTTTTTTGGAGGAGTTGGTACTGCAAGATAATCTGTAATAGCATGCATTACAATAATTGACCATATGTATAATTTATTCGTGCATCACATTCTTATTTGTAATTATTGTTCCAAGGTATTCGATTTAACACATACTTCAGAATTTCCTTCATTTGAATTAACTCTCCATTTTGCGTGTACATATGTTTAGTTTTATTGATGTTTACTTCTAGTGCCAATTTCTTAGTATTAGTCAATAGTGTGTGCGTTGGCCTTACTATTTCCTCGATATCGCCTAATAATACTGCATCATCAGCATAAACTAACAGCTTATTAATACCCAATGGATTTGTTGCAGACGATCTCCATCCTCTACAGATTTGATGGACTGCTCTAGTATGAAATGGAATAGTAGAGGAGATAGCGAGCCTCTTTGCTTTAACCCATTCTGAATTTTTATTTATGTTTGCCTGCACGGTACCTACTCTTTTTGCCATTTAGACACATTCGAATAAGTCCAAATATTTTTTTTTAGGAATTCCGAACTCCAGCCGGATACTATATAACTTTTGCCCCTTAATTGAATCGTAAGTCAATTTGAAGTCTATATATAGTTAATGAACAGTGCAATTGTATTCACATTTCTTTTCAAAAATCTGTCTTATACTATAAACCTGATCTGTTGTAGACTTGTTTCTTTTAAATCTACATTGATGATCTCCTATTATGCCATCAATATTGGCTGTAAATTTGCTTACTAATATATTTTTTTAGAATTTTGTAAGAAGTTGAAGGTAATGAAATGCCCCTGTAGTTGTTGCTATGAGTTTTATATCCTATCTTATAGATTGGTAAGTTAATCAGTTCTTTACATTTATTTAGAAGAACTTATTTTTCTCAAATCATACAAAGTAACCAACTTTTCTTGTCCATTAATTGTTTTCTTTCATTAGATCTGCTGGGATCCCATCTGAAACTGATGCTTTGTACATCTTCAATTTTTCTATCACCAATTTAATCTGTTATGTATTTGGTTCTGTGACTAATACTTCTGTATTCTGTAAACCGTCCTCTTCAATACCCTGTTCTGCATGTACATTTAAGAGCTGATTAAAGATTTTTTAATGAAACATTTTCAGAATCATATTTAGTGTAGGTTCCTCTCACGAGTAATAAGAGTTCTCTGATTTTACACCTGACGAATTACAACTGATTTATCATCTATCATCGATGATGCTATTATGCCAGTGTTTGTCCACTGATTCACGATTTATCCGGTTCCGAGTTTCAACATCTGGAGTCGATCATTGTATTTATGAATATCCTTATGCTGGAATGTTACGCTCTTAACAATAATATCATTTCGATGTGAACGAATCTAACCCCATTGTCGTTATTATATTCATGAATACTGAATTTGCCAATTATTAGCATGAATATATCTTCTCGCCCCACTTTTGAATTAAAATATCCTTAGACAATTTTCATATTATATTGGGAAAGACTACCAACGCATTCTAATTCTTCGTAGAACTCCTCCTTAAAATTGTCATTCTTATCTTGTGTGTGACCATGTACATTTACAATTACAAAATCATATCGTTTACACTTTACTATTATATATGATATCCTATCGCTGAAATACATATCTCGGATAGCGGAGAGGACACTCCTTCGTACTAATAAAACCGTTCCAAATTCAGGTCTCGCTGCAACCCCGTAGTATAATACAAAGCTTCCTGATTCCTGGTTACTTCCTCCTGGGCATCTAACTACCTGTAAAGCGACTATATTCATGGCTGATTATTGTAATTCCTGCCTTATTTTTTCTAGTGCCCCACTAGTATATAATGTCCTAATATTCCATATTCCTAGTAACATGTCCCCTTCTGTTTCAGCCTTTGTCGTGAATTCCTTGAAGTAATCCCCGCCCGGAGAACTGAAAGGGACCTATTTTACCTCCAGAAAATTTCCCCAGTGGAACCCATGTCCGCGTTTCTTGACCGAAGTATTTTTACGGTGAAAGATCGTCATTCATTGGACCAAGTACTTTTTTCGTCGGGTTTATCGCTTTCGACCTGTCCGGCATGGGTAACCCTTTCGGCAGCAATGCTACCGCCGCGCCGGCATGGCTGTAGGGGTCATTTAAGCACGCAAGCCAATCTACCACAAGGTAAAGAAACCATGAAGTGATGTATATAATCTCATCATCATCCGGTATCATGGCAGCTGTCGCCGTCATCCGGAACCAAACGCCATTCATCTCTGCCCATACATTGTCCTTCCACCAATCCTCTGATATTCACAGCTGCTTGTACCCCTTCTATCCAACTTTTCATCGGTCTTCCTCTCTTCCTCCTTTCCATTGGGATCCATCCCATAAGAATTTTAGGCAATCTTTGCTCTGGCATTCTTTTGACATGACCATACCACTGTAATCTTTTATTTTCTATAATGTCTATGATGTCCGGCTCACCTTGTACACCCATAATTTCCCTTATTTCTTTATTTCGTATTCTATCCATTGTAGATTTTCGAGCTGATCTTCTTGAAACATCTATTTCTGTACTTAAAATTATTTTTATTTCCCTAGTAGGAATTCGCCGAATTTCAGCACCATATGTTAAAATGCTCTGAATTATGGATTGATATATTTGTAATTTTCTATTTTTTGTAATATTCTTTCTCCACCAAACAGAGTTTAGAGCATTTATTGCTTGTTTTGTTTGTGAGATTCTGTTTTTAATTCCCACTGTTTTATCACCTGAATGTTCTAATTTTGTTCCTAAGTAAGTGCATTCGATACTAGGTTTTAGTTTTTATCCATTGTTGAATTTTATATCTTCCATTTTTTCTCCTACACACAGATATTTAGTTTTCTCTATATTTATATAAAGTACAATGTTTCATAATACTATTTTAGTTCTTTTGCCATATATTCTATGTCATTGTGGACTTGTGCTATTAATACCTGGTCGTCTGCAAATAGAGTGAATATACAAGTGTTTTTTTGGATTGGTATGACCATTTTTTGACATTTTTCCTCCAGTCTCTTAGTTCCCTTTCCAGATAAATTTTAAGTAGAGTTGGAGGTAAACTGCAACCCTGCCTTAATCCTTTTGTAATAGTAAATCCCTCTGTTATATGATTCCCAACTTTTATTTTCGAAATTGATCCTTTGTATAATGATTTTATAGCTTCTATTAATCTTTTGTAATGTTAGAATTGTCTAAATTTTCCATAACGTTTTTTTAAGAATATTATCATATTCATTACTTAAATCGACATAACGCAATTGTATATCTCTGCTAGTAGCTCTTCTTTTTTCCATCATTTGTGTTATGCAAAATATATTATCTGTGCATGATCTACCACTTCTAAAACCAGATTGTTCTTCTATTTCTTTATACCGATATTTTAATACACACACACACACACACGCATATATATATATATTAGCACTGGAAATGAAATTATTAAAGTGTTTTAGTCAAATATATACCATGGACTTGCACGAATGTTGTAACTCTGTAATGATACAAAAATTAATAAATAAAATACAATTCTTGATTTTGCAATTGGCCTCTATATAAAAAAGTTGATTAGTATGGAGGATGGAACTTTAATATTCAGGGTTTTAGAACGAATTCCATAGTCATGGTGTGAAGAAGTAAACCATAAAACACGCAGCTTTAAGCAAATTAAAGAAAAGTACAATAATACCCAGAATGGGAAAATAAAGGCGATTGCGGAGAAGGGTAAAAATATAAAATATGTTCATAGGAAGATGCTCTTATGTAATCGTTAAATGATTTTAAGTAATTCACTGATACTTGTAGGATAATAATGTAATTACTCATGGGGAAGAGCGTTTTCACGGCATCGGTGAACCTTAACCTCTCTTACAATATGCTCCCATTGCCATCTGCCAAACACTTCTACCATTATTTTGCACACTTCGTATACTTGAGATCTTCCTCCAATGACTGCAACCATCCTTTTCTTAGAGTTCCGCGTATTCTGTTACTATAAATTTCACAATGAACAACTTCAAGGATGCAACCTTTTTTTGACATGTCTAAGTCATCTCAAACTGCGTGGTTTTATGAAAGTTAAGTTATCTTTCCTTACAATATTATTAACATAGAAATTATAAAGTTTAGTAAGACAAACGCAATTTTATTTTTACAAAATTTCTGACATTAACCTGGTTATGGGCTTATGTTACTAAGTGAATATGCGGAAACCCCATAATCCTCTATCATTAGAGAAGTTTGATGTTACAAAAAATACTTCCTCCGGTAAAGGAAAGAAGAAAGTTATTGCAATTATTTATTTTTCAGTGGAATATTATTTTATTTTATAGACGTTTTTCTACTTAATTTCTTAAATGCACATTGCTTATTCAGTCATAATTGACTAAATGCATCAAATTCAAATGTGTCCGTGATTTTGTGTGAATCCTAAAATTCGCAAGTCATTCTAATGGAACAACAGAAACTGCTCACACCCTTTGACGTTGTGCATTTTCAAATATTACTCTAAATAATATAATTAACCCTTATTCTTGTTCATTAATAGATCTTGGACTAGATATAGACGCAAATTTAACCTGACAAACACAAGTGAAACATATATGTAAAGAGACTTTTTCCATCTTACCATATCTTAGATGTATAAAGAATTTTCTTCTAGTTTCATTAAAGTAATAGTTTTGCAGAATCTTGTGTTTCGACAATGATCTAAACTATGACTTGTCGCAGAGACTGCAGCGTGTTTATAACGCTTGCGTTCGATTAATTTTCAATATCCGCCGTTATGATCATATTTCCGAACAATTCAATAATTTCTGTTGTATCCGCCTTGGTGACAGACGAAAATTACACCCCCTTTCACTTTTTTGAAGCTCCTGAATTCCTGCACTCCTAATTACCTGACGTCCGGATATGAGAAGTTATCTTCTTACCACAATATTGATACTAGGTCAAAATATAACAAGCTGTTAATTATCCCTCTCCATAGCACTTCCTCTTATTCTGCTACTTTCATAGTAGCCTCTGCCCGTTTGTGGAATTCCCTCCCTCAAGACATCAGGTGTTGCTGCACACGCTTATACAGTTTCTCAAGAACTAAATTTATTCTATGTCAATAATCGTATTTTTTTCCGTTGTTTCTATCTTGTACATTTTATATTTCATTCGTTAAATGTAGAGTATATCAATACGTATTGTGTATAATAATTATATTGTAGATATACCATGTCATATTTTTTATTTATTGTATGGTAGATGGTCCACCGCTGTGGTCTCGAGGTAGCGTGCTGCCTTGTCACGCAGCGGGCCCGGGTTTGATCCCCGATCGGGGCAGTTTTTCTGGGTAAGGTTTTTTCAGGGTAAGGTTTTTATCAGGGTTTTTCCTCACCTGTAAGACAAATGTCAGGAACACTTGAGGCCCAAATGGTCCCCGAAATCATATGGGCATCATCATCATCCTTACCATTATCATCATCACCATCATCATCCTTCACCGGTGTGGAAAGCAACGGGAAGCTACCACACCTACAATTCCCTAGTAAAGCTGCAAGCATAGCATGAAAATGCTATGATTGCAGTGAAGGACCTGCCTTCGGGCACAATTACTATGGATGGATGGATGGATGGTATGGTATATGGGGGGGGCTGTGGCTAATTGGGATTTCCGGATCTTTGATCTGGTCAAAAACACAGATGGAACTGATATTTAACCTCTGGGGTGAATTTCGGTGAAGTCCGGAGGGTCTAACTTAGCCAAATCCACTCTCTTCACCTCCAAGTTGGGGCCCGTCGGGACCTTCTTCAGATCTTTAAAGATCTTGAGATGCAAAAGAGAGAGTGGGGTGTGGAAAGAAACGGGAAGCTACCACACCTATATATCTCTAGTAAAGCTGCAAACATGGCATGATGAGTCTTTCCACGGTAAAAGACTCCGGACGTAAATTACCCCCGCCCCATTCGGATGTCCGGGAGGGGGATACTGAGGAAGGAAACATCATGCAGTCAAAACAACAGAAGAAAAGAAAACTACGGATTGGAGCCTGCAATGTTAGAACTTTTCTGCAAGCCGGGAAACTGGAAAATTTGAAGGAAGAAATGAGAAGAAACAAAGAGGATGTGATGGATATATCAGACGTGAGGTGGGAACAAAATGGTGAATTAGTGAGTGATGAATTTAGAATGTTTTATTCCAGTGGTGATTCTTAAGGAAATCATGGTGTCGGTGTAGTATTAGGACCACGTGTGAAAGAAAACGTTATATCAGTGCGTTATGTGGATAATCTGATGATAATGGCGAGGCTACAAGGGGAAAAATAGACATGGTGATAGTGCAAATTTACTTGAACCACAGCGGGTTAGTAGATAATGTAGAGGGAAAATGACAAGATAGAAGAAATCGTTGAGAGAGAAGAAGGGGCATGTATTATCCTAATGGGTGACTTGGATGCTGTAGTTGGAGAAGGACATGATGGAAGTACAGTTGGAAGATATGGATTAGGAAAAAGAATGAGAGAGGCGAATCACTGATGAGTTTCTGTAAAAGGAATTCAATGATAATTTGAAGTACAATGTTTCAACAGAATAAAAGAAGAAGATATACATGGATAAGCCCTATGGACAACAAACTATACCAGATCGACTACATACTGATACAGGAAAGATTCCGAAATTGCTTGAAAAATGCGAAGACCCTACCAGGAGCAGATACCCCCTCGTATCAATTCAGACCATATTTTACTAATAGGCGAAGTAGAATATTTGTCTGAAGAAGATAAGAGGAAGACAGGCAACAAAGAAGTTTGACTTAGAGAAACTTAAAAACCGAAGAGGAAAGAAGAAAATTCCAACAAAACTCTCTGGAGAAAGCCTCTATCATGGAAATCTCATAGGCCTATAGCAATACCAAGGAACACTGGAGTCATTTGAAAACCTCTATACAGATAGCTGCAGAAAAAACAATAGGATACAAAAAGAGTAAGAATATTAAGAAACCTTGGGTCACAGAAAAAATGTTAGAGAAGATGGAACAAAGAAGAAACTGGAAAAATAGCAATACAGAAGAAACCAAAAGTAACTTCAGGAAACTAAACAACGAGCTTAGAAGAGAAACTGACAAGGCAAGGGAAGAATGGATGAAGCAGAAATGTGAGGAGCTAGAGAATATGGAGAGGAAACGAAATTATGATTTAATGTACCAGGAATCTTAAAGCTTGGACTATGGAAAGAAGAGCAGGAAAACTATGTGGCTGATTGAGAAAGAAAATTATGAAGAATAACAGACAAACAGGGTATTATGAATACATGGGGAAAATATGTAGAAGAACTATATGAGACAAGAAATCGTCCGGCTAACTAGAATATAGTAAGTGAAGAAGACGTATCAGAAGATGAAAAAGGATTTTCAATTCTTAAGGTAGAAGTTGAACTGGCAATTAAATAAGTGAAAATTGGAAAGGCAACAGGGGTAGATGGAATCCCCATTGAATTGGTTAAATGCTTGGGTGAAGGAAAGAAGAAATTATACGTTTATGCAACTATATATATATATATATATATATATATATATATATATAAAGAAGTTGAATGGCCCAAAGAATTGACTGAGACAGTGTTAATAACAATACCGAAGAAAAACAATGCAAAGAAATGTAAGTTCAGGACTATCAGCTTCATATCACACTCTGCAAATATTCTCCTGCGAATACTGAATCGACGTTTACGTTCTACGATGAAAAGCGAATTGGAAGAAGAACAGTTTGGCTTCAGGAAGAGAGAGGGTACAAGAGATGCAATTGGATTGATACGAACAATAGGAGAAAGACATTTAGAAAAAAATAAAGACGTTTATGCAGTATTTGTTGACCTGGAAAAGGCCTCTGACAGAGTAAATTGGAATAAACTCCTGAAGATCTTGAAGAAAATTGGCGTGAATTGGAAGGAGAGGAGGCTCATAAGTACCCTTACATGAAACAACGAATAAAAGTGAAGATAGGAAAAGAAATGTCAGAGGGAAGAGAAATTGGAAGGGGGTAAGGCAAGGATGTCCTCTATTATCTACCCTTTTCAACATCTACCTGGAAGACCTAATGAAGAACTGCTTCACAATACGGGAGGCGTAAAAATGGGAGGAAGAAGAATAAAGTGCATAAGATTTGCTGATGATATGGTTTTGCTAGCAGAAGATGCAATGACACTGAGGAACATGCTGATGGAGCTAAATGATAAGTGCGAGGATTCTGGGATAAAGATAAATATAAGTAAGACGAAGGCCATGATTATAGGAAGGAAACCAAGGAAGACAAACATGAGGATTAAAGATAAGGCCATCGAGCAAGTGGAGAGCTTCAAATACTTTGGTTGTACTATCAGTAGTAACATGAACTGCGGTCAAGAAGTAAAGCAGAGGATAGCAATGCCAGAAGAAGATTTCAACAAGAAGAGAAGCATTTTCTGCGGACCTTTGGCAAAATAATTACGGAAGAGGCTAGTGAAGTGCTTTGTATGGAGTGTAGCATTGTATGGTGCAGAGACTTGGAAATTACGACGGAATGAAGAAAGACGACTGGAAGCTTTTGAGATGTGGATATGGAGAAGAATGGAACGTATAAAATGGACAGAAAAGTAAGAAATAAAGATGTGCTAGACAGAGTGGGCGAAAGAAGAACAATGCTGGGACTCATAAAGAAGAGGAAAAGAAATTGGATTGGCGACTGGCTAAGAAGAAACTGCCTGCTGAAGGATGCCCTAAAAGGAATGGTCAACGGAAAGAAACTTAGAGGCAGAAAAAGACATCAGATGATAGACAATATTAAAATAAATGGTTTGTATGCAGATACAAAAAGGAAAGATGAGTTAAACAAAGAGTGAAGAATGCTGAGTTTACAGTGAAAGACCTGCTCTTGAGCAGACCACTATGAATGAATGAATGAATGAATGAATGAATGAATGAATGAATGAATGTATGGTAGAATGTATGGTAGATGTAAGAATAATATTTGTATTTTTTATAATCTATATAAAACATCGTTGGAAAGACGACCTGCACCTGCAGCATGTAGTGCACCGGGGAGCGGAACGGGCCAACAGGCCCATACCTTGAAGATGATGATCTGTCTTTTATATTTCATTCGTTAAATGTAGAGTAAATCAATACGTATTGTGTATAATAATTATATTATAGATATATTATGTCATTTTTTGTTTATTGTATTGCAGATGTAAGGATAATATTAGTATTGGTTTAGTGGTAGACAAGGCCTTAAAGCCTTAACTCTACAAGGTAAAATGAATAAATTATTATTATTATTATTATTATTATTTTGTGTGAAGGACGGATTCAATGGCACTAGTAGAAGGAACAGCAATCAATTCACAGGTTAAAAAAGTAAAAATAAATTGATGTATTATTACTCAAAATTAGGTCAGCAGCAATTACGAGAATATGTTAAGAGCATATTGTTAAAATTTGTTGGTCAGTTTTCATTTGCACTTAGAGTCGTATGTATTATTTTCTTTTCCTTTGAAGCAGCGTGTTGTGGCGAGTCGAGTGATAATGGTAACTATGCTGAGTTTCATAAATGTAGACAGGATATGAATCTGGTCAGCACAGTAGGGATTTCAGGATCCCTCATACAAACATTAGATAATTCACAGCAGTAAATGTAATGCAAAGCAGAAAATACGTCATGTCTCTAGGAATAAATGTCTGTATCCCGTTACATGTTCAATTATTTCGCAAATAAGAATTAAAGCACTTTTATTTTCAGCGTTCTTTACAATAAATGCATTAGATTCAGAAACATATCGAACTCTTTAACGTAAGAGGGTGGCGTGGGGAGTTATCCGACCCCACATGAGTTTGTTCTAATAAATTAGTATTAATTCTTGGAATATGACCTTCTGTGTCCACATACTTTTCACTGCATTCTTCCCCATTTATTTGTTTGGTGTCAATAACCTCAACGTTGAAGCACACATTCTAAAGATATGAGTAACAAAATCCAATGGTGTGGTCTCAGGATCCAATTTTCCCCCCAAGTCACCCGTTATGTTTATATAGATTATAGTGAAGTTTTCGTAAAAATTGTATGTCATGAATGCAACATTTTCTTGCAAAATTATCAGTTCAAATACAAAAGACTTTTTGTACTAAAAGTGTGTTTGCCACAATAATATAACTGCCATAAACAGAGACGGTCAATGTCAAACATGTAAACATGCAAGTGTAAACAAGTGGACAGTACATCAATAAAAATATATGCTGATGCTAATAATAATGATGATAATAATAATAATAATAATAATAATAATAATAATAATAATAATAATAAAGTCCACAAGAACCAAATAGAAATACTGTATTGGCATATTAGGCCTATATAAGTTTAATAATAATAATAATAATAATAATAATAATAATAATAATAATAATAATAATACATCACACAATTTAAAATTAAATTATTGTAGCAACAATATGTATAAGATGATTATTTATAGGGCTAAACATAGTTTTGAGACAAATTTTATCATACTTCAAGTGAAGAATTTAATAAAACAAGTCTTAGTATCCATTTATGCCCAAAATTAACTTTTGTATACTTTTTACGTCAGTATAAATATTAAATATGTTTTTTACTTATAAATTTGGTAAATATTTTGTTTAAAATTGCAGAATTATTTTGGTAGGTCTCTCATTTGTGTTATTTTTTCTACATTTACATCAAGTCGATTTAGCATTATTTTAATTTTAGTTTAATTAACGTAAGAACAACTTCACATACATTAATAAAATCAAAATAGTTTGTAGTGAACACTTTTTTTTTCCTTTGGGGTTTGGAAAATCCCCCATGACACCTTTTATGTGTGTCGCTATGGCGTCACCTCTTCCGGTTTTAATCAGAAATCTTCTAATATACCAGGGAGCTAAGCTCTCCCAAATCGCCCGTGCGCTCACACAGACAATTACTGCACTGACAACAGATAAGAGAAAATACAAACCAGTTTTCACAATGCGTACGCTGGTGGTAGATCAGACTTCATGTCGTTTATGCATGCAACTAAGGGATCTAAAACTGTAGACAAAGAGAGGCGCGCTCACACAGAGTATCTAGACGCCAGGGCCTGTAATATACACTTACTGTTAAGCTTACTCATAATATTTAATATCAATAAAAAGTACAAATGGGAATATTAGTAAAAACTTACTATTCTACTAGAGTAAAACGTAAACTAGTTGAACGGGATGAATTCTAAAAAAAATAATGCACCTGAGTAAGATAAAGTTTCAAATTATTGTACTTTTTTCACGTACAGAGTAACATATTTAAACTAAGAATAGGTAAATTGTGGCTAATACATCGCAACAAATGCCGTTCAGTTTTATTTTTAATTATATAACAGTTGTGTATCATGAATAAAGACCGGAAACTATATAACGATATTTTCTTCAAAATAATTTTATTACCTGCTATAAAATGGATAAAACTCTGAAAATGTGGTATTAATATGCAATTGATAATACGCTATCTCATTAAAACGACATGAACTCTTAGGTGTGATACTTTATAGTAACATATTAAATTCAATTTTTTTTATTTATATACAGAGTTTTAGTGTTTACACATCTTTCTGTGCCTAAAGTTTTATTTATCTTCTCCACTCGTCTCTCTCCATCCAATCCAAGTCCTCCAGTCCTCTTGCTCTCATTCCAGTTCTAATTTCCTGCATCCACGAGTTTCGAGGTCTTCCTCTCCTCCTTCTTACAGGGGGACAGCATTCCAATGTTTTCCTGGGTAATCTTTCTTCTTGCATTCGTCGTACGTGTCCATACAAATTTAATTGCTTATACCGTATATAATCTACTATTGGATAACCAATATTCATTTTTTCTCTTATGACAGTATTTCTTATTTTGTCTAATTTTGAAAATCTTGCTGCTCTCCTCAAGAAATCCATTTCCATCGACATATGTTTTTGTTCTAAGTTTTTGTTGAATTTCCAAACTTCAGCTCAATATGTGAAGTACTTTTCACTATTGAATTATATATTTGTAACTTATTTTTCCTGGTTATATGTCTGTTCCGTAAGACTCCATTCATCAATGCTGTTATTGCTTTATTTATTCTGTTCTTAATATCAAGTTTCATTACTTATTTCTTCTGCTACAGACATAACATTGTAGGTTGCATACTTACTTTAATAATCTTTAGAATATGTAGAGAATAAAAGTAAATTTTTTTTTCATTATCTGATGAGTGATGAGTATTCTATTGGACACTACGTATTTCTTGCCATCCACCCACCAAGAAATAGGACACCATCACAGTATAAATTACTTATTAATAATAATTGTAATATATTTCCTTTTTTTTCTGGAAATGTCCGCAAAACTGAGGTTTCCCGTCACCCTCAAGGAAATCTCCTTCTTCAGTTGTAATGGTCCTAAACATACTCATCTGTATTGTCTCTCATATAATAATAATAATAATAATAATAATAATAATAATAGTAATTAATAATAATAATATTCCCTCTATGTTATCTTTACCTTATCGTGGTAGAGTGGCTTATGTGCTTAAATGATCATGAAAGCTATGCCGGCGGTAGCATTGCTGCCGAAAGGGTTACTCCTGCCGGACTGGCCGAAGATGATAAGCCAGACGAAAAAAGTACCTTGGTCGAAAGAGTGACGATCTTTCACCGTAAAAATACAACCGTCAAAATACAAACGTCAAGAAATGCGGACATGGGTTCAACTGGGGTAAAATTTTCCGGAGGTCAAATGGTCCCCCGTTCGGTTCTCCGGGCGGGGACTACTTCAGAGAACCCACGCCAAAGTCTCAAACACAGGGACATGTTCCTAGGCACATGGAATGTTAGGACTTTATACAATAGCGGGGCACTAGAGATATTAACGCGGGAATTAGATAAATCGCCCTTGGTTATAGTCGCTTTACAGGAAGTTATGTGGCCAGGAGAAGGCAGTCAGGAATCAGGAAATTTTGCATTATACTACGGGGGTGCAGAAAGACCTGCATTTGGAACGGGTTTTTTAGTCAGGAAGAGGATCCTTTCTGCCATCCGAGATATTAAATTTGTTAGTGAAAGGATATCATACATAATTCTAAAGGGTAAACGACATTATTTTATAATTGTTAATGTACATGCCCTCACAGAAGATAAAGATGATAAGATCAAAGATGAGTTCTACGAATAATTAGAATGCTTATTTGATACCCTTTCACGATGTCATATGAAAATTGTCTTAGGAGATTTTAATGCAAAAGTGGGGCGGGAAGATATATTCAAAACAACAATAGGCAAATTCAGTCTTCATGAAGATACTAACGACGATAGGGTTAGATTAGTCACCTTTGCCACATCAAAGAATCTCATTGTTAAGAGCACAACATTTCAGCATAAGGATATTCATAAATACACGTGGACATCTCCAGATGGCGAAACTCGGAACCAGATAGATCATGTATAAGTGGACAAACGCTGGCACAGTAGCATCATCGATGTTAGACCAGTTAGAGCGACAAACTGCAATTCGAATCATCATCCAGTCAGGGTGAAAATCAGAAACTGCTATCGCTTATGAGAGCAACAAACGCTAAAGATGATTCTGTGAAATTTGAATTAAAAACTTTGAAAAATGATGAAATGCGGCAAGAATACAAAATCAAAATTGCTAATAGATTTGAAGTACTGGAATCTTCAGATGACAATGTGGCAAACGAAGAAGAAACTGATATAAATAAAGAATGGGAGGCTATAAGAGATATTATTAAATTGTCAGCATCAGAAAGCATTGGTTGTTTAAAAAGAGGCAAAACAAGAAATGGTTTGATGAGGAATGGGCCGACATTGTAAAGAAAAGAAAGCTAGCAAAAATGAAATGGTTACACGAGCCAAATGAGGTAAATTTAGAGCAATTGGGTAGTATTAGACGGGAAACCACCAAGTTACTAAAGAGTAAAAAGAGGGAATATTTGAGAGAGAAGATTAATGATCTTGAAATGAATGCAAAAAATAGGAACATTAGAGAATTATATCAGGGAATTAGGAAAGAGAAGAAAGGGTTTTAGGCTAGAACAAACATAATTCGGAATGAAAATGGGGATATGATTGCAGATTCCAGGAGTATATTAAATAGATGGAAAAGCTACTTTAATCAACTATTAAATGTACATACAGAACAGGACATTGAGGAGGGTAATTTACAGACAGCAGAAACGCTAGTTGCAGAACCAAGTGCATTAGAGGTTGAAATGGCAATAGAAAAATAGAAGATGTATAAAGCATCAGATTCAGATGAGATCCCAGCAGAACTGATAAAATCAGGGTGAGAAAAATTGATGGACAAGATACGCCGGTTGCTTAGTATGATTTGGGGAAAAAGAAGTTCTTCCAGACGAATGGAAAGAATCGATTATAGTACCAATTTATAAAGAACGAAATAAAACTGATTGCAACAACTACAGGGGCATCTCATTACTTTCAACTTCATACAAAATTCTAACAAATATATTAGTAAGCGGACTTACTCCCTATATTGATGACATTCTAGGAGATCATCAATGTGCATTTAGAAGAAACAGGTCTACAACAGATCAGATTTTTAGTATAAGACAAATTTTAGAAAATAAATGGGAACATAATGCTACTGTACAACAACTATATGTAGACTTCAAAAAAGCATATGATTCAATTAAGAGGAAGAAGTTATATAGTATCCTGCTGGAGTTCGGAATTCCTAAAAAGTTAGACTAATATGAATCTGTCTAAATGCCCCGACTCGGAATCTACCCGGGCCCACTGCGTGACAAGGCAGCACGCTACCTCGAGACCACAGCGGTGGACATATTAATAATAATAATAATAATAATAATAATAATAATAATAATAATAATAATATTAATAATAATAATCATCATCATCATCACCATTTCACTGGCTAATCGAAGGAGATAATTAATAGCGCGGAATTATGTTATGCATTCGCCCCTATCCATAGCTAATGTTTTTCTAATCTTTCCTTGCAAAAATCACCTCCCTCAAATTATGATTGATATTATTCTCCCATCTAAGATCCGTCCGCTGGTCACGTTTCATTTGGTTTTGCCTTCAAAACGTTTTAATGCCCCTCCTTCATTTCTCATATGTGCCACATGTCTTATCCATCGCAGTTTGCGAGACTTAACTGCTATTACATCTGGTTTTCTGTAAAGATAATGTAGCTCACTATTATTGGGTTTTCTCCATTCACCTGTCTGTTCGTCTCTCTTTGGTCTAAAAACGTTCCTAAAACTTATTTCTTGAACACTCGAACATTTCTTCCTCCGTTAAAGTAAGAGGCCATGTTTCGTATCCGAATAATATAACTGGAAGATTAGCCTTTTTATATATTTTATACGTTTTCATTTTTTTTTTCGAATTTGAGATGACAAGTGTTCATGTAATGAAAAATGTTGCGAATTCGTGGTTGAGCCTATGTTTTTGTTTGTCCGCCTCATTCTTGTTTTTAACCCTTAAATTCATAATGTATATTTTTGGATACATCAATTGGTTCAATTAATTTAATATTTAAAATAAATCAGAAGAAAACGAACAAAAATAGCCACTTAAATGTGTATCTAATTACACAATATACCTAATAACAATAGTTGTATAAGATTCCGTTTTCTCTGCGGTCCGCCACATTCAAATATCTAACAGAACAAATTTGTGTCTTGCCAATTTAAGGGCTAATTAGTGTTCCTTAATTTGTTATTAACTTTCCATATTCTTTATATAATGACCTCTACGTGCGACCGTTTATTTAGTTTTATTGATACATACCTAGTTTCTCGATGTAAATAGTAGTAGTAATAATAATAATAATAATAATAATAATAATAATAATAATAATAATAATAATAGTAATAATAATAGTAATAATAATAGTAATAATAATATATCAATAGCGATATAGAAGGAATGGACGGAATATAAAAGAATGGAATTAAAATAAATATTGTATATTAATGCAAAAGCACAGTGAAAGCTTAATGGTATAATGTGTGATTTTTAACGCGTTGAAATATTTGTTAGTGATAAAACCTAGATGCTCTCAGAGTGGTACTTACGCTAAACATTTTCTCAACATCACAATGAATTTTTCGTGCTTGATTGGTTTTCTGCCTCCTTCAAATCTAGAGACGACGGTCTGTAGGGTATTTTAAAAATGTCTTACCAAATTCGTTTTAGCAAATTCGTCTTTGATTATTCAAACCATGTTTTAAAATATCAAAACCTGTTGCTCAATATAACTCATCACGACTCACCTCATCGCCCTACGTTGCTTATCACTCTTTTCCACAAATGTAAATCCGTACGACAGGAAATGAGACCGCCAGATGTTAGAATTATTTAAATATCTACAAATTAATATTTTCTTTAAAGTAGCTTAAACAACATTTACGATTTAAATATTGTTTGAATATACATGTAATAATGATGATAATAATAAATAATAATAATAATAATAATAATAATAATAAAATAATAATAATAATAACAGCATTAATATTATTATTATTATCTAACTCACTGGCACTATCAAACCTGTAAGTTCATGGCCGCGCTGACATACGTCCTCCATATATCCCTATTATGAGCTAATATTTTCCAATAATGCCTGTGTAATCAACTTCCTTCAAATCATAGTTAATGTTATTCTCCCTTCTCATTCTTGGTCAACCAACTGGGCGTTTTCCCTCTGGTTTTCCTAAAAGAAGCTTCCATGCACGTATTTCATTCCCCATTCGTGCCACGTGCCCTGCCCATCGCAGTCTACGAGACTTAACTGGTCTTATTATATCTGGCTTTCTATAAAGACCATGTAGTTCATCGTTATGTATAATATTATCCATTCAACTCTCTGTTCATCTCTCTTTGGTCCAAAAATTTTCCCAAGGAGTTTATTCTCAAATACTCGTAATCTCCTTTCCTCCCTTAAAGTAAGAGTCCATGTTTCGCATCCATATAATATAACTGGTAGAATAATAGTTTTATATATTTTCACTTAAACATTTTTTTGAAAGGAGTTGGGACATAAAGAGTCCCTGTAATACATAATAGCACACATTTCCAAAATTGAGCCTATGTTTAATATCTTTGTTCATCTCATTCCTATTTGTGATTATTGTTCCTAGGTATTTGAATTCAGCACTTCCTCAAAATTTCCCTCATTTGTCATTAGCTCTCCATTTCTATTATATAATGTATTTCTATGTGTGACCATTTATTTAGTTTTATTGGTATTTAATTACAGTCCCAATTCCTTAGTGTTACTCAATAGTGTGTGCGTGTTGGCCTTTAGTATCTCCTTGCTATCGCCCAATGGTACTACATCGTCAGCATAAACTAACAGCTTATTAATACCATATAATTGTAGGCCTTCTTCAGCCTCTAATGATTTTATGGCATGCTCTAGTAGAAAATTAAGTAGTAGAGGAGATGGTGCATCTCCTTGCTTCTACCCATTGTGGATTCAAAAGTATCCGAAAAATGTTTGCCTACACGCACCCTACTCTTTGTGCCATTCAGACACATTCGTATAAGTCTAACTAACTTTATAGGAATTCTGAACTCTAGCAGGAAACTATATAGGCCTAACTTCTCCCCCTTAATTGAATCGTATGCCTTTTTGATGTCTTCGTATAGTTGATGTACAATACCATTATATTTCCATTTATTTTCAAAAATCTGTCTTAAACTAAACATCTGATCTCTTGTAGACATGTTTCTTCTAAATCCACATTGATGACCTCCTAGAATGTCATCAATGTAAGGAGAAAGTCTGCTTACTCAGCAATTCAATATGTGACTGGCCGACATTTACAGTACACATTTGCAGAAAAATCCTTGCAAAATATTACAATTGATTGAAATTAGGGGGTCCTATCTACGTGATATGACAGAGGAAAATTGTGTGATTATGACTGTACATAAACATACAACTTTTGAATAAACACAGTGCTATTTATTATCTATCAAATTATGTGTGACTGACTGACATAAATGTCTACCCTTGAAGCACCCTACCATGGTAATGTACATCATTCTCTGAAATGGTATTCCTAATTCAATTTTCCAAAATACCGTTTGGAGGGCACATTTTAAGTTACATTCTAAATTAAAAACGAATCCTAAATCACAATTAAGGCTGGAGTTATGACCTAATATGTGATGTGTGACAGACTGACTGTATTCTGTGACTGACTGGCATCTGAATTTTATTTAGAAATTTAAAATGCAAATATTACAACAATTATATTATTTTTGGTCTGGACATCTTACCTCAATATTAATGTTGATTTGTTCTTGGACATGTTTCAAAACAGTTCTGTTTTATCGTCAGCTTTCCCAGACTCAGTGTCTGGGATTTTTGAGCCCTAAGCATCCTGGCATTTGTCTTACAGATGAGGAAAAACCCCAAAAAGAACCTTACCCAGGAGCCTGTCCCGACAGGTAATCGAACCCGGACCCGCTGCGTGACAAGGCAGCACGCTACCTTGAGACCACAGCGTTGGATATATATATATATATATATATATATATATATATATATATATAAACTGATTACAATTTACCTGATGCAAGATTTAATATTTTGTTATTGCTAGATTGAACCATTGAAATAAAAAATACATTGATATGGAATTAACAATAATTATGACTTCCATAACGTATGCACTTTTTTTTAAGTTAGTTGTTTACCAGTATGCATGTACTTTCAGAATAAATTATTTTCAAGAGTAACCTGTCCAATTGCTGACGTAGTGAATTCTGTTTATAAACTGAGCTCTTATTGTTATTAGCCTGGTGTCTCATTTCATAACATCGATGTATCAGATTTGCTTACGCAGTATTATTACACTCCCATTAATAAAAATAATGTGTCCTGTCACACGCGAATTCCCATGCTGCAGCTGAACGGTTTGAGGCAAGTTGCAAGACCCCTTGAGAGAAAAAAATAAATTCTTATGGAATTGCGGCCACAATTGGTCTGATACCCGCCCAGAATCGTGAATAATTTGGGCAGCTATAATATTTAGTGGCTATAGTCCAGAAAATCAGTTATAACGGCTGACAACATTTCACCCCAATATTGGCTAGATGGTTGTCCACCTCCGTAATTGATATATTTGGTGAATGTGAGATCAACAGCCGAATGGTAGGCCTAATGCTTTCAAGTCCTATTGTTTCTTTTTTATACACGAACGTGTGAATTTTTTACGCTGTTTGTTTGTTTAATAGTTATGCATACTCTATAACATACGGGTCGAACAGTTTCACGTTTTGAAAGCAATGAGTACCGTGATAACTGCCAAGATTTTCAAATTGTTTTTTTCTAGAAATTTGTTTCCTTCTTCTACATCATTTTGTGACTCCTGAACAGTTATTTGGTTGGTTTTACAGCTCACAATATTACAGAATTCTGCACCACTTTTTTTATTCTTTTGCAATTTAGCATGCATCCGTGTCATCCTTTTTACTTGGCATCTACAGCCGCCTTTCAATGGTGCGATTCAAAGATGTTCCATTTTATGTTAAATCCAAATATGTAAGTATAAACAGTATATCATTGCTAAATGGATAGGCCTATTTTTATTTAAAGTACTTGCTGCTCCAACTGAAAATATTTTATCACCGCAAGTTCTGGAAGAAGTCCCTATAGATCGGAAAACACTTTTGTTAAACAAACATCTATAGCACATTTGTCATATGTCACATAACCTGACACTAGAACAAAATATTTCTTCTAAACTTCTGTGTGACCTTCCATCTAAACCAGGCAAAATCAGTTAATTTTGAGATATGCTTATTATTCCAATGAACTGCCTGGAACTCATTTTGTTCTTTGTACGTATAATTTCTGAGAAATCAACATGTATGGCTTCTACATTTACAGCAAAATTTTCCCGAACATATTTACATACTTCCGCTGACTGCCTTTCAGCTCAAATAGACAAGTAAGAAGGGCCTATAATTATTTTATGGAACAGCTGAGCCGAATAGTGTACCAGATTTCCTAAACCATGTTTATGCTAATCCTCAGCGGAGAGCAGCAAGCAACTGACCGCGCCATGCGTATTAGCATTATAAATGAGAGAAAAAAGTCAGTCAGTCACGGGACTCTAGCGGGAAAAATAATAACTTTACATGAAAATGTCATGCTTTTTGTTAGTTGTGTACCGGTAACGTAGAATCCAAGAGAAAACTTTAATCCATCAATTATTATGGTCTGTACAATAATTTTTATACGTTTTCTGTGACTGACTGCCCATAGCTTACAGTTAACAATTATAGGGCAAATTTAAGGTATCTAGAACATTAGAATGCAGTCAATATTACAGCATTCACGACTAAGAAGGATAGAAGTATGGTTTAACAAAAGAGTTTGTGAAATAAAACGAATTAATAGACCAAATATTTAAATAAATTCGTAAAATGTTGCGTGTTTTTACAGGTTTGGAATATGACAAGTTTTACCACTAATATTAGGTTAAAATAATTTGAAACCTTATCTTGTGGACTAAGAAAATTTGATCTTTAAAAATATATATTGCGTCATCAATATTATTCCTGCTCCAATTTCAAAATTTTCACCTCGGTATGACATTTTCATGGAATCGCTTTACTAATATATTTGTTAGAATTTTGTACGAAGTTGAAAGTAATGAGATGCCCCAATAGTTGTTACAATCAGTTTTATCTCCTTTCTTATAAATTGGTATGATAATCGATTTTTTTTCCATTCATTTGGTAGAGCTTCTTTTTACCCAAATAATGTGTATCTTGTCCATCAATGGTTCTCCCCCTGATTTTATCAGTTCTGCTGGCATCTCATCTAAATCTGATGCTTTATACATCTTCAATTTTGCTATCGCCATTTCAACTTCTAATGCACTTGGTTCTGCGACCAGCACTTCTGCTGTCTGTAAATTATCCTCTTCAATATCCCTGTTCTCAATGTATATTTAATAGCTGATTAAAGTAACTTTTCCATGTATTTAATATACTCCTGAAATCTGCAATCTTATCCCCGTTTTAATTCCTAATTATGTTTGTTCTAGCCTGAAACCATTTCTTCTCTATCCTAATTCCCTGATATAATTTTATAATGTTCCTATTTTTGTCTTTCATAACAAGATTATTATTATTATTATTATTATATTATCTTTAAAAAGACTGTGTAAAGTACGTTATTTATGTTGTGTTTAGTGTATAAGGAGTAGATTTATATTTTCTTTCTCATAGATTTTCATGTAATACCATTGAAAATAGTAATTTAACTCATTTTTAATAATAATCAAGGTCTTATTAATGTCCATTTCCAAGGTATATGTTTAACATTATTCAATACATAAACAGTCATAATTAGTAACTAAATAACTGAATGGCTGACTTATTAACTGACTGACTGACGGACTGACGGACTGACTGACGGACTGACTGACGGACTGACTGACGGACTGACTGACGGACTGACTGACGGACTGACTGACTGACTGACTGACTGACTGACTGACTGGTTACCTGACTTACTATATGACTCATAAAGCCCGTAGGTTTGAGGTCTCACCCATTAAGGACCTCCTCCTATCCGTGCCTTCATCAACTCATTCATCATTCATTTTGAGAATTTCCTTCATCATTGAGAGTTTTCTCCAACCAATTTTAATCCAGTTAATAATATTAATAATAATAATAATGATAATAATGATGATAGTAATAATAATGAATAATGATGATAATGGTGATATTGAATAATGATGATAATGGTTAATAATAAATGCTAATAATAATAATAATAATAATAATAATAATAATAATAATAATAATAATAATTGAGGCATTGACATGAGAAAGATAATAAGTAATAAACATGAAATTTTACAAGGGAAGCAAAAAAAAAAAAAAAACAAATTGCACGCTCTTAAATTTAAATATATTTTGTAAAGCTAATATGGATATTTTGTAACTATTTTTCGTATAAAATTTCTTGTATGGTAGTGTCAAAATTATATTAAAATTAGTGCTGAGGAAATTGTTTTGAGCTTCCCAGTAAAATTTTATTTTTATGACTTACTACTTTTCCCATGTTAATAACTTTCCTCAGTTAATAACTTATTATTATTATTGTTATTGTTATTATATTGTTATTGTTATTATTATTGTTATTGTTATTATTGTTATTATTGTTATTATTATTGTTATTATATATTATTGTTATTATTATTATTGTTATTGTTATTATTATTATTATTGTTATTGTTATTATTATTGTTGTTGTTGTTATTATTATTATTTATTATTATTATAGTAATTACAGTAATAAGCAGAGCATTGGTTTTAAGTTTTATTACAGAGTAAAGAAAAATAAAAATAACTTTTTTACACATGTATCTGAACTTACCATTTAGGTCTACTTGTTGACTTGACCAGCGGGGTCATTCCATCTCGGAACAAATTCTTGTTCTTGCTGAAGTTTACGATATTAAATATTATTCTCTGAAAAACACAAATCATTTTTATAATAGTTTCACACCTTCAACTTTTTCTTTGAATTAATAGACATTTTATAAAATAATATTAATTTCCCTATTCAGTAAATATCTTATTATTATCCCTTTAAATGAGTATGTTTTTACGTTGAAATATCATAAACAGGGATATACTACAGAGTTCTTCATTTATAACCTAACGTGCACACGGCGTTTTGCATGTGCGCGGTTGGGTGTGTTACAGCCGGCTTTGCTTCTACGTAAAATTCCGCGCGTAAAGCATGTATAAAAATCTTACCTTATATCCACATCGCGTTGAAGAAATTTCTCATTATGATGGGAAAGTTGGAGTTTGGTGTGCTGTTAGCGCTAGACGCATGATCGGTCCAATATTTTACGAGCAGACTGCAAATACAGGGAGGTACCGAAATGGCATTTTGACTCCATTTTTTTGTGAAATGACATAAGAAGAGAAATCATGTGGGTGGTTTCAATAAGATTCTGCTACTGCTCATACAGCAAAGGAGTTCATGAATAAAATTAGGGAAGTGTTCCAAGATAGAGTGAATAGTGCTGGTGTATGGCCATCTCGCTTCCCTGATCTAACAGTGTGTGATTTTTACTTGTAACCTGAAAGACAAAGTTTATGAGACAAATCCTAATTCATTGGAGAACTAAAACAATATAATTGAAATGAAATCGGAAACATTACAACTTAAGTGAATCAGAATGTGTTTTCCCGATACAATGCCTCTGTAGCAGAGGGCGGACGACATTTCCAGCATCTTCTATAAGTAAGATGTTTATACATGCTTTACGCGCGGAGTTTATGCAGGAGCAAACCCGGCTGTGGTACACCCAAACACGCACAGGCAAAACACCGTGTGGCCGTTTGGTTATAAATGAAAAACCCTGTATAATTGACTTACAAATATTTTAACAGACTTGCTAAAATATAATTTAATAAAATATTTTATTTTATTTTAGTATTTTTTCTGAAACATACCATCTAGAAAAAATGAAGTTTTTTTTTCATTTATATTACATCTTCTTTACACATACAGCCACAATTTTAAATTAAGCAATCGATTAGTGCATATTTGCACATATATACAAATTCATGTAGGCTACCCTAAACTGAAGCAATTACATGCATTTGGAGACGACTTGCTTAAGATCGTAACTTTTTACATTGGAATGTGGTAGGAGCTACAATTTCTATCCCACCTCAGGTTTTCCAATTTTCGAGAGTCAAAATAAGGGATAGAGCAAGGGGTAGAAATTATAATCAAAATATTATGTTTAACTATAATTTGATGTATAAAAAGTCAATTGCCAATGAAATTAAAGTCTCTATTGTTGTCCGGCGCAGTTGCAGGGACAAGGGATAAGATAAGATGAAGCCCCTAATACTGAAGTTCTGTGATACACACGGTTGCTGGATGATCAGACCTCTCGGCTGTTTAAATGAAATGGGTCACATGAGTATGGATAAGTGGTGGAATGAGATAACTTTGCAGGGGAAAACTGAAGAGACACCGAGAAAAAACTGCTCTAGTTCCGACCACCAAGAACCCACATGGAGTGGCTCGGATGCAAACTCGAGGCCCAGAGGTAGATGGTGCGTGACTACTTATGGGTAACCATGAGGGAATTTTGAGTGAAAATTGACACAAAACACGCATTTTGTGTTTTATCTCTCATAAAATTATCCTAAGCTTCACGTTCAAGAAAATATATAACTTATCGCTATTTCGCCATTATTAAAGCCCTGGCGGCCATTGTTAAACTCCCCGAGAACTAGTGGCAAAAATGTTACCAGTATATCAAAGAATGGCATCATATGAATTTTTGGCGGGATGACTGCCCAACATATGTGGGTGTATCGGATCGTGACATTCCACACAGAATATTTGCTGTCTTAGATGAATATATATCTGAACACAAAAAAAAAAAATGTTGCCATCCATATTCATTTTGAATGGTAATGCGGCAGAATAATAGGTTCGACCAATCCTAGGGCTTCCCTCCCAAGCGCTAACGCTCCAATGTACATGATGGATCATTCCGTCGACAACAGATGATTTACCGGCTATTCACCTTAAGAACCGGACAGCCCTGTTCGATTTTGGCCATTTTTCGAAACTTTTACTTAAATTCGCCCCTACACAGCTAAGAGTCTCGGTGGTTTTCCTTGGCGTAAAGACAAATGTCGGAGTAGATCCCTAATCTCCACCAATAGATTCACTAAAATGTCAACAGCCATACCATGTTGAACAAAGCAACATTGTGCGTTGTTAGTACTTGGAAGGGTGACCGCTATGGAACACCACGTGCTGTTGACAACTTTTACTCCCTAAAATGTATTCTAAATTCAAAATTAATGGACAAATTCTCAAAATTAATCCCCCAAGTCTAAAATTACAATCCTTTCAAAATACTCATAGCCAAATGTCTTTTAACAAGCTACTCTGCTAATAGTTTCGGTTGTTTCCATAGCGCTAATTCGAATGGTGGAGTAGTCCCCTAGTCTCCACCAGTAAATTCATTCTTTGAATATCGAGCCTGGAAAACGGATGTGATAAACTTCATTTCTGGGGCTGGAAATAATGCATCTTGGTGGATGCGCGAGCTTCAAAGGGTCAACTACAAATCAACTACACACCTACTCACAACGTCAACACAGTTACACGCCACGAACACCAGAATATCTGCCATGGTTCTACACTTAATAAAAAACTCCTGGCGCGACAGGCATAGAAGGCTCTTTGCCTACCAGCCGGATGCTGGCCTCACATCCACATGTGTCAATGACAGATGTGGATGATCATCAGCCAGTGTAAGGGTGACATGTGGTCAGCATATCGGGTCCCCCAGCCGATAAAGCTGGTTTTCTCAACCTGGAGTCGCTACTTATTGTAGCTACCCAAATGCCTCACCATACTGGGTGGGCACCGGTCCCACACTGGCCGAAATACCACGAGAAAATTTCTTCTCCCATGGAGACTCGATCCACCGCAAGTCCCGTAGCTCTGCGCCAAGGCTTCCTACAATTAATACACTTCATAAATTATCTTTCGGCCCAACTTTCAAAATTAGCGGGGCTAGAAGGCGAAAGCCTTGGTTACCGCGGTTGGTTTAGACCATTCAAAAGGGATGTCTGTAACCGCATTCAGCAATTCCCACGACATCAGTGAGTCAGTATTTTTGGCGAGAGGCACAAAAGGAAACACCCACAATAGTAATGAGAGTCCCTACCGTACAGTTTAGCACAAGTATTCAAAATAAATTGGAATTGTGTGTTATTAAAGCAGTCAGATGCATGGAAAACTTTGTAGCCTTTTTTTCTCAAAGTGTATTTTTCAAGCGCAAGCCATTAAAAAAAGTTCTTGCATTAAAATTTTTGCCTTATTCAACTGAAAATTTTAGCACTTATCTATAAGAATACAAAGAACCAAAATTGAATTGGATTTTAATCATACTCAAAATGCTCACGAGTTATGATTTTTCATATTGTCATATTTATCTCGATTTCCGCCAACATGAAAAATCAGTTAAAAACTTTTTTTTTCTCAGAAGTATTAACAGCACAGAAAAATGCAGTGCAAATTTAGAAACAATGAGTAAAACGAATATCCTAAGAAAATATTGAAACAAAATATTGAAAATTGTACTGCAAGAACTTTTAAAATTAATTAAAATAAAAAAGACAAAAAATAATGTAACTTGCGAACTAATATAACAAATCACTTGACATTTATGACAAATGTTATTCATACAGGTAAACATATTAACGAAATATCTCTATTAGTTTCGAAGTTACAAAATTCACTCATGGCTACCCTTATGCCGCGTAGCCGCCCAAGCCTACCACTATATTTTTAAGAATTCACAAACAGGTTATAAAGTTAACGGGCACACTGGACCTGAGTCCACACAGGGTGAAGAGGAACGTTCTGGTGAGTTATATTTTAAAGTATTTCTTCACGTAGATAAATGATAACAAATGTAAGGACTATATAGTCCCAGAACATCATCTGATCCATATAATCATCCGGACACATTTTCTGGTGAGTTAGATTACAAAGTCTTTCTTCACGTGTAAGAAAAAATGTCAATAAACGTAAGGCCAAAATAGTCACCAAAAACCGCCTGATTAATGTACTCATTCATAATATAATTGCTTTGATTAGTGCGATTGTTTTAGGAATGGCGTGTCCTGTCTAATCGTCCTTATCTCAAAAGTGTCCCGTTATTGAAATGATGGATCATCCGGACAGAGGGCCTCCATGTGATTCATTGGTAAAGAAAGTATGTATGTGGTCCAGATTTTGAAAATGCTTTACCGTTATGTTTTGTCAATTTAAAGTCCTACGTGCGCGGAGGACTTAAAAGCACAAACGGAGTAAGAGGTTCAATTAAGAGAAAGACAATTTAAACTACGCTTAATTATAATTTGCATGCACTACGTTGATGTTTATAACGCTAGCATTAATAATTGTTTAATAATTTAATTTGCATATTTGTAAACACATTATGCCTTTTGCTGTACAGATTCATTAACTACTCATTATATCAAATTGTGTTGATGACTTCTGTGTATGGCGCTCAATGAGCTGGGCTTGTAATAAGCTTTACATGCAAAATGCTATACAGTAAGAGCAACTTATTCGCGGTTCCCTTATTTGCGTTTTCATTATTCGCGATTTCATTATTCGCGGGTTATAAAATTGAGACACAGTTCCTGTATTCGCGGCTAAAAAATTCTTTATTTGCGGTTTCAGTCGGTGTATTAGAAGGATTAGTATCCTTTATTAACGCATCGGCAATTTTTTTACTGCAGGCACGTACCAAGGCGGCTTTTACAAAGCGTGATTCAAACCAAATGGACAAATTAATATCAAACTAAAACAAACCTTATTTTCACTAAGCCTATAGTTCGTTGTTAAATGCCACCGCTGCAGAATTTCACGTGCCGCAATGTCCGTTGATAAATGCCGCCCTCGCCACGATCGGCGTTTTATTGTCTCAACCTGACATTCGTTGCAATAATTTCGATTAAATAATACGTGTCTCTTCCGCTTTGTTGCCAATTTATAATGTCGAGTAAAAGGAAAGCGGCAAAGCAGGAAAAAATTACTAAGTTATTTAAGCCCTAGCCTAAGCATGACAGTAATACATCCATCCATAGTAATTCTGCCCGAGGGCAGGTCTTTCACTGCAATCATAGCATTTTCATGCTATGCTTTGCACTCTACTAGGGAATTATAGGTGTGGTAGCTTCCCTTTGTTTTCACACCGGTGAGGGATGATGGTGATGATGATGGCCGGATGATGATTTTAGGGGACCGTTGGGCCCTAAGCTTACTGACATTTGTCTTACAGGTGAGGAAAAACCCGAAAAAACCTCACCCAGGAGCCTGTCCCGACCGGGAATCAAACCCGGGTGCGCTGCGTGAAAAGGCAGCGCGCTATCTCGAGACCACAGCGGTGGACGTGATAGTAACAATCATATTTTTTTTTAAATCTCTCATTAATTGACTTTATTTTGATTTTTTTCTTATTTTGTAACCTTGGAAGGTATCCGTTATATACCCATACAAATTACCATTCCATATTCGCAGTTTCTGTATTCGCGGCATATTTACGGGACATATCCCCCGCGAAAAGTGAGTTTTCACTGTATATTGAAATAACGAAAAAAGGAATAAATTTAAAAAAAAGACGTTAACGGGTTTCTCTGGATAGTTAGTTAGAGGGAGTTTCCCTTTACATAATTTTTAATTTTTATCATAATCATCATCTTCAAAGTATAGGCCTGTTGACCCGTTCCGCTCCCCGGTGCACCGTATGCTGCAGGTGAAGGTCGTCTTTCCAACGACGTTTTAGTCTTCCTACATTTCTTCGGCCTAGAGGTCTATAATGAAGCAGCTGTTTTGATAAACGATTATTTGGCATTCTTTGTTTATGTTCAAATCAATTACGTTTATTTGTGTGTATTCTCTCGTTTATATTATATATTTGTAGTTCATCTCTGATATCTTGACTTCTCTTTTGATCTCTTAGAGATACACCTGCAACTGATCTCAGAAATCTCATTTCTATTGTCTCAATTTTATTTTTATCAGAGAGTAATTTTTAGTTATTCGATTAGAATTCAGTTGTACGTCTTAAATTTTGAATCTTCTCTTGGAGAAATTTGAAGGCAGGTTTCTGCATGCAATTGTTGAGTTTCCTTGCTGTAAGTCGCCCTGACTTGTTTATAATTACACACACACACTACGCATATATATATATATATATATATATATATATATATATAGTCCACCGCTGTGGTCTCGAGGTAGCGTGCTCCCTTGTCACGCAGCGGGCCCGGGTTCGATCCCCGGTCGGGGCAGTTTTTCTGGGTGAGGTTTTTATCGGGGTTTTTCCTCACCTGTAAGAGAAATGTCAGGAAAACTTTAAGGCCCAAACGGTCCCCGAAATCATATGGCCATCATCATCCTTATCATTATCATCATCACCACCATCATCCTTCACCGGTGTGGAAAGCAACGGGAAGCTACCACACCTACAATTCCCTAGTAAAGCTGCAAGCATAGCATGAAAATGCTATGATTGCAGTGAAGGACCTGCCTTCCGGCAGAATAACTATGGATGGATATATATATATATATATATATATATTATATATATATATATATATTCCACTTTCCATTCCATTGACTTGCTTTAACCTGTCACCTTATAGGTACTTTTTACATGTCACACGCCACCGGGTCTAACAGTGGCACGATCTGTCGGGATAGGGATTTTAAACTGTGAATCTCACACAAATTTTTTGACCACACATGGACATAAAGATGGCCGTTAATGGAATAATACACCTATTCTCCTACAAGGTAATAATTGAAATAAGCATACTTTGTATTGTATCGAAATTAATACACATATAGCTCCAAACTAACTCATGTTCTAATGAAATCTATACTCGCAATATGGTGACAAGATCAAACGTCACACTTACCCTTCTTCCTCCAATATATCCGCAGCTACATTATATCCTAGGCATTTATATTTATCTCTTTATAAGTCCATGATTAGAATTCAGGTTTAATATTTATGTAGGTGTGGATTATAATACTACTTTATGATTAGACTGGAACCTTATTGTTGTTTTAAGATGAAGGTTTACGAGTGAAGTTTTTTTTTATTAGCGCTGTGGTGATGCTACAAGCCAGGAACTCATCTGCTCTCAGCTCAATGATGTAGAAAATAAGGAGACGCTGCGCAGATCGCTAGGGAAAATAGCAAAGGAAATTGATGAAGACTATTCCTTTTGTCTTTTGAAATACCTTTACAGAATGGGAGGGAGTAAACTTCTTATAACGCTGGCTCTGTACCTCCATTCTGAATTTGAAATTGGATAGCAGCCATGAAAACTAGCAGAATGGCTTAGGAGAGACTTACATATCCATTACTTCATTATAAGTACAACAGTGCTTACACTTGGCTAAGTACGTCGTATGTTCATTCGATGAATGTCGTTATTTACTGGATTACACCGTTTAAAAATAGGAACACCAATTCTTAATTTTCTGATTAAGTACAAAGTGGTTAAAATAGCCATCTGATTAGTTTCCATTAGTTTTGGATTTACTAGTTCTTTTATTTAACTATTCGGAGTGTCCCATGCATAAATCAACCGTCTATTTAATTTAGTTACAATATTAAAACTCTTAAATGAAATACATCGCACATAAATGATTCAGTTGTTTGATACCTGGCGACCAACGCTTTGATGAACATGCGTAAAATTCTCTTTCCTAGACTTGGAATTTTTTCGTAGACTCACTCATTTAAAATTATACGATATTTACATTTTATGATTTTGTACAATATGTAACTTAGTTTTGTTTGAAAAATCTTCATAAGTAATGCCACGAGTGATTTCCAAATCATCGATAAATTCGATCGATAAGTGAGGAGTGAATTTATCTAGAGAATTTGGAAATCAAGAGTGGCATTTGTCAGGACTATTTAACGAATTAAATTAAACTTTTTTACTAAAAAATAATTATATGAATATAGTTACGGATGTTTTAAAATATGTAGCCTATATAGTTAATGTAAACGACGATGTTTGAAAACAAATTAGAAATGTGAGGTTATGTATATTCACTGCAACTCGGTCACATTATTTATTGCCAAATAGGATCGCAATATTGTAAGAATGCACTATAGTGGAGAAATAATGAAACACATCAAACTATTATAATCAACATTATAGGTCAATCATTTATATCTTGAATAAACAACTCAGTAAAATCACTGAATCTATTCATTATTTGCTATATTCAATGTATTTGTTGGACAAAAATAATGGTCTAACCTGTTCAGAATATTAAAAAAGGAGGAGCTTTCTTTATCACAAAAGCAAGAGCTGATAAAGAGCGAGGTGAAACACGACTGTAATTGGTGTAAAACAGAATTCATTGAAACGTGATTGGTCAATGACTACCATTTGCGACATGAGTTAAATAGTCAAAATAAATGTGTATAATTTATAATACTAACTGTATCATAAATGGAATTTTATTAAATTTACTAATAACTTAATTTAAATTTCCATCCGTCCCTAATAATTCTGCTCGAGGGCAGGTCTTTCACTATAATCATAGCATTTTCATGCTATGCTTTGCAACTTTACTAGGAAATTAAAGGTGTGGTAGCTTCCCGTTGCTTTCTACACCGGTGAAGGATTATGATAATGATAAGAATGATTATGATGATGGCCGGATGATTTTCGGGGATCATTGGGCCCTAAGCTTCCCCACATTTGTCTTTCAGGTGAGGAAAAACCCCGAGAAAAGCCTCACCCAGGAGCATGTCCCGACCGGGAATCGAACCCGGGCCCGCTGCGTGACAAGGCAGCACGCTACCTCGAGACCAAAGCGGTGGAGAATTTAAATTTAATAAATCAACTTATTAAATTAAATTGTGATAAAATGTTGCAATCAAATGATAATTTTCACTTTTTCTAAAAACAAGTGACTCTTATAAGAATTAAGATGCAATGAAAAATTCAGAATTAGATCATGAGGTGGTAGAATCCAAAACTACAGAAATATTAGTTAAACACTATTATAACAAATAACATATTTATGGCTCTACAGGAGATAGATTATAACCTATTTCAATAAGTCTTCATTGAAAAGACTGAAGAGTGAGACATATATTGTCTATTTAGGTCTAGTTTTTTATTACTTTGGATAGTCACATTATCAATTTGGCATCTCGGAAGACAAGACTCCCAAACGTACAAAATAGATTTTAAGTAGCTAATTCCGCAAAATATTTCTAGCTATAGGGAGTCAGAGCATTCAGTAAATAGGTAATTTTGGAATTGTAAATTTGGAAGCTTTTCATGGTATTACCACGCCAAATAGAAGGCAGGGGTTTTAATGGTTCTGATCTCTGTGTAGTGTGAACAACATAAATATTTCTCCTAGCATGGTAACAAGTATCAATAATTAATTATCATAAGTAATGCCACGAGTGGTTTCCAAATTATCGATAAATTCACGACTCACGAAGTGAGGAGTGAATTTATCTACAGAATTTGGAAATCAAGAGTGGCATTTGTTAGGACTATTTAACGAATAAAATTAAGCTGTTTACTCACAAATCATTATTTAACTATAGTTATTTTAAAATATTTATATATTTAATGTAAACGGCGATGTTTGAAAACAAATGAGAAGCGATAGGTACGCTTCATCTGCTTCTTTTGTTTATCACTGCCACCTGATCATACTATTTATTGCCAAAGGAACGCAATATTGTAAGAATGCTCTCTAGTGGAGAAAAAATTAAAGACATCAAATTGTATATTAATTCATTTCTGATGTCGTATGATGTAAATATGACAATTTATTTTTCTGGAGTGTTATAACCTGGGGAAAAAATACATTTAAGAAAGTGCAAACAGTGGTTTCTTTTTTGGTGGTATAATCAATTGCTACAAATGTTTTTATATTAACTCCCGCATGCGGCATGTGTTGACATTCATGCACTGTATATACAATCTGGTAGCCGTATTTCTCACAGGCTCAGTCACTGCAAAATAATGGTCAGACCTGTTCAGAATATTAATAAATACAAAAACATTTTTTTTTTATTTTCTGTTGATTCTGGCCAGGAATTTAGGAAATAGATATGAAATTATTGAATTATCACGAGTCCTTTACAAGTATACAAAATTTCAAGTCGATCCAATTATTTTAAGTGGGCGAAAATCGCGTTGAAAGATTCAGTTACATAGATAGATAGATAGATAGATACAGGTCAAGCTAATATAAAGCGTGTAAAAAGGAGGAGCTTTCTTTAATATGGTAATTATAACACTGATAAATATTTCGTGAAACACGACTCTGATTGTTTTTAAAACAGAAATCATTGAAACGTGATTGGCCATTGAGTCCCATTTGGGGCATGAGTTAAATAGTCAGCATATTATCTAATCCTATATCACGTTCATATGTTTTTAGCCTATAGAAGAAATATTAACTCTAACACGTTTAGAAATATCTTAGCCCAATGAACAGCTAACGCAGATTTATGCTGCTAATAAAAATAATAAAGTTTATTGAGATTAGGCATGATGATTGTCTCAGAACACATGTACCGTCTCTATGTAAATTGCAATAGCATTTGCTGTACATTCCCTGCTTCAGATGCCCAAAAATATTCTTGTAGCGCGATCGATACGCGGGCACATCTTGTCGCACTTTCGCGTAAAAATTGATAGCACGGGAAGAGCTTGCGATACCGTTGTACTGGTTATAATTCATTTCAGCAAATGACAACCATATAAATGCACGGAAACTCTTCTCATTTTATACTTATTTTCTTTCTATTGTACTTTTATCCATTTTCTTGCTCTCCTCGCAGAATTCAACTTTCTCATTCACATTGTCCGTCTCTTTTATGTAAGAGAATAAAAAATACAATTATATCAAATTACGTTTACATTTGTAAAATTAATCTGGCTATATTTACGTTAATCATTGAATACCTAGGAACATTGTTACTTACATTTATTACTGGAATTTAATATCACTGTTTGCAATAAGTATTCAACTCAGATATAGGACGGAAGAAAACTAGTTAATTAACTTGTCTCATAAATATTACTTTGTTGAATGGAAATGTGAATATATTTCTGAAACTGAGTTTGAAATTAATTATATTTGAGGTCGACTGAGTCAGACACTTCTTTTTTTTTAATTTAACTTCAATAGTTACCTCATTGATGATTAAAATTATTTATTAATGTTTGGATATGACTAACTCACTGGCACTATCGAATCCATAGGTACATGGTCGCGCGGACATAAGATCTCCACACATCCCTATCCTGAGCCAATGCTTTCCAATCATCCCTGCATAATCTACTTTCCTCAAATCATTATTATTATTATTTTTGCGCGATAGAGCGTTTTGTCATACTTACCAGCTATGGCTACCATTATTGAAAGTTCAACTTCCTACATTTCGGGGTTGCCAACCTAAATAAATATACTGTAATATTACATTTACACCCACGTGCGGGAAGTAAAACCACTGCCCTCTATGTATACCACGTACAATGCATAATAGAAAATATCCAAAATGTAGTGTTAATGTACATTATACGAGAAAAATCACTGCATTTTAAATGAACTGAACTTTATTTGAAACAATATAAAACAATTAATACGTACTTGCGGCCATGTTATCAATAATTGTCCTCAAGGCCTCCTGTTGTTTCAACTAATAAACATAGCCCACACTGTTAACGTTAGTCAATTGTATAGGTCTATAATGAACGCAAATATTTCCAACAAAGATGTTATTATTTTACTAGTATTTATTATTTTGAAAACACCACCGCGCAAAACAAAAATTCACGTTTGTGAAGCGTTTTACTGAATTTCGGAAATTACATTTTTTCCTCGATTCTGTAAAAACCACTTCCCAACCTCGCATCGTAATATACTATTCCCACCTCATTATTGATCTTCCATCTGTGCGTTTTCCCTTTAGTATTCCTACGAAAAGCTTCCATGCACATGCTTCATTCAACAATTCTTTCCACGTGTCCTGCACACCGCAGTCTATGAGACTTACCGGTTCTTATTATATCAGACTTGTAAAAACCCATGTAGCTCACTGATGGGTAGTCTTCTCCATTCACATGTCTGTTTATCTCTCTTTGTTCTAACATTTTTCGCAAGAACTTTATTCTCAAATACTCGTAATTTCCTTTCCTCCCTTAAAGTGGGAGTTCATATTTCGCATCCGTATAATATAATTGGAGAGTATTTTTTTTTTTTTTTCAGTTTAACGTTCTTTAAATGGGTTGGGACGACAAGAGTCCATGTAACGCATAACAACATGCATTTCCAGAATTGAGCCTATGTTTAATCAAATATTGGATTCAACATGTACATTTTTTCAGTGTTCTCTTATATTTTTTTCTTTGTAGGTTGATGTGTAGTAATGCTACTTTAATATAAACTGAAAAATGATAACAATACGATGTTAGTAGGCCTACATTATGTGATATGCGGTTAGTTTTCTACCTTGATCCAATTCCTCTTCTAATGAGAAAATACCTAATTCCATTTTGATCACAGGAGAACTTATTCTTCCAGCACAACGTTTAATGGTTCACAGGAATTTCATTTCACTTCCTTTTCTCCTTTATAACTCGAGCTTCCAAACCACATAAAGTCATATCTTTGTAGTACTTCTAACATTGTTTTTATATATGAAAGTTGTTAATATCCCAAATATTAGGAACCTATTCTATGAATGTTTTTGTCACATATTATTTAATTAACATGTATGTTAACAATTCAATAATTTACTATAATATAATTATTTATATTTATTATTTATATAAATGCTACTCATCCTGCTGACGTAGATGTGAATTCAGGGCGTGACATTCAGAGTAAGTTCTTTCGAAGAGAAGTAAACTCGTGGGTTCTGTGCCGAAGATTTGCATCATGTAAAATACCTGGAGTTTGGAATAAAAAGCCTCTGTTTTGAATTTGAAGATGGATTCAAACAGATTATCTTCGAATTATTGATACCCTAAAAGTTCTTACGAATTTGACCGAGATCCGTTTTACGAACATTGGATCTAGAAATTTACCAACTGTGTATGCCGGCTATGATCGGTACAAATTTAAGGGTAAGAAAATTCAAGGATGTTTGGAGTCAATGAATCGAAATAGGTCTATTTAATTTAGAGTCATCTTATTTTAATATCCAGGTTATTTTACGCGAATAAAATATTCGACACGGACACACAACTTTACATCTTCTTTTCCCAAAGATCTTAAGAGTTTTTATGCCTTGAAAAATCCATCTATTTCGGCTGGGTTAATAGACTAACAGCAAATATCGTATTTGGGATGAAAATCAGTGAAAAAAGAAAGGAAGGACGATACATGGAAGATATAAACTTAATTTCATCACATGAAAATTGTTTATAAAATCCTGAATCGTGTTTCCCATTCTGCTGGACTCTAACAGCTTGTGTAGTGTATACCTGTACATGTAGTGTGTAGATTAATTAAAGCGAAGAAATTTACGAGATTGTAGAGGGTTTACAGACAAACAATTCAGGATGGAAATCCAGAATTTCAGACTGAAGATATGAGTTATTTGCAGTTGTTAAAGTATTGTACTCGTAACCCAGTGTTAAAATTATTTAGGAACATAGTGTGGTATATTAGACTTCGGTCATTAAATAAGTATTGGATACAACAAAATTATTAGGTACTATTGAAACTTACTTCCTAAATTAAATGTTTACAAAATTTGTAATATTTTTAGAAAATAATGATTAATAATTGAAAGTCTAATTTTAAGGGTGTTTTGATCTGGGCTTCATTCATCCCTATTTGAGGTCTGATGCGATTCCATTCCTTCCTATTCCCGTATTTTACCCATTGAAGTCTGTTAACAATTCTCCCACATAGTATATATACATATATATACATACATGCATGCATGCATACGAGTTTTTTCCATTTGTTGATGGGTTGACTTTGATATAGAATTATGGAGTATAATATTATATATAATATCAACTCGTGTCCAACTCAGTGTCGGGTCGAGGGATGAGATGAGGTGAACCCTTTATATACGGTATATATAGAGGTTTGTGGATGACAAGGGTGCCGCCCGACCTCGCCTGACGCACTATCACTGGTGTAGAGTAATAAAATGAAATGGATGAGTTGAGTGTGGAGAAATGGTGAAATGAAATTGTGGTGGGGAAAACGGGAGAAACCCCCGAGAAAAACCTGCCCAAGCTCCGTTTCGTCAACCACATGGAGTGACCGAGACTCGATCTTGGAATCCCAGCGGTGATAGTCGAGCGTCTAACAGCTTGCGTCACGCAGCCGACATTGATATAGAATTATGAATATAAAATGTAAACAATTTTAACAATATTTTAAGTCGGATATTTCTTCTGAGCTTCTGGGTCCTCAGTGACAAATCTCTTAAATGCAACTCCTCTGTAACAGGTAAAATTCTTCGGAGTCATTAATTATTTAATTAAGTCTCTGCATATTACATTTTTGGAACTATTTGGCTTACCGTCTGCAACAGTAACATAACTCAAAAATATATTAATTTTTAGTTACGTTTATCAGAAGGCTTCAATACATCTTCTCAATAATCCTGATGTATTTAGGTACAAATGTCCAATGTTGATTTGTGTCCATGTTGCTTCCGGTGAGCGATTTGTCCAGCTAACTAAACTGTTTGGTTGACTCTAAAATGTTAAAAAAAATTGAATATGTTCTAGACACTTCATTGTCCTCAACGGATTAAGATCTCAATAGAAATACTTGCTAGTTAAATCACTTTGAAGGCCTTACAGAATAATGTTACATAAGCAGCATTTTAAATGGTACTAAATATTTTTGGTCATTGTTCTGTAAAAAGGGTTCAAGTCAGAGGGTGTGTTCTCTCTAATACCTACTAGGTAGTTAATATATGCAGTATAATTGGTTATTAATGTTGTTTTTTTATACAGGAATTTTATTTCGTTTTTAACTAAGTTTGTTTATGCTACTCTTTTTATAATGGGTAATCATCAATGTGAATTTAGAAGAAATAGTCTTACAGTTGATCAAGATTTTAGAAACGTAATGGGAATGTAATTGTAATGTACATCAACTATATATAGACTTTAGAAAGGCAAACGATTCAATTAAGAGGAAGAAGTTATATAATACCCTGTTGGAGTTCGGAATTCCTAAAACGTTAGACTTACTCGAATATGTCTAAACGGCACTAAAGTAGGGTGCGTGAAGCAAACAGTTTTCTGATACTTTGGAAATTCATAATGGGTTAGAACAAGGAGATGAACTATCTACTATTTAGTTTCGTCCTAGATCATGTCATCATTTCTTTAGAGGATGAAGAAGTCTTACAATTCATAGGCAATAATAAGGTGTTAGTTTATGCTAATTATATGGCTGATATCGAATAGATACTATGGGCCAATACATACACCCGATTGATTAACATTAAGAAATTGGGGTTGGAAGCAAACATCAATAATACGAATATATGGTCACACATAGAAATATAATGGAACTGGATAAGTAATGATATATGAGGGAATTTTAAAGAAGTGCCTGAATTAAAATATCTATGAACAGTAATTCAAACAACAATGAGGTTCAGGGAGAAATTAAACATAGACTGATTTCTTCAATTCTGGAAATACATGCTATTACGGATTACAGGCTTCCAAGCTTCGCTTAAAAAAAGTTAAAATGAAAATTTATAAACTGTCATTCTCTCGCGAAACATGGATTCTGACTTTAAGTGAAGGTAAAACATTAAGAGTATTTCGGAATAAATATTTTGAGGATTTATCTGAACGAAAGAGAAACGAAGATGAATGAAAAAGACTACATATATGATCTTCATGGGAAGTCAGATGTAGTAAGAAATGCTGAGTATTATAGACTGCGATGGGCTGGACATGTGGAACAATTGGGGAATAAAAAATGCGGTTTGGAAACTCCTTGTTAGAAAACCATAGAGAAAGCGCCCAGTAATTAGGTCTAAAATGTGGAGGGAGAATATCATTAATCATGAATTGAGGGAGGTAAATTATACAGAGGATGATTGGAAAACATATAAAAAAGGTATATGGAGAGCTTATGTCCGTGCGGCAATGAAACTACGGGTTCGTTAATGCCAGTGAGTGAGTGAGATAGTTACTTTTTGTTCTTAATCTGTGTAACTTTTATTAATAATTTTAATTTTGGCGTAATTCGGTGCTATATGATGTTTCAGGTCCACTGCTGTCGTCTCGAGGTAGGGTGCTGCCTTGTCAAGCAGCGGGCCCGGGTTCGATTCCCGGTCGGGGCAGTTTTTCTGGGTGAGGTTTTTATCGGGGTTTTTTCCTCACCTGTAAGACAAATGTCAGGAAATCTTTAAGGCTCAAACGGTCCCCGAAATCATCCGACCATCATCATCATCCTTATCATTATCACCATCATCCTTCACCGGTGTGGAAAGCAACGGGAAGCTACCACACCTTTATTTCCCTAGTAGAGCTGCCAAGCATAGCATGAAAATGCTATGATTGCAGTGAAAGACCTGCCCTCGGGCAGAATTACTATGGATGGATGGATGTTGTTTCAGGCATTCTTTGTTTAAGAAATGTTAGAGAAAATATTATGCAGTGTCAATATTGATTTCATATATTTGTAACTTATATTCAGGTGGGTACATGGCGCATGCGTTTAAATGATCGCCTCTCACTGCTGGAGTCTCACGTTCGCGTCTCTGTCAATCTATGTGGCTTTCATAGTGGAGGAAACTGAGTCTAGATCGGTTTTTCTCGGGGTTTCTCCCATTTTTCCCCTACCACAAAATTCATTCCACCATTTCTACACTCTCATCCCACTCACTTTCATATAATTTATCTGCCCTTGTGACTGTGCGTCAGGAGTGGTTGGCCGGCAACCTTGTTATTCACAGACCATCAATGTAATTTGCTTCATCGCATCTCGCCCCCTTGAACCGGCCCTCAGTCGGACACGAATTGAGCAGGGGGTAACTGATTTGTGCCTGATTAGCGAAATAATGTGACTATTTAACTCATGCCCCAAATGGGAGTCAATGACCAATCACGATACAATGATTTTTTATTTACAACCAATCACAGTCGTGTTTCGCCTAGAATTTACCAACTAAAGTTTATCATAAGTAATGCCACGAGTGATTTCCAAATTATCGATAAATTCACGACTCACGAAGTGAGGAGTGAATTTATCTAGAGAATTTGGAAATCAAGAGTGGCATTTGTTAGGACTATTTAACGAATAAAATTAAGCTGTTTACTCACAAATCATTATTTAACTATAGTTATTTTAAAATATTTATATATTTAATGTAAACGGCGATGTTTGAAAACAAATGAGAAACGATAGGTACGCTTCTACTGCTTCTTTTGTTTATCACTGCAACCAGATCATACTATTTATTGCCAAAGGAACGCAATATTGTAAGAATGCTCTCTAGTGGAGAAAAAATGAAACACATCAATCTGTATATTAATTCATTTCTGATGTCGTATGATGTAAATATGACAATTATATTTTTCTCGATTATTACCTGGGAAAAAATACATTTAAGAAAGTGCAAACAGTGGTTTCTTTTTTTGGTGGTATAATCAATTGCTACAAATGTTGACATGTAAGCACTATTATATACAATCTGGTAGCCGTATTTGTTATAGGCTCAGTCACTGCAAAATAACGGTCAGACCTGTTCAGAATATTAAAAAGGAGGAGCTTTGTTTAATATATGATAATCCTAACACTGTTAAATATTTCGTGAAACACGACTCTGATTGGTTGTAAAACAGAAATCATTGAAACGTGATTGGTCATTGACTCCCATTTGGGGCATGAGTTAAATAGTCATAATAAAGAAAGCACCTCCTTTTTAATTCTGAATAGGCCATAGCATTATTTTTCAGTGAATGACTCACTAAGAAATACGGCTACCAGATTGTATATAAAGTGCATGAATGTCAACACATATCGCATGCGGGAGTTAATATAAAAACATTTGTAGCAATTGATTATACCACCAAAAAGAGAAACAGAGAAACCACTGTTTGCACTTTCTTAAATTTATTTTTTCCCAGAAAAATATAGTTGTTATATTTACATCATAGGACTTCAGAAATGAATTAATATACAGTGTGATGTGTTTAATTTTTTCTCCACTAGAGAGCTTTCTTACAATATTGCGTTCCCTTGGCAATAAATAACATGATCTGGTTGCAGTGACGAACAAAAGAAGGAAATGAAGCGTACCAATCGTTTCTAATTTGTTTTCAAACATCGCCGTTTAAATTAAATATATAAATATTTTAAAATAACTATATTTAAATAATGATTTGTGAGTAAACAGCTTAATTTTATTCGTAAAATAGTCCTAAAAATGCCACAATTGTTTTCCAAATTCTCTAGATGAATTGGAAATCACTCGTGATATTACTTATGATAAGTTTCATTGATGCTTGAAAGTTATGTTCGCGTTTGCATTGCAAAAAAGTAAATTAAATGAATATTGAAAAAATGTTAAATACAAATAGTTACTGGGTATGTTTAAAATCTGGAATAAATCAGTGTTTGAATACATGTAATTTTCGATGGAGTTAGGAAAACGATAAATGTGATTAACGCTATTAAATATCACTTAATATTAAGATTAAAACAAAATAAATTTCTGAACTGACAAGGGTAATATAAAAAATTATGATAATTGTTCCATGTAATAAGGTAGCGCACTATGCAGTTATGTTGAAATGGATTAGAGATATCTTTTTTATTCATAGAAGAGGCGATATATGTTAAAGTGCAGTTTTTGAAAATCCAGATTACAGATAATGAAATGCATTCCGCGAGGAAATTAAAACATTTCGAAAATGTGAGATTTTGGCTTCTATTTTCCACAATGCTCTCAACATCTCTTGATCTTAGAGAGTTCCGCGAATATTAAAGCAAAACCCCTACTAATGAAGTTCTTTTTTTCTTTTCTGTGGAATGAAGCTTCTTGAGCAGAATACGGCATCAACCCCAGAAATGAGGCTACGAGGGAGTAAGAATATTGAACAGGGTGATTAACAAGTTGACTAACATTTTTAAATTATTACTAGTTGTAGTCCTTTAACTGCGTGTCCATGACCAGCTAATATATATTCAAATAGCACTTTAATTATTCCCATAATAAAATGTTGAAATCTCTCTTTATTAGTGGAATTGGTTTGAATTCTATTGAATAGGACGGTTCAAGTGGAAAACAACAGATTTAAGGAATTGATGAAATTAGCTTATTTGCTGAGAGATCCAAGTATTTTTAAATTAATTTCGAATTTGAGAATCAGAAATATTTTTAGTGAAAAAATAAAAAAACGCGTATGTGCATGAAGAGCAGGATTAATTTTTACCCCATTGTAATATGTCCACCGCTGTGGTCTCGAGGTAGCGTGCTGCCTTGTCACGCAGCGGGCCCGGGTTTGATCCCCGGTCGGGACAAGCTTCCTGGTTGAGGGTTTTTCGGGGTTTTTCCTCACCTGTAAGACAAATCTCAGGAATCGTAGGGCCCAATGGTCTCCGAAAATCATCCGGCCATCATAATCACTCTTATGAATATCATCACCATCCTTCATCGGTGTGGAAAGCAACGGGAATCTACCACACCTATAATTCCCTAGTAAAGCTGCAAAGCATAGCACGAAAATGCTTTGATTGTAGTGAAAGACCTGCACTCGGGCAGAATTACTACGGAGGTGTAAAATAGGACATGTACTGCATAATGGTAGACATTGTCAGGATCCATCGATCCATAGTAATTCGCCCGAAGGCTGGTCTTTCATGCTATGCTTTGCAGCTTTACTAGGGAATTGTAGGTGTGGTAGCTTCCCGTTGCTTTCACACCGGTGAAGGATTATGGCGATAAGGATGATGATGATGATGGCCGGATGATTTCGGGGACCGTTTGGGCCTTAAAGTTTTCCTGACATTTGTCTTACAGGTGAGGAAAATATAACATTAATTAATTTAATTTCTTCATTAGTGTTACATATAGAGATTGCATTAATTTTGTATATAAATAAAGTATTAACTTTAACTATGATTTAAGGGAAGTAGATTATACAAGAAATAATTTAAAACATTAGTTCAGGATACGGATGTATGGAGAGTTTATGTCCGCGCGGCCATTACCCTATGGTTTCTATAGTGCCAGTGAGTGAGTTAGTTAGTTAATAAGGTATTATTTAAATTAGAACATAATACGGAGTTCAAACTGTAAGTTGATTTTTATGAACATTAACAATTATATACCTGCTAATGTACTCTCAGTTTAGAGAGAAAAAATATAATATTTGTGTCCTTCGCTGTGATCTCGGGGTAGCGTCTCTGTCTCGTAAGCAGCGCGCCCTGGTTCGATCCCCGGTCGGAACAAGTTTCTTGGATGATTGTTTTTTTCGTGTTTTTTTTTCCTCACCTGTAAGGCAAATAGTCCCGCGCCGTAGCCGAGCGGTTAAGGCATGATACCTTGGCGCCGAGCTACGATACTTGCGCTGGTTCGATCCCGCATGCGGAAAGAAATTTTCTCATGGAATTTCGGCCAGTATGGAACCGGTGCCCACCCAGCATCGTGAGGTATTTGGGTAGCTACAATAACTAGCGGCTCCAGGTTGAGAAAATTAGTTATAACGCCTGGGGACCCGACATGTTCACCACATGTCACCACTCCACAGCACTGGCTGGATGATCGTCTACCTCCGCGATTGACACGTGTGGAGTTTTAGTAATGCAAATGTCAGGAAACTTTAAGGCCCAAATATTTCCCGAAAATCATTTGATCATCATATTTATCATTATCATATTTGCCATGTTTAGTATGAATGTGTGTGAATTGTGTGTTTCGTTTTAGTGTTGTATTGTCTCGGAGGAGAACCTGACATTGAGCTGATCTCCCAATCGGAGAGGTTCTTCTTCTCTTTGTGTGGTCAGAAAAGTGTTTCGATTTCCACAATTTAAAATCCATATCCCTACTTTCATGCAAATGTATAACCCGGGTGGCATATGGCACGTAAAAAGTGCCTATAAGGTGAGATTTTAAAATGAGTTAATGATGGAGAAGAATAATATTTGTTTATAAAAAATAAAAATTCATGTTAATTATACTTCAATATGGGCGTACATTTAAATTATATTAATTTGTCTAATATCTAACTGCTTTCGTAGTATTGAACAAAAGTTATATTATGTTTTCATAATTTTAATATAATAATTTTAGATACCCCAAACTAACTAAACTAACTCACTGGCTCTATCCAACCCGTAGATTCATGGCCGCGCAGACATAAGCTCTTCATACATCCCTATCCTAAGCTAATATTTTCCAAATATCCCCTGTATAATCTACTTCCCTCAAATGATGGATAATGTTATTCCCCACCTCCTTCTTGGTCTATCAACTGGGCGTTTTTCCCTCTCGTTTTCCTACAAGAATCTTCCATGCACGTCTTTCATTCCCCATTTGTGCCACATGTCCTGCCCATCGCAGCCTACGTGACTTAAATGTTCTTATTATATCTGACGTCCTATACATATCATGTAGCTCACTATTATATAGTTTTATACATTCACATGCCTGTTCATCACTTTTTGACCCAAACATTTTCGTATGAACTTTATTCTTTATCAAATACTCATAAGCTCCTTTCCTCCCTTAAAGTAAGAGTCCTATTTACGCATCCATATAATATATCTGGGAGAATAATTGTTTCATATATTTTCAGTTTAACGTTTTTTGAAGAGAGTTGGTATGACAAGAGTCCTTGTAATGCATAATAGCACGCATTTCCAGAATTGAGCCTATGTTTAATTTCTTTGTGCATCTCATTCCTAATTGTAATTATTGTTTCAAGGTACTTGAAATCAGCCACTTCTTCAAACTTTGCTTCATTTGTCATTAGTTGTCCGTTCCCATTATAAAATGCATATTCCATGCCCCTTCATGTATAGAAAAAGTAATGATAACATATCGGTGGTTTAAATAAGATAAACTGTGCATTCGATGTTGTGTAGTCTAAATTTGTATATGTATGTTTTTAAAATATTTCAGTCACAACCCTAATGCGCCTTCGGGTACACCAGGATTCAAATTACGTATATTAAACTAGTTAATACCCGGCGTGCGCTGCTACACCTAAATAAATGATGTGTTTTTGCATCTAGTTAAACAAATAGGCCTAAAAGGAAAAATAAATATAAATTTATATCGTTATAATTTTAGGTACCCCGTGCTGGTTACCCGGCGTTGCCCGGGAATCTACGCATCCCAATGTACTGGCATAAATCAGCTGAAAGACAAAATTCGTTATTTTGAGTTATATCAATAAAAGAATACCCGCCGTGCGCTGCTATGCTTGTCCGGGAATCTACTTATCTCGATCTTCTTGGCATCAATGAAAGACAAAAATGTTTATTGTAAGTTATGCTTAAGAGATAATCATATGCTGTCGCGGACCTTTCTGTAGAATTTTTTTTTTTTGAGATATTCAATTCTGTGTACAATACTTTTGTGCATTTATTATAGGTTAGGCAGCGTATGTCATTTAAGCTTACAAAAAGCGACTTTTTTCAAGTTTTTTTTTTTTTTCAGTGCACAAGGTGATTTTTAAGGGAGAAGGGCTTGAGTATTAAAACTCTCTTATAACCTTCCCGGGAAAATCCTGAACATTTTGCAAGAATACCCATGACAATCGGATGAATGGTATGGTAGCACATGCTTGCACGGAAATCTACTTATCCCGATCTCCTTGGCATCAATGAAAGACAAATACGTCTGTTGTGTGTTATCTGTAAAAGAAAAAACATATGCTGTTGTGGACTTTTTTGTAGAGTTTTTTTAGATATTCAATTCTGTTTACATTATTTTTGTGTACTTGTAATGGTTTAGGCAGCGTAAACCATTTAAGGGTAAAAAAGGGACTTTTCACGTTTTTCATAAGTAATGCCACGAGTGATTTCCAATTTATCTAGAGAATTTGGAAATCAAGAGTGGCAGTTGTTAGGACTATTTAACGAATAAAATTAAGCTGTTTACTCACAAATCATTATTTAACTATAGTTATTTTTAAATATTTATATATTTAACGTAAACGGCGATATATGAAAACAAATGAGAAACGATAGGTACGCTTCTACTGCTTCTTTTGTTTATCACTAAAACCAGATCATACTATTTATTGCCAAAGGAACGCAATATTGTAAGAATGATCTCTAGTGGAGAAAAAATGAAACACATCAAACTGTATATTAATTCATTTCTGATGTCGTATGATGTAAATATGACAATTATATTTTTTCTGGATTATTACCTGGGAAAAAATACATTTAAGAAAGTGCAAACAGTGGTTTCTTTTTTTGGTGGTATAATCAATTGCTACAAACGTTTTTATATTAACTCCTGCAAGCGCTGTGTGTTGACATCCATGCACTACATATACAATCTGGTAGCTGTGTTTCTTATACAGTTTGTCACTGCAAAATAATGGTCAGACCTGTTCAGAATATTAAAAAGGAGGAGCTTTCTTTAATGTGGTAAATTTAATATTGATAAATATTTGGTGAAACGTGATTGGTCATTGACTCCCATTTGGGGCATGAGTTAAATAGTCATGATAATTACATTGTACAACGTTTAATGTAATTATCTATGTGATAGAGCGGTAACTCTAGTGGTATATATTTTCTGTAATCCATAGGTCGCTGGTTCAAATCCGGCTGGGATTTTTTAGTAGAGTATTACTTTCAGCTCATGCTACAATGGAATCGAATTTAAAGATATTTACATTTTTATCTTATTCTGTAAAATATTTAAATTAACAAATAAAAAATAAATAATAGTTTTAAAAAACTTTTTGAAAACCGAACTAAAAAAATGAAAAATAATTTTAATTTCCAACATGCTTGAGATAAATAATTTTACCATCAAATGCGTGGGGTGCTTTTTATGATTTTTACATTTTCTTCTTAGAGATTTTACTTTAACCAATATCTGTTTATTATGAAATATATTAATTGATAAAGAGCACCCCACGCTTTTGATGGTAAAATTATTTATCCCAAGCATGTTGGAAATTAAAATTATTTTTCATTTTTTTAGTTCGGTCTCCTAATAAAGCGTGTTGTTTTAGTTTTTTAAAACTATTATTTATTTTTTTTGTGTTTGGATATAACATATGTTTTTCCTGGTGAGTGGAAAAAAACGCCACATCGCCTTAACTCTACCACGCTAAATAAGTTAATAAATACATTTTATTATTAATTTCATTGCCTAAGTCTAATCTCTCCCTTTTTAGATAATTTTTACTTTCACCGTGCCAATCGGATTAGACATGTACACGACCAGTCGTAAGAGGATTTCAAAATATTTTCATACGCATACTCCTAAGTTCTCGCTAAGACATATAGAGCCTCCCTGGATATGTGATCAGCTTGATGTCAGGGACACCTTCGAGACAACACGAACATTTTATCGAAGACACGCCATTCACAAATACATTCATAATAAAGAAGGAGCATAGGACTACGATATTGTTGATTCTGGTGGTCATATAATTTTTGTGGATTTTCTGGGCTTTATACGTTTCCTAACATTTGTCTTACAGGTGAGGAAAACACCTATAACACAGAGAACATGTCCCGACAGAGAATCGAAACTGAGCTCGATGCCATTTGAAGTAACGGCGTTACCACTAGATCACAGCCATGGTTCTGTTTTATTAATATCTAACTAACCTACTGGAACAATCTATCCCATAGGTTCTTGGTCGAGCGGACGTAAGTTCTCCATGCATCCTTATCCTGAGCTAATGTTCTCCAATCATCCCTGGTATAATCTACTACCCTCAAATAATGGTTAATATTATTCTCCCATCTCATTCTTGGCCTACCAAATGGGCGCTTTACCTCTGATTTTCCTACAAGGAGTTTCCATGCCCTTATAATATTTAAACTTAAATTTATTCTTCTGTCAGATTCAACAATTCCCGAATAGGACTGGCTAATCGAACGGAAAATAAATAATAGTTTAAAATAAAGCAACACGCTTTATTAGAAAATCGAACTAAAAATTGAAAAATAATTTTAATTTTTAACACGCTTCGCATAAAATTAAAGTGGTCAACAAAAATATCATCTCCAACACATATAGAATAAAACTAGAGTTATTTACAAAAAAATAATTTTACCATCAAAAGCATGGGGTGCTCTACACCCAATTGACATATTTGATAATAAACAGATATTGGTAAAAGTAAAGTTTCTAAGAAAAAACGTAAAAAACCATAAAAAGCACCCCACGCTTTTGATGATAAAATTATTTTTTTGTAGATAAATCTAGTTTTATTCTATATGTGTTGGAGATGATTTTTTGTTGACCACTTTAATTTTATCCCAAGTGTGTTGGAAATTAAAATTATAATTTATTTTTTAGTTTGGTTTTATAATAAAGCGTGTTGTCTTAGTTTCTTAAACTATTATTTTTTTTTTAATTTTTAGTTTGTCATAAACCGGAATCCCATGAAAACTTAATTTCTTAATGCTCTTATAAAAAATCCCCCGGGCCGGATTTGAACCAGCGACCTATGGATTATTGAAATGATACACCACTACAGTCCACCGCTCTACCAACTGAGCTCTTACTACATTGACTAAAAAGTCGATAAGTCCACAACCTATTATACCGGTTTTACTTTTTTGATTTTCTGATGATTCTGGCCAGGATTTTAGAAAACATGTATGAAATTATTGTACTCTCATGAGTCCTTTACAAGTATACAAAGTTTAAAGTCGTTCCAATGTTTTTAAGTGGGTGAAAATCGTGTTCAAAGATTCCAATACGTAGATAGAGGTCCGTTACATAGACAGATACAGGTCAAGCTAATATATAGCTTGTAAATGTATAGTTGTTTATTCCTTATTATCGGAAATGTATTAATGTATGTTTTTGTAATGGGATTCTGTTTATTGTTATATTTCATTATTATATTATTAAATACGTGTAAATGTAAATACGTGTCCACTTGATTATCAAGAAGAGAAAATATACGGTAAAATTAATGTGAATGATAATACAAAATCCTCTTAATACATAATAGCTATAGAGAAAAATTACACTGCGTTTAGAGTATTCATCGCGTTGAATATAAAAAAATGACGTTTTTAATTATTATAAGCCGTTGTAAATAAATGCATAAATGAAGTTAGGAAGCAATGGCGTGTTTTGTTTTACTTTATGTGGCTTTGGCGTGAGCGAGACTTGTTAGCTTCTGTCTTCTCGGATTCCTCCAAGTCTCTATGGGAACGTCTGCCCCAAGACTGGGGTCGCTCGCTGAAAGCCCACTTGTTCTCACGGGAATAAGCGAGGTAACACCGCAATGCTGCCCAATCTTATCAGCGTTAAAACTTCCCTCTCCGGACATGATAACGTAGCATCTCACCATCTACAGTAACTATCTCCTTTTTATTCCAACTTTGGGAGAATATTTTGCTCTTTATGAACTGATTAAAGAGTTCATAAAGTTGAGAGATAGCAAAAGATTGTAAAAAAATAAATAGTAGATTTAAACTCTATAATTGGTGTTAACAAATATCAGAATAAACTAGCTACTAGATATTGCCTAGGAGAAAGTACTGAAAAAGGAATATTAGTGGATTTTTGTCAAGAGTTTGATATTTTGTGACTAATCAATTGTTTGAAAAGCGAATTAATTTTTCAATGAAAATAAACAGATATTCTTTGAAAAAGATGACTAATTGACTATATTTTGATGAAACAGAGGTTTTAAAATAAAATTCTAACTAGCCACAAGAAACGTGGCTTTGATGTTGACAGTTACTACGTTCATCTTCCAGTGGAAAGTGATGTTTCACTGAAAGACATCAAGAGACATAAGATAGTTAAATGGTTCTTAGAAAAATTAAAACTTTCAAAAGTCGTAAAGGCATTTTTAGGGAAGAATAACGAAATTTCATTTATCAAAAACCATGTGTAAATATGAAATAATATACTGGCACTAGTGTCCTAGAATAATTATTACATAATAAGTTATTACAAACCAGTTAACATTGATGCTGAGGTGTGACCTCGTGCATGGTTTATTGTCTAACACGCAGTGTCTATTGGTTAATTCTTTGCCTCTAGCCTCAAGGGTCGCGGGGTCAATCCCGATCGGGGTCTATGAATATTTATGATGGTAAAATCCGTGGGACAAATCCTTCTGGAGGGACTTTATGCCTTGGATCTCGAGTCTGAAGATGTTCGGGGTTGTAAAAGAACCTCAAGCATACATAGTGCATCTAAACAAAATTTAATCGGCCTTGTCCTCCAAGTAATACCTTAGTCTCCTACAAGGTGTCACATTGAGGCGATGTACTAAACAAGTCACTCACTGACATCTATAAGGAAACGAGCATAACTAAATTTATCAGGTTATGATGCTCCTCACTAAGGGAGGACCCATGTACGAGCTGGACAAACAGGGATCAGTCAAATCGTGAATAACGAAATCGATACAACATTTGATATAGTGGAGGAAATTGGTATAAAACCACTAACTTTTAGTAGTAAAACAACCTGAAATATTTACGCAAATACTGTATGTGTGTCATAGATTACATATAATTATCTTGGACATAATTTCATACAGGTCTCCTCATTTTATATTTATTATATATGTAAATAATACGTAAAATCTAAGAAAACGCTGTCCTAGGGGTGGAAATAGGTATAAAGCCAGGTCAACTTCTGGCTCTTACAGAGACATAAATGTAAACAAAACACTGCAATTACATGGAGACGACGTGTCTGTGAGCATCGTTAATCAGTTACAAGTAAGCAGTACGTACAATGCCACGTGGAAAGCCTCTATCAAATGAAGAGAAATTAAGAGTTAGTGTCTTCAAGGAGATGGGCCTTTCCAATAGACATATACCTACGACATTGGGGCTTCAAGATGTGCCATTGATAATTTTGTCAAACTGGGCTCACAATATGAAAAAAAAAAAAAAAAAAAAAAAACGGGAAATATGGACGGACAGGAAAATTGTCTGAGCGCACTAAACGTCTCATTTTACGTAAAGCAAAAGGTAAGAGTGTGTTTTATTCTCAAATCCTGGCTGATTTGAAGTTGCCAGTAACAGCCAGACGAGTAAGACAAAATCTCTGAGAAGACAAGAACCTAAAATTCAAAAAAGTCTTAGTAAACTAGCTCTGATCAATGCACATCAGAAAGCTAGAATGACGTTTGCTGAAGAACACATGTCCTGGACCTCAGAATGGAATAAAGTAATGTTCAGTGATGAGAAAAAGTTTAATCTGGACGGGCCTGATGGCCTTCAGTATTACTGGAACGACCTCCGTACTGAAGAGCAAGTTAGAATGAGTAGAAACTTCGGTGGTGGAGGTGTTATGATTTGGGCAGCGTTCTGCTTTAAAGGAAGATCAAAAATAGCATGGATAAGCACCAAGATGAATTCTGAGTCCTACACTGAGGAGCTTCTGGAGTCCTAATTGATACGAATGTATGAGGAATTTGGCGAAGATCTAATTTTTCAGCCAGAAAATGCTTCCATTCACGTGTCTGCCAAATCAAAGGAGTAGTTCAGGAAGAAAGAAATACCACTTTTGACGTGACCAGTCAGAAGTCCCGATTGAGAACTTATGGGGGATCCTGGCAAGGCCTGTGCATCGCAATGGACGGCAGTTTGGGACAGTGACTGAGCAGAAAAATATTATTCAGGAAGAGTGGGCTTCAATCTCAGTGGAAGAAATAAACACCCTCATCAAGTCAAACTAAATGTTAGAATTTTGTTGTAAACTTTGCGCTCAGTATTTTTGGTTTAATCTGTGAAATACAAAAAGTGCCTTTATACTAATTTCCACCCATATGTGAGAATGGTTTCAGTTTTCATGTACTTTTTTGGACGAAAATGGATAATTAATTTTGACATTATTTGTGTGTGTTTTATACTCAATCACCTCCTAAGTTAATATAGAAAAATGCCAAAAAAAGAGTAAATTAATTTGTGTTAACCCTTTTAACAAGTGGCTTTATACCAATTTCCTCCACTATACAACAAATAATTAAAATCAAAGGATAAAATAATATATAGGCCTAACTTATTTTTCTTCATCTCAGTTTAACATCTGATCTTATAGGTACGTTTCACATGCCACACGCCTCCTGGACCCTGTGGGACATTCCGTCGGGAGGGATTTTAAACTGTGGATCATAAAGAAACCTTTGTGATCACACAAGAACATGGAGGGCCTCCCCGAATGAGTGATCAGCTCAATAAAAAAAGTATAACAAAAAGTAAGAAGGAAAAGAGAAACTGATCTTAGAAGCATGCGATGAAATACAAAAGCACTTAAAAACTACAAGACCAAACAAAGCGTACACGAATATTAAAGCATTACAGTTTAAAATAAACGCTAAATAGGCTATAACTTTATATGAGGCGGCTGTTAGGAATTCCTAAAAAGTTATTGAGAACTTATACTAGTGTGTCTAAATGGCACAAAGAGTAGGGTGATACAGGCAAACAGTTTTCGGGTACTTTTAAAATCTACAATTGGTTGAAGCAAGGAGATGCACTATCTCCTCTACTATTTAATTTTGTACTAGAGCATGTCATTAAACATTTAGAGGATGAAGGCCTACAACTCAAGGATATTAATAAGCTGTTAGTTTATGCTGAAGATGCATTGTTGGGTGATAGCGAATCGATACCAAAGGCCAACACACACAAAGTATTAAGTAACCCTGAGAAATTGGGACTGCAAGTAAATATCAATAAAAATAAATATATGGACGCACATAGAAATATATAATGGAAATGTACAGCTAATGACAATTAAGGGAAATTTTAAAGAAGTGGCTGAATTCAAATACCTAGGAACAATAATCACAAATAGGAAAGAGATGCACAAAGAAATTAAACATAGGCTCAATTCTGGAAATGCGAGCTATTATGCATTGCCGGGACTCTTGACGTCCTAACTCCTTTCAAAAAACGTTAAACTGAAAATATATAAAACTGTTATTCTACCAGTTATTTTATATGGATGCGTAACATGGATTCTTACTTTAAGTGAGGAAAGGAGGTTACGAGTATTTGAGAATAATGTTCTTAGGAAAATTTTTAGGCCAAAGAAAAATGAACAGACAGGTGAATGGAGAAGACTACATAACAGTGAACTATATGGTCTTTATAGGAAGCTATATATAATAAAAGTTAAGTCTCGTGGATTGCGATGGGCAGGACATGTGCACGAATGGGAAATTAAACACGTGCATTTAAGCTTCTTATAGGAAAACCAGAAGGAAAACTCCCAGTTTGTAGACCTAGAATGAGGTGGGAGTATAAAATTAACTATGATTTGAGGGAAGATTATACAGGGAATGATTTTAAAACATTAGCTCAGGATAGGGATGTATGGAGAGATTATGTCCGCGCTGCCATGAACCTACGGGTTCGATAGTGCCAGTGAGATAGTTATGAGTCGGTTAGAAGCATAGTGGTGTAGGAGTGCAAGTGCAAGTTTTGCAGTATTGAGGTAATCTAGTTTAAAATTGAAGTCGTAGCCCTATAAGAAAATCTTAGGTAATTCAAAATTATAACAATTACGTATACTTTGTCTACACCTAATGTATACATCTAACGCATGTATCTCTTTGCCATGAAATAAAATTATTGTTCAAGAATATAATTAAGCACGAAACTCGTTTTTTGCAACAATAAAAAATAACTTGTACTCCTTTGCTTCTAACCGTCTCATATATGATACACGTGGCAAACTAATATTGGATAATAATCAAGTTTGTGAAGAATGGAAGCAATATATGCAAGACGTGTATGCCTGAGAAGAACATTAATGACAAGAAAATTATAGAAGATGTAGAATATGTTTCGTAAGTGGAAAAGTGGCAGCAATATTGAGCCGTGAATTTGGATCGGCTCTTAAAGATATGATGCCACGACAACCCTAGGACCAGATAATCTACCAGGCAAGCTTTAGAAGTATTCTAAAGAGAATATGGAAGAAAATAATATTTTAGTACAATTACTTAAGTACTACAGACACAGGTTATCTGTACATTTACTTCCAGTACAACATTTTACATAAAAATAAATAATAGTTTTAAAAAACTAAAACAACACGCTTTATTAGAAAACCGAACTAAAGAAATGGAAAAAATTGTAATTTCCAACACGCTTGGGATAAAGTTAACGTGGTCAACAAAAAGAATCATCTCCAACACATATAGAATAAAACTTAGAGTTATCAACAAAAAGAAAATAATTTTACCATCAAATGCGTGGGGTGCTCTATAACAATAATATATTTGATAATAAACAGATATTGGTAAAAGTAAAGTCTGTAAGAATAAAATGTAAAAATAATAAAAAGCACCCCACGCTTTTGATGGAAAAATTATTTTCTTTTTGTTGATAACTAGTTTTATTCTATATGTGTTGGAGGTGATTTTTTTGTTGACCACTTTAATTTTATCCCAAGCGTGTTGGAATGTTTTTTTTAGTTTTTTTAAACTATTATTTATTTTTTATTTTTTTAGTTTTAATATTTTACAGAATAAGATAAAAATGTAAATATCTTTAATTTCGATACTATTGTAGTATGAGCTAAAAGTAATACTCTTCTAAAAAAAATCCTCCCAGCCGGGTTTGAACCAGCGGCCTATGGATTACTGAAATTATATACCACAAGCGTTCACCGGTCTACCAAATGAACTCTTTCAACGATTGACCAAAAAGTCGACAAGTCCTCAACCTATTATACCAGTTTTCATTTTTTTTTTCTGACGATTCTGGCCAGGATTTTAGAAACAGAATATGAAATGATTTATATTGTCACGGGTCCTTTACAAGTATACAAAGTTTCAAGTCGATTCAATGTTTCTAAGTGGATGAAAATCGTATTCAATATTTCCTTTACATAGATACAAAGACACTCTTTTTTTTGATTTTTCTGATGATTCTGGACAGGATTTTAGAAAAAAATGAAATTATTGTATTGTCACGAGTCCTTTAAAGTATACAAAGTTTCAAGTCGATCTAATGATTTTAAGTGGGTGAAAATCGCGTCGAAAGATTCCGTTACATAAATAGATAGATACAGGTGAAGCTAATATAAAGCGTGTAAAAATGGAAACACATAAGTGTTCTTAGTACGGAATTTTCAATTCGACGTCACACGCAGAAAAATGTTTACTGTCCATAATTGAAAAAAAAACTTAGATTATGAATTTCGCTTTTATACAGGCAAAAAAAAACGGGAAAAGTTATAACTAAAACAGATATTTGTTAGACACAAGACTTTAATGAAGTATAACTATATACATTTGACTTATTAATTTAGTTAAAAAGCTTTTGAAAATGATGTTTGGGGAAAATTCAAATTAATCGAAGATATTCATATGAATTAGAAAAAAAAAATTTTTTTAATGACTGACATTTGCTGATATTGTATGCGTGGTGCCTTATTCTGTTCACCCCTGTACAATACATTCACATACATTCTTCGCATTTGTAAGACATTCATCTATGGAATTCATAAAGTCTTGGAGGCAAGGATTCATAAGTCTTTACAATAAACTTGCGAAATTTCCCGATACTCACTTTCAGGAGACTGAGTGGGTTCCAAAGAAAATCAGACACTAATGAATGAATAACATCATCCTTTACGAACACACACACACGCACAGCCTATAAAACCGCAATGTTTGCCGTATCTAACGGAAGGATCGCTTATATCGATAGATATTTTCTTGGTTGGAATAAACGACTTATCAATAGGACATTCGCTGATATTGTTTGCGCGGTGCCTAATATAGATTCTCCGTCACGAGTGGTAGATGGCGTAACTGAGGTACCAGAAAAGTAAACAAAAGGACGGGGGTATCTAAGACACTAATACAATGTAATACAAGTCCCAAGTAATGGTTTATTTAATTTTGAAAAGAATCGACAAAACTTTTGTGGTTAAACGTTTCACCAACTTGAGAAATTAAAAGAAATAAATTATTAGGCCTGTCATATGAAAGTACGCCCATAACTATATTTGCAAGAAATCTTCCGACAGAATTGTAGGTTTCATCTATTGAAATCCAATTTTAATTTTCACCCACAGACGACATATTTGCGAGATAACATTATTTCAACATACTTTCGTAGAGTTTCTGATAGTGAGAGACTCCCGTTACATGTATGTTTTAATTAAGTTCCTAATTTCTCTATATTCTACGCGTACAGTCATTTTACACATCTTCAAAGAACTCGGACTGAAGTAATAAATGTTTGTTTCTTGTTTTATTTTATTCTTTACCTACAGATTTTAACAAACACTTTGTTTTTGTACTACTGCACTTTGTTTTAACAATTTTCGTTTCCACAAATTATCTCTTATTTGTGAGAAAAAAAAGTATAGTGAATAATTTTCTCATTGAATATGAAATGAACTGTACTAAATTCTTCCCATAACTAATTTTATTTAGGTTGGAAACATGGTTGATCTCATATTTAAGCACGATACATCTACAATATTGAACCACAGTCTATTTTGTTCAATCTTGAGTCTGACTGCAGTTATGACGTCAAATAAATTATGTGCATGCACGCAACTTTTTTTTTCTTCAAAACATGTATGTCCCCTAATATTTTTTAAAAATACAAATACGACAATTTTATACTTACGTACTCCGTTACTCAATTAACCATTAAATTTGTAATGTAGTCAATATGATGTTAGTTTCGTTTACTTAATATAATTCTTTATATGATGGATAAACGAAATTGGTAGGAGATACGTAAATGTGTTATATAAATTACAAGATAAGCGTGTTCAATGGAGTTATTCATAAGTTTTACTGCGGTTCGATACAATTAATGAAACTAGAGTGAGAAATTAATTTTCGTTATATTAGCAATTAGCTGTCTCATGGTTTTTGGGAGTCGACGTACTTTATTTTGCTGACTTTTCCATTTCCAGCTCTGATTAAATTTACAAGATTACGGAAACTTCAACAAAAAATTCAGACGCAGCGAAAAAAAAAAGAAGTTCCGTAAAACTTTAATGATAAAAATATTTACATGTAGATGGATTCATGGTTAAATGCTTCGCCTCTTTTTTCCAAATGTCAGGGTCTATGGATTTCTTCATGGGTATTATTTATCACACCGCTTCACTAGACTCTCTGATACACACAAATTAGATACCCGATCCCTTGAGCACAGTGTCCTTTATATCCCTCCTCATCACACTACCTATTTTTCGAAATCTTTTACAATTTATCTTGCTAGAACATGGAATTCCCTTCCACCCTATGTCAGAGACTGCCAAACTTTACCATCTTTCATAAACAAATTGAAAATAAAACTATTAACAGAAACAATTCGCTAGTATTATTTTTTAATTTTTTTTTTCATTATTTAATAAAAATAGTTTTAAGGTTTGTTAATATATTTACCTAATGCCTTGTATAATAAGCGACAGATTAAATCATTATAGTTTAATATTTTCTTAGTTTTTTTTATTTCTTTTATTTTTATGTATAGTAGATTCGAGCTGTTATTCTTTCTTTATTCATTCTATCATTAATTTAATTGTAATTGTATTCAATTTTATTGTATTATTAGACATTATTTTCATTATTATTCAATTTGACAGATATTTAATTGTTTAGTATGACTATTATTGTAATTTTTTTGTATTTATATGTAACATATGTTTGTCCTGGTGAGTGGAAGAGGAGGCCACATGGCCTTAACTCCACCAGGCTAAATAAATCTATTCTATTCTATATGGTATTCTTCGGAAGAGAAGTAAAGGCATGGGCCCTGTGTCGTATATTTACAGCATGCTAAAGGGTCTCAAGCTTGAATTAGGAGGCCTTCGCGCAAAATTTGTCGGCCTTTTACATCCATTTTGATTTGATAACTTAATGACCTAAATTGTTAAAGAGCGTCATTAAATAAACTATTACTCTTTCTAACGTTTATATATTTTGATTGTTCAATCATCATTTCTTACCTTAAATTAACCGTCTACTGCTCTTAAGGTTGTTGTAGGCTCTGTACTGTATTTGCCACGACGTTTAGCACAGGGGCCTATAGTGCACAAAGTAGCCCATGTTTAACATTTGAGATATTTATAAAAACAAGGAAATAAATCTCTCTTTCCTCCTATTACATAGAATATTTAAAAGTGACCCAGCGTTTTTCTTTAATTTCTGGAATTGTCAATTTGTAGAATTTCCCTTGGATTCCCAGCTGTGGTTAAGTACATGTGCAAATCAGAGGAGAGCGTACAGAGCCATGGATTAATTAGATCCCCTAAAATCGGATTACGTGCCAAGATACAGGATTGTTACTCATAAAATTCTGAATTATGTTAAACATTGCGCGTTGGAAGCACTAATTAAAAACTCACAAACCAAATCCCCTCGCGGTTGTGTTTGTCTTCCCTGCGGTTGCACTCTTCTTTAACAGGGAGTACCATATTATTATCACTAATATTATCATTACTATTGTTATTGTTACTACTATTATCATTAATCTTTTTATCATTATTAGTCCACTGCTGTGGTCTCAAGGTAGCGTGCTGCCTTGTCACGCAGCACGCCAGGGTTCGATTTCCGGTCGGGACAAGCTACGTGGGTGGGGTTTATTCGGGTTTTTTCCTCATCTGTAAGACATATATCAGGAAACTTTGAGGCCCAAACGGTCCCCAAACATCATCTGGCCATCACATCATTATCATCCCTGGTATGGAAAGCAACGGGAAGCTACCACACATGTAATTCCCCAGTAAAGCTGCAAGGCATGGCATGAAAATGCTGTGATTGCAGTGGAATAACTGCCCTAGGGCAGAACACTATACAATAGAATTACTATTATTATTATTATTAGTAGTAGTAGTAGTAGTAGTAGTAGTAGTAGTAGTAGTAGTACTAGTAACACTATTACTTTTAGTAGTAGTAGTACTAGTAACACTATTATTATTAGTAGTAGTAGTAGTACTAGTAACACTTTTATTATTATTAGTAGTAGTAGTACTAGTAACACTATTATTATTATTATTATTAGTAGTAGTAGTAATAGTAGTAGTAGTAACACTATTATTATTTTATTATTATTATTAGTAGTAGTAGTAGTAGTAGTAGTAGTAGTAGTAGTAGTAGAGTAGTACTAGTAACACTATTATTATTATTATTATTATTATATTATTATTATTATTATTATTATTATTATTATTATTACTATTATTATTAGTAGTAGTAGTAGTAGTAGTAGTACTAGTAACACTATTATTATTATTATTATTATTATTATTATTATTAGTAGTAGTAGTAGTAGTAGTAGTAGTAGTAGTAGTACTAGTAACACTATTATTATTATTAGTAGTAGTAGTAGTAGTAGTAGTAGTAGTAGTAGTACTAGTAACACTATTATTATTATTATTAGTAGTAGTAGTAGTAGTAGTAGTAGTAGTAGTAGTAGTACTAGTAACACTATTATTATTATTATTAGTAGTAGTAGTAGTAGTAGTACTAGTAACACTATTATTATTATTATTAGTAGTAGTAGTAGTAGTAGTAGTAGTAGTAGTAACACTATTATTATTAGTAGTAGTAGTAACACTATTATTATTAGTAGTAGTAGTATTAACACTATTATTATTATTAGTAGTAGTAGTAGTAACACTATTATTATATTATTATTATTATTATTAGTAGTAGTAGTAACACTATTATTATTATTATTATTATTATTAGTAGTAGTAGTAGTAGTAGTAGTTAGTAGTAGTAACACTATTATTATTATTATTATTAGCAGTAGTAGTAACACTATTATTATTATTATTATTATTATTATTATTATTATTATTATTATTATTATTATTATTATTAGTAGTAGTAGTAGTAGTAGTAGTAGTAGTAGTAACACTATTATTATTATTATTACTATTATTATTAGCAGTATTATTATTATTATTATTAGTATTATTATTATTATTATTAGTAGTAGTAGTAGTAGTTGTAGTAGTATTATGGAGGAAGATCAATGGATGGACAGAGAGGAATTGCGTTTGGTTTCCGGAAGACGGAGGCAGCTGCCATGATACCGGATGATGATGATGATATTATTATTATTATTATTATTAGTATATTATTGTTATTATTATTAGTAGTAGTAGTAGTAGCAGTTTATTATTATCATTATTAATATTATTTTTATTGTTATTATTATTGTTATTATTATTATTGTTATTATTATTATTGTTATATTATTATTATTATTATTATTATTATTATTATTATTATTATTATTATTATTATTATTATTATTTAATTTACCTTTTATTTTTTGTGCTATTATTAGGTTATTTATTTAGCTTAGTTATACCTCTCCCTTTGTAGGTACTTGCATGCCCCGCGTCACACATGTCACTGGAATTATTATTATTATTATTATTATTGATTATTATTATTATTATTATTATTATTATTATTATTATTATTATTATTATTATTATTATTATTATTGTTACCATTGTTATTGTTGTTATGAATGTAACATAAATGAAAAATTGAGGGGCATGGAAAATTCATGCAGGAAAGCCAGAGGGAAAGCGCCCAGTAGATAGGGTAATATAGAGATTGTAGATTAACACTAACAATGATTAAGGAATGATTAGATAAGATTAGCTCAAGGTAGGTAAGTGTGGAGACTTATGTCCGCTCGATCAAGAATATCCGTTTTTGATAGTGCCAGAGTGGTAACTTAGGCGTGTTAACCGGAATCAATAGTTAAAACGCCGGAAAAATAAATATATAGAGGGATAAAACCAAGTAGCAGCTGTTACCTCTTATTCGAATAGACCTGCTTAGTTATTGTCTATCTCCAGTTTTGCTTCAGTACAAACTCATTTATCTCGAGAGATATTGTTACGAATACATAGATTATTTTACATAGACATTTCATTATTTCATAGATTATTTTAATTATTTCAAATAAAAACATTTGTTGAAATATAAAGCGTTTAGACATATTATATTTCAGGACAGATTTTTGACTTATGGCAGGAACAAAGTTTTCAAGGCTAACTGTAAATCTCTGCACTTAGACTGTCGGTATGTTAGTACAGTTAGTTATAGCTGGGAGGAGAGAAGCTTGGTATATAAACCTTGCAAAATATGGGACTGGGGTCTGTTGAAGCAGTAGCTGATTCGTAAGTCTACATACCGTTTTTCTTAATAAAATTTAGGACAGTTAGAAACGAAATCAAGTATCTTAAATATTTTAATACTATATTTCATAGTTTGAGTTGTTACATAATTATTAAAATGTAAATTAGGGTAGATTTATAAACCCCCATCTCCCTGTATCGAAACTCAAGAAAGTTAGAATGTAGGTTTTCTTAATATAAAGCTTAGATTAGTTATTTTGTATTAGAATTACTTAAGGTTATTGTAATCATTATACGCTAGAAATAAATTAGTTAAATTAAGAATTCATTTATTTATGTTCGAAAACGCGTATGCCTTTATAATTAATACATCCACATACTAACGCTCGGCTAGAACTTCATGCTACCAAAAAATCCAAGTTCCGAAGGTCATTTTAGCCCTAAGAAAACCAACAGTTTGTAGTAGATATTTTCTTGCGCCCTCTGGAAGCAGTTCCCACAGCGGTCCCTCAGTTGTTACGAGAGCGTCACATCGAGTCCCGTCAGCCAATCGATCGGCAGTAGAAATGTTTTCTGTTAACACGTTGGAGGACGGCCTGATCACCACCAGTCGCGTGCTGTAGTGCCTATGTATCGCTGCCTACACGTCCCGACTATTCGTAGGCACTTGCATTTTTCCGACGATAAGATTAATTTCAATATTCATGATCCAGAATCCATTTTAGTTAGCTTTTACAGCAAATCAGAGATACTGCATATCTATTCTTCCTAAAAAATGTTCTAATAATAATGATGATGATAATAATGATAACGATAATAATTATATTATTATTATATTGCATTATTATTGTATTATTATTATATTACTAGTATTGTTATATTATTATTATTATTATTATTATTATTATTATTATCCTGTAAAATAAGAGTTTCCCACCCATATGATAGAACTGGGAGAATAATTTAATCACAGCTCATAAATGTAACTGCATAAATTTTCCTTAAATTGGTATCTTGATAGAATATACTGGTTAAAGTAAATGCTTAAAATCTAGCTATTCTGATGATATTAGAAAGTGAAAAATTGCATGCACGTGGAAAAAGAGAAATCATAACTTCTTTTCCATTCATTTGCACACTCTAAGCTGGGCTTTCTATAAAACACAGTATTATTCCACCATCATAATTATTAAGTAGTTCGTTCCAGAGAATTTTTAGTTACCATGGTCGCATCCTGTTCCGAGGATCACAGATTGAAACCCCGTCGTGATAATTTTTTTTATCAGGCGGTTAATTCCATGTGGCGGCTTTTTTCGAAAGGGAAGTGAATTCGTGGATAAGTAGCATAAATTTGCAGTACATAAAATAAACTTAAGCCTCAAATAAGAGGCCTCCGTGCAAAATTTGTTGGCCCAGAGCAATAATAATATATTTTTATTCCGTAATTTATCCACAATACAGTGTTTTTCTGTCATCCTCAAGAAATTCGCCTCCTCCGTTTGTAGCGGTCCTGAAAATCAACTGTAATTCCCAGCTCACTCACACTACTTCTCACACTGTCCACCCAACCTTCTTTTGGTATCCTCTTTCTTCTTTTTCTATCTATTTTTCATTTTCGTAATAATACTTATCCATCCATAGTAATTCTGCCCGAGGGCAGGTCTTTCACTGCAATCATAGCATTTTCATGCTATGCTTTGCAGCTTTACTAGGGAATTGTAGGTGTGGTAGCTTCACGTTGCTTTCCACACTTGTGAAGGATGATGATAAGGATGATGATGATGATGATGGCCATATGATTTCGGGGACCGTTTAGGCCTTAAAAGTTTTCCTGACATTTGTCTTACAGGTGAGGAAAAACCCCGATAAAAACCTCACCCAGAAAAAGTGTCCCGACCGGGAATCGAACCCGGGCCCGCTGCGTGACAAGGCAGCACATAATAATAATAATAATAATAATAATAATAATAATAGTAATAATAGTAATAATAATAATAGTAATAATAATAATAATAATAGTAATAATAATAGTAATAATAATAATAGTAATAATAATAATAGTAATAATAATAATAGTAATAATAATAATAGTAATAATAGTAATAATAATAACAATAATAATAACAATAATAATAATAACAATAATAACAATTATAACAATACTCTTCTTCTTCTTCTTCCTTCCAAGTATTAGGCCAAGGCCTGTTACGATCCTATAGAAAATTTTCCCTCCAGCGTTTCATAGGACGGCCCAGTGATCTTCGTCCTCTTGGTATATAATTAAAAACAGCTTAGGGGATCCGATTTGAACTCATTCTTTCAAGATGGTGTTTCCAATTTAGTTGGTACTGTTTAATATATTCCAAAATTGGCGTAGTCTTCAATTCTTTTAAGATATCGGTGTTCCTTTTCCGATCCCATCTGGTGTAACCCGCTGTTCTGCGCATGAATCTCATTTCACAAGCCGTTATTCTGCTTTCATGTTGTTTTTTTAGTGTCCATGCTTCACTACCATAGGTCAACACTGGTCTAGCCAAAGTGTTATATAAACGTAATCTGGTGTTTTTTTTTGTACAAGGGATGGTTTCATAACTTGATTAATAATTCCTAAACTTTTATTATAACTAGTAACTTTTTCAGGGATATCCTTTTCATCCCAGATAGAGAGATAATATCCAAGATATTTAAATTGATTAGATCTCTCTAAAATTTTATTCTGGAGACAGATTTTACTTTGTATGGGGTCCTTCCCATGAAATGCCATAATTTTAGTTTTGTTAATTGATATTTCCATATTAAATTTGGCACCTATTTTTTGTAAATTATAAATTGATCGTTGCAAATCATTTTCGGAAAGTGCCAGGAGAGCTAAATCGTCTGCAAAAAGAATAGCATCGAGTTTGAGGTTCCTATTGATGGGTATATATCCTCGTTGTGTTTTCCTCCATTCATTTATTAATTTATTCATGTATATAATGAAAAGCGCTGGTGAAAGTCCACATCCCTGTCTTACTCCAGTGTTGATCTTTTCCCAAGAAGATAATTTGCCATCTTGTTTAACAGAGATTTCATTATCTTTATAGATGTTGAAGATATTAGTAATATATTGTTGTGGAACGTTATCATCAGCTAAAATTTGTAGTAATATATTTCTGTCTACTTTGTCAAAAGCCTTTATGAAGTCAACGAAGGCGATATGAGTTTCTATATTGAATTCCTTGTGCTTTTCTAATAGTAGTTTTAGAGTAAAGAATCCATCTGTACAAGATCTACCCTTTCTGAATCCATTCTGCTCTTCTCCAATTATATTTTTATAAATTTTCCTCAATTTATTTTTAACAATATTAGCATAAATTTTATATCCAGAGTTCAACAAGCTAATTCCACGATAGTTATCTTTGATTTGGCGACTTCCTTTTTTGAAGATTGGTATTACAATGGATTTGTTCCAGCTTTGTGGTGGTTCTTGTCCTTCCCATATCATATTAAGGAGAATAAGAAATCTGTCTAAAAATTTTTTAGTTGAAAATTTAAATAATTCTTGATTAATGTGGTCTTCTCCGGGAGCTTTGTTACTTTTTAATGATTTAACAACATCAGTTAGTTCATCTATAGAAATGTGTTCCAAAGCAGTGTTATTAGAGATTGGTATTTGTAATAAATCATCCTTTTGTGTCCATAAATGATGAAAGTAATTAAGCCAAGATTCTTTAGATATACAATTTAAATGTGCATTTTCTCTTGAATCATTATTTAAATTTTTTAAAACTTTATATATTTTTGGTTGAGGCCTAGTGATATCATTTTCCAAAAATGAGACAAATTGTTCCCAGCTTTGTCTATGTTTTTTGCGAACTTCCATTTTAGCTATGGCTCTCTTCCTATGATACTCTACTTTATCTTCATATTTTTTTGTAGACAGAAATTTTTTGTATGCTTCACGTTTATCATCAATTACTTTTTTGATGTTTTCATCCCATATCCGTAGTTCTTTTTTTCGATTCCATTTAGTTTTGATACCCAGGCTTTCATTTGCTGCTTGTGTCAAAATACTTTGTAGAGCAAGCCATTCTTCTTCAATATTTTCGCCAATCGGTGTTTCTTGAACTAGACAATCTAATCTGCATTTGTTTAGCCAGGTAATAACAATTAATTATAACAATACTAATAACAGTAATAATAACAATAATAATCTCTTTCTTAGTTTAACATTTCCCTTTCTAGATACTGTAGTGAGAGAATTTTCAACTCTGGATAACACACATACTTGGTCACCTCAAAACAGTGCAACCGCCGAAACAACACCAATATTTAGAGACGACACACCATTCAATCATTTATTCATACAAGACGAGTATGATATGAACGATTATGATGGCCAGATGATGTTCGGAGACCACTTGCGCCCTAAATTTTCACGACAATTGTTCCGGAAAAAAAAAAAACTCCCCAGTAAACCTACCTCGACCGGGGATCGAAACCGCACTAGCTGCTTACGAGAAACGACCTTACACACATAACACAGCGATGGATATAATAGTAATGACTGTGTAACTCATGCCCCAAATGGGAGTCAATGAACAATCACGTTTAAATGAGTTTGGTTTTGCAACCAATCACAGTCGTTTTTCGCCTCGATATTATCCATTTACGTTTATCTTGTTAAAAAAACTCATCCTTAATTCTGAACAGGTTAGAGCATTATTTTGCAGTGACTGACTCTCGTACAAATACGTTTAATATAGCAAGTAATCAATAAATTCCTTCGAACTACACATTCCATAATTGTGTGTTAAATAATTGTTTTTAAATAATGATTTTACAGAGCTTTTCCTAAAAAAATAATTATACACTTCGATGTGTTTCATGTTTTCTCCACTAGGGTATATTCTTACAATAGTGCGATTGTATTTGGCAATAAATATTATGATTTAGTTGCAGTGGATGAACAAATGATACTAACGAATCATTTCTGATTTGTTTTCAAACATCGACATTTACATTAAATATATAAATATTTTAAAATAACTATATTTAAATAAAGATTTCTCAGTATACAGCTTAATATTATTATTATTATTATTATTATTATTATTATTATTATTATTATTATTATTATTATTATTATCGTATCATTATTGTTATTACCCTATAAAATGTTGTTTGTACATGACATTTACATTGCTACATTTATTGTATCTTTAACTGTTTATAATTAGTATAGTGTATATCTATATTTGTCGAATATTTATTTGTATTTGTGCTGGTTGAGTGGAAGAGAGGGCCTTATGGCCTTAACTCTGCCAGAATAAATAAAGTGTTATTATTATTATTATTATTATTCTTATTATTATTATTCGTTAAATAGTCCTAACAAATACCACTCTTGATTTCCAAATCATCTAGATGAATTTGAAATCACTCGTGGCATTACTTATGATAATGATAATAATGATAATAGTACTAATAACTATGATGATGATGATTATGATGATGATGATTATGATGATAATAATGATTACAGTAATAGCAAAATTTGAACTAGCAGATTTAAAGCTTTATATTCTACTCATTAACGGAAATAGATTATAAAAACAGTTAAATGTAGGTCTGCCTAGGCCCAAAATACCATAAAGTATAAACGAAGCAGTATTGACAATAAAATTAATTTAAGGTTATGAGAATATACAAATTGCTATGTGTTATCAATCAATTTATGAAATTGCCCTGAAAGTAACATTAATGCTGTTTTTTGTGAAAGACGTTAAATGGAATGTAGCATACCTATTTATAGATCAACTTGTAATAATTTGGCGCAATTGGAATATTTCCAAACCGTAAAAGATCTTTGTACTTGTACCATAAAGAGTGAGCGAGTATGGGCTCCCGCCAGGGCAGTTGAAATTCCAGGCTCGTGCAGTTGGTTCTCTGTGCTGACACAGCAGCCGCTCGGCTTAGCTCCGCTGAGAAGGAATGTTGGCGAGGCCCGGAAAGATCCGGCAAAATTCGAACTCTACTGTTGGAATACCAAATAAGGAGGACGGGGGGTGAAACAAAGGGAAACTGAACCTACAACATCTCAAAGGATGATCTTGAAATCTCTGAGCCACTGAAGTGGAATAAAGCTAAAGGAACTTGCAAACATTATAATTTGTAATTGTACTGCCTTAGTGATTGACACCTGCCAGTAACGAACAAAAATGTATAGTCAATGGATCATTTAGATGAATAATGAATGTTATTGGTTTAAAATTACTATTATTTCTAACACAGTTAGGTCGTGATTTCAGTTTAGAATTTACATTATTTTTATTGTTATAGTTAATATTTTAACCACTAAATCACTAACAATTACTATTATATATTTATTATTATTATTATTATTATTATTATTATTATTATTATTATTATTTTGTTATTAATTTTATTATTATTATTATTATTATTATTTATTAGTCCACCGCTGTGGTCTAGAGGTAGCGTGCTGCCTTGTCACGCAGCGGGCCCGGGTTCGATCCTCGGTCGGGGCAGTTTTTCTGGGTGAGGTTTTTATCGGGGTTTTTCCTCACCTGTAAGATAAATGTCAGGAAAACTTTAAGCTCCAAACGGTCCCCGAAATCATATGGCCATCATCCTTATCATCATCCTTACCATTATCATTATCATCATCCTTCACCGGTGTGGAAAGCAACGGGAAGCTACCACACCTACACAATTCCCTAGTAAAGCTGTAAGCATAGCATGAAATTGCTATGATTGCAGTGAAGGACCTGCCTTCGGGCAGAATTACTATGGATGGATTATTTATTATTATTATTTTGTTATTAATATTATTATTAATATTATTAATACTAGTATTAGTACTATTATTAATATTATTACTATTATTATTATAATTATTATTATTATTAATTATAATTATTATTGAATAGTATGTTGGTAAAATATTGGTGGAATTTATTGCAATATATGGAAGTGGGATATGGACAATCATTAAGTGTTACAATAATAGACTAATTGCTCTAGAAATGGATTATTTACGCAGAAGTGACTGAAAGTCAAAATTAGAACATGCCACAAATAAGGAAATTAGAAACATAATGGAAGCAGAAGAAAGCACAATTGAAAGAATTGAGGAGAAGGAATTAAAGTGGTTGGGACATATTTTAAAAATGGAAGATGAGCGATGGCCGAAGCAACTATAACAATGGCAACCGAACAGAAAAAAGAAAAGAGGGAGACCCAAAATTAACGTGGAAGGAAAACATGAAGACAGTAATGCAAGTAAGAGGGCTATGCATTGAAGATGCCCATGATCGCAGGCTTTGGAGGTTTGGTACGGGAAGACGGCAGCAGCTGTAAAAACCCGAGGATTGATAATAATAATAATAATAATAATAATAATAATAATAATATAATTATTATTATTATTAGTATTCTTCTTCTTATTATTATTATTGGTATTATTGGTATTATTGGTATTATTGGTATTATTATTATTATTATATTATTATTATTATTATTATTATTATTATTATTATTATTATTATTATTATTATTATTATTATTATTATTATTAATAACATTACCTCAGGACTGGAAAACATCATTAGTAATACCCATCCATAAGAAAGGAGAAAAAAGTAACTGTTCAAATTATAGAGGTATATCATTGTTGACAACAGCATCTAAAATATATACATCCATTTTAAACGAAAACTCCAGAAAATTACAGAAGATAAAATTGGAGAGGAACAATGTGGATTCCGAAAAGGCCGATCGTGTATCGACGCTATATTTGTTATAAAACAACTAATTGAGAAGTGGAAAGAATTTAATATCCCCCTATATATATTATTTTTAGATTTTGAAAAGGCCTATGATAGAGTCAAACGGGACATAATGTGGAAAATATTGGAAAGCTACCAAGTCCCCAATAATCTAATAAATGCTATAAAAAGTTTATATGAAACCACATTTATAAAAGTAAAGTTAGATCATGGGAAAATAACAGATAAATTTGAAATTAACCAAGGTTTAAGACAGGGATGTGGACTATCTCCATTACTGTTTATTTTATATCTAAATAAAATTGTCCAGGAGTGGAAAAAACTAAACCCCCCAGGAGTAAAAATATGTAGAGGAAATCAAATACAAACAATAATCTTCGCAGATGATCAAGTACTTCTAGCGGAGAATGAAGATGATTTGCAGAGATCAGTGTTTAAATTGCAGAATACCCTAGAAAAATACAACATGAAAATATCTGAAAATAAAACCAAATCCATGGCAATCACTGGAAAGGAACTTTCGAGAGTAAAAATAATAATAAATAATAAACCAATAGAACAAGTAACACACTTTAATTATTTAGGTAATAATATATCACAGTTTCATAATCAAAAAGATGTGGAAACAAATTTAGAAAAATATAACAGATTAAATGGTATAATTAGGAGAAATTTTGGAAAACAAATGAGGAAAGAAATCCAATTGAGATTTCATAATGCCATAGCCAAACCTGCTCTACTATACGGAAGTGAATGCTGGACACTTCGAGCAAAACATAAATCCCGCATTAATAGTTCACAAATGAGATTCCTCCGATCACTAACTGGAGTAACATTAAGGGATAGAATGAAAAGTGATGAGATAAGGATGCAGTGGAATAGTAGGGAAATGGTTGAACATATACAAAATTATCAGATTAAATGGTTCCAACACGTCCAGAGAATGTCAAATTCCCGTTTACCAAAGATGATTTACCCACCTCAACCCTAATGGCAAAAGAGACCTCGGAAGACCCTTCAACCGATGGAAGGATCAGTTTTTGTAGTCGCAGAACGGGCATCATCACCCAATACTGCATTCGGAAGAAGAAGAAGAAGAAGAATAACATTATTAAACTTTTGCCATGGATTCCCAGAAGTACCGGTAGTCCCCGTCCGGAGATTCGAATGGGATACTATTTTACCTCTGCAGAATTGCATCAAGTCCGCGTTTCTTGATGGTTGTATTTTTACTTCAGTCTTTCGACCAAACTTACTTTTGTCGTTTGGCGTTTCACTTCTGACCTGTCCGGCTTGGTAAACCCATTTGGTAGCAATGCAACCGCCGGTATAGCTCTGGGGCCACTTAAGCACGCAAACCATTCCACCTCGATAAGATAAATATACCATCTGAGGAATTAATGTTATTAATAATAACACTATTATTGCAACAGGAATAATAGTCACAGAATCAAGTGAAATAGAGGTTTAAATGGCGATAGAAAAATTAAATAGTTATAAACCATCAGGTTTAGATGGCTTCCCAGCAGTACTGACAAAACCAGGGGAAGAAAAATCAACGGACAAGATACCGGTCGTATAGTAATGATTCGGGAAAAGAGGCTCTCCCAAGTGAATGCAAAGAACTGATTATCGCACCAATCAATAAGAAAGGGGATAAGTGATTGCAACAAGTATAGGGGCAACTCATCATATTCAATTTCCTACAATAATCTATCACATATACAGGGCATGTCAAAATGATGGACACAATTTCAGACATGTAATGAACACATGTATTGTGAGACATATATTATACAACCCAGCGGAATGTTTACCTCCAGTCATAGCAGGACTATTGCTGCGTCGCACGGACGTAGATACTAACCATGTATAGTCAGGAACAAATAGCAGAAGTAGCACTTACTTAGGAAATAGCTGCTCCACACCCACGTTCACAGACTGACGTGAAGCAAGTGTACGCGGGATGACATGGAATTAGTTCGCAAATCATCCACAAACGAAGTGGGTCAATGTTCCGCTGTGTCGGATAGTAGTATGAAACGTAAATTCTATTTTTTTTTTCAAACACATCACAAGTGTTCTATGTGAGCACCTTGCGTAACACGGCACACATCAAACCGATGTTTTACCTCCTGCTAAACGTTCTGTAACATGTCGTGGTCAATATCAGGATTGGCTGTTGTGATGCGGGAACGCAGGTCATTCTGTGTTGTTGGAAGTGTTGGTACGTAAACATGATCCTTTACAAAACCCCACATGAAGAAATCACACGGGGTCAAATCGGGGAACGATGTGGCTAACGAATGAGAGGTCAATCCCCAGAGATGCGCAAACTCTCTAACGTTGTGTCAGTGCCTCATTGAAGTGGTCCAGAACGCTGCCATGGTAATGTGGAGGGGCACCATCCAGTTCAAGAATGAAATCTGCACTATTCTCTTCAAGCTGTGGAAGGAGCCATAGTTGCAGCTTATCGAGGAAAAAATGCCCTGTCACAGTATGTTCATGGAAGTAAAAGGGCCAATAAATATTTTCATGTGAAAATGGCATAAAAGACATTCAGTTTGGGAGAGTCGCTTTAGTGTTCCACAAATTCATGGGGTTTAGCTGTTCCGAAATCCTTACGTTGTGTCCATTCACATTCCCTGAAAGTGTAAATCAACCTCTCAGGAAACCCATCCTCTTCCATCTCTATTCTATAGTGTTCTGCCCTAGGGAAGTTCCTTTACTGCAACCATAGCATTTATATGCTGTGCTTTGCAGCTTTACTAGGGAATTACATGTGTTGTAGCTTGCCGTTTCTTTCCACACCGTGGGAAGTAGTTGATAATGATTTTCGGTGACCGTTTGGGCCTGAATGCTTCCTGGAATTTGTCTTACAGTTGAGAAAAAAAACTCCGAAAAACTCACCCAGTAAGCTTGTCCCGACCGGAAATCGAACCCGGGCCCGCTGCATGAGAAGACAGCTCACTTTCTCGAAACCACAGTTGTGGACACTCTTCCATTCTTGCGAGGTAATCAACAGAGAAGGTCGCTTGCAAAATATAATCAGTGTATTTTAAGGCTTAAACCAGTTGAACGCGGTAGGATTTCATTTCTAAACTTTACTGGAGAATCCGCCATACAGTTTTCTGTGGAAGTTGAAGTTCTCTCTCTACCTGGTAGGTAGATTTCTGTTGACTCCGCACGAAACACGCGCGACCTCACTCCACTGCCTCTTTTCCAGTCGACGGAAGGCCAGTGGATTATTATTTTTACACATGCAACCTGACTCTCTAAAATGTTTGTACCACTTACGAATGATCTTCCAAGTAGATGGTATCTTTGGTATGTGGTACGAAAATATCATTGAACCTCATCACAGAATTGTTTATATGGTATTCAAGCACACGGAAAGACTTCTATTCTCCAGTCAACGCTATTTTCCTTTACTGCTCTGCTGCTGACATCTTGCGGACGAATACGGAAATGGAGCGAAGGAACTAAACTTTGAGAGTTTACCTTCCAATACTCGTGTCTCACAATATACCTTCATTAAATTACTAAAGTCGAGTACTTAATTTTTACTTGCTCTCTATAAGTATCCAGACTTACTCCCTATATTGACACGTAATAGATGATCACCAATGTGGATTTAGAAGAAATAGGTCTAAAGTCCCGTTGGGGTCAGGATTTTTAAACTGACCCAAACCCTCTGGCGGCACTATGGCCCTGGGGTCGACTCAGCCTCTAACGGAAATGAGTACCAGACGCTTGTTCTGGGGGTAAAGGCGGCCGTCACGCAGGGCTGACAACCCGGCTGACATAAAGTGCCGATTGTCTAGAAAAAGTGGGAGCCCTAACCTCCTACTACCCCAAGGGCCTCCGGGTCTGTTGTGGGATCACTTTACTTTACTTTGTAGATAAGATATTTAGTATAAGAAAGATTTTTAAAAATGGTAATATAATGGCACTATACAACAACTACATGTCGATTTCAAAAAGTCGTACAATTCAATTAAGAGGGGAAAAGTTATATAGTATCCTGCTAAAGTTTGGAGTTCCTAAAAAGTGAGGTAGACTTACTCGAATTTTCTAAATGGCACAAAATAAGTTGCGTGTAGGCAAACTTTTCAGATTTTTTTTTAAATTCACAATGGGTTAACGCAAGGAGATGCACTATCTCCTCCATTATTAAATTTTGTACTAGATCATGCCATCATATCTTTAGAGGTTGAAGACGTGTTAATAAGCTGTTAGTTTATGCTGATGATGTAGTATTGTTAAGCGATATCGAGGACATACAATCTATTGAATAACCGTATGAAATTGGGATTGGAAGTAAACATCAATTAAACTGAATTTATATTGACACAGAAATATTTTAGAATGTAAAATGAAAATGGACAGTTAATAAAAATTGAGGGGAATTTTTAAAAAGTAGCAGAAATTTAAATGCCCAGGAACAATAATTACAAACAGGAATGAGGTTCAGAAGGAAATTAAACATAGGTTTAGATCATTCAATTCTGGAAATACAAGCTATTACGAATTGCAGGGAATCCTGTCAACCCAGCTTCTCACAATTAAGGTTAAACTGAAATATTAATAAATGGCATTAATTAAATATGTGATGAATTAATCCGATTCAATTTATTTACTATAATTACCTCCGATCAAGTTTAACTAGATGACAAATTATCCCTATGCCAATTGTAGTTTAACGATGAATTTTTTCTTGGCCAATTTTAATTAAAACGAACTGTAAGACGAATAATATCTGTGATTAATTGTAATCGTATAACAAATCATTTCTAGACCAACCAAAATAATTATAACGAATTCTCTCAATACAAATTTAAAAAACATATGAATAATTGTGTTTATAATGAATTGCATCTTTAACTCATTTTTATTCTAATTCTTTAAATAACGAAATTTAATTATAAAACTAGTTGACTCAATGGCCAAATTTCTGAAACTAGTTGTCCTCAACTCCCGTAAATCTACGGCACAGAACCCACCAGGACTTTACTTGTATTTCGAAAAAACACGCTCTGAACTTATAAGTTACATGACTGGAATATCGTGACTTTGAAAATACTACAAGATTTCTTACCTACTCGATTGCAAGATGTGATCGATTTGGGAGGATGATGATGAACCACATATTGAACTAAGGCTTTTTGTTTTACTTTTATTAGTTTGAATTTTAGATACCAGTCGTATGTATGGTTCTTTGGTTTATACCACGAAATATAATTTTGCTGAGAATAAAAATGTTTCCTTCCCTCATTCTTTCCTTCCATGTACAGCATTACGTAAAAATAAATGATAATATATAATGACATAATAGATTCACGAACATGTTGTTAATTACTAAAACAGTTCATAATAGAGAAGCTAGAATGTTATTTCGTATGTCTTAAAAAATAAAAATCACACCACCTCATGAACACCAGTTCACAATTTTGCCACTAAGTTGTAACACTAATTAGCAGTAGTCTTACAATAAACTGTATATTATTAAAACACTTCAGACCGAGATCCAACAACGTGTAACATTGCCCTCTCCGAGAAGACCTTAGTTTTGAAGACAACAGACACTATCATTTTTGCCAGCTGACATTTCTTGTTTTCTATCTGTCCAAATTCTAAGGTGATATCTTAATGGTATCATTCAAAACTTAAATTGTCTTCATTTCGGTGACAATTATTTAATTAAAAGTCGATTTTTCTATTAATTCCATAGTAAAAATTGTGTGGTGAGTTTTAAATAAATCTAATGAACTTACAATTTCATTTATTATAGTTGTGAGCTCGGAGGAAGATAAAAGAGGTGGGGAATGTTGTTAAGAGGTTGTTTGGGAGTATCTTGTTCTTTAAACAAGCACATGCTTCTATCTGCTTGATCAAGACTGTTGCTCTCATCTTTCCTCAAAGATCAGTTGATTAGTGTTTTTCTTCATTGTGAACTTCAGTTTGTGTGGAGTTATATGTTTATTCCACGAGTGATGATGATAGTGGACAGCATTGAGTGCCCAAAAACATATTTCATTGAAGTTAAATTTGTTTGTGAAGTTTAATAATCAGGTTTGTAATAAGGTTTGTTCATTTTAAATTGTAGTAAGAGGTAAAAACTGTTTTAATCCTATAAAAAAGGGGGACCATTGGGTTAGTAAAGACTTGAGAAAGTAACCGATTAGATCGTTTCACTAAATTATGATATTCAACCACACGTGAAAATATGCACTTATTGTAGATTACAGCTGGAAAAGTAGATGACATACCAGGATAACAGAACCGATACGCATGAAAACGAAATTACTGCTGAGAATTTAGACGGAAATTTCTGCTGAGTATTTGCACTCAAGATCCTACTCAAATTAACGAGGTTGTGCACGTGGACTCAGGTGCAGCTTTAAGCTACTTAAGTGTCTCATTGACATAATTTGGCGAATCTCTAGTTATTAAGAAAACATAGCTCTATGAAATATTGTGAACAATTGATGAAGATTAAGAGGTACTACAAAGAGTCATTGTTTATGTCTAATAAATCAGAGGATAAATTCATGAATGTGATAATTTAGAAACGATATAAAAACTAAAGGAAAATTTTCAATCTTGAGACAAAACTACAGAGCTCATGATTTTGAGACTTGAACCAGAAAGCTGGTCCTGTAATAAAATAGAAATTGAATTTGGAGTAAGAAATTGCATTGCAAGAAAGGCAAAGAAACGCGTACAGGAAAAAGGAATTTTGTCAGTAGCTGATCTAAACAGGGATAAGCATTATTTGATGATAGTGTCGACAAAGTAAAGGAATTTTATACCAGAGAAGTCAGCAGGCAATGCCAAGGAAGTAAGAAAATATTTCAATTAAAGACAATAATGATAATCTTAGAAAAGAATTGCCTACGCTTAAAGTTCAAGTGCACGTCTGAAAATAAAGGATTTTTCATAATATTTCGCTTTACGATCAAGTAACTATGTTATGGTAGGCGCTAGTGGGATTCACTCTATGTTCGTGTGAATAACACATCAAAATACACTAGGGAATTCAATAAGTAACGTTAACACTATTGTAAGTCAACGATCTTAGTGGTGATCACTGTAATCTTGTGGTATGTTGTTGAGCAGTTTTTGTTTTATAAATCTGTAATATTGAAAGTTTAGGAATAGTAATATTTCGTGAATACATTCACTCTTATCATATAGTAATAAGCAATACTACCCTAAAAAGATGTTCAGTAGAATTAGTTTAGAAAGTGAAATTCGGAAGTACTCGAACATCCACCAAATTCACCAGGCCGGAGCCCTTGTGAATGTAAATTATTCTCAAAGATCAAAGAACCTCTCCGAGGCATTCTACAACGTGTCCACAAATATAGTATTATGCTTTAAACAACTACTACGTCGCTTTATATAATCGTATCTAAATTAAGTTGGTGACAATCAAAAGAGAAAGTCAAAAAGTTTTGTGCATGTGAACAATGTCGACAATGGAGAATAATGGACAATAATACAAAAACTAAACTAAATTTAATCATGTTTTTTGTGGTCGATATGGGTTCATTGTTGGATATTTAGTATACAGGTTAAATGAGAATGTTTGCTGACCTTTTGAAATTGTGTTATTAAATAATTTATGAAGTAAGTTTTAAGTAGTTATGGCAAACCCCCAAGAACGTAGTTAGTATGTTTTGGAATATCACACCACGCAGAGTCCGGTGCTGGTCCAGCGTGCTTTTAGGCGAAGGTTTCAACATCAGGCTCCTACACACAAGTCAATTTTGAAGTGGGTCGTGGCTGCATATGTATTCACAGGAAAAGCCATTCAGGGAGACCATCTGTCAAATCAGGAATTGTGGGCCAAGTGCGGGAGGTATTTGCGCGTAGTCTCAAGTAGTCTGTCCGTAGAGCTAGTCAACAGTTAAACATCCCTAAATCCACTGTATCTAAGATCCTACGTACACGACTGAAGTTCCACCCCTACCAACTCCAATTAGTGCATAAGTTGAAATCTGATGACCATGCAAGCGATTAGGTTTCTCAGAGCATTTCGTGGCACTAATGGAGGAAATGAAGAACTGTCAGAAAAAATAATTTTCAGTGATGAGGCAACTTTCCACGTTAGTGGAGAAGTGAACAGGCATAATGTTAGGATTATGGGGAGTGAGAATCCAAACACCAGTGTGGAAGTTGAAAGAGACTCCCCTAAAGTGAATGTCTTTTGTGCCGTACCGAAACGTAAAGTCTATGGCTCATTTTTCTTTCTAGAGGTCACTGTCAACAGTGAAAATTATCTAGATATACTCACTGGGTAGTTATTTCCACAATTGGAACAAGATGAAGGCAATGAATATATTTTCCAGCAAGATGGAGCGCCTCCTCATTGACATTTGCATTTTCGGGAGCATCTGAATGTCCGGCTTCCAGGAAGATGGATTGGACGTGCCGGAGATGATAATGTTTTCTACAAGTGGCCGCCGAGGTCACCTGACTTGACGTCATGTGACTTCTTTTAATGGGGTAACATAAAGGATTGTGTCTATGTACCCCCATTTCCTCAAAATCTGCAAGAAATTCAGCTTCGTATCATTGCAGCGATCCAGTCCATTTCTTCACATATGTTGGAGGGTGTGTGGCGTGAATGGGAATATCGCCTCGATATCTGCAGCGTCACTCGTGGGGGCCACATTCAATGTCTATGAGGTAAAGCAAAACGTTTTGAGTATCTGTTTCGATTGTTATAAATTTAATTTAGATACGATTATCCAATTCGACCTAGTAGTAGTTCAAATTATGATACTATATTTGTGGACACGGTATATTTAAATTAAGAATTGATATCCAGAAAGCTCTAGATCGATCAGTTAAACAGATATCCAGAAATTGTGCTGCCGACAGAGTTCGCCGTCTTCCTAGTATTTGGCAACGTATAGTTTACTTGACAGGAAACTATAAATGAAATTCGTAATGTCAAAAGTAACCTAAATAAAATTATGATGTTATAGCTGTGTTGTAATTACTTAGCGATTGCCCTAGTAAATATTGTGGTTAGTAGTTCTAATTTAATTAACGTCACCTTGCAAAGAAATGATACGCTTAAAAAGAACACAATAAATTATCAAGAATTATGTGTATTCCTCCAACAGTTTTTTTAGATGACTCTTATTCAAGTTTTGTAGCTTTTATGAGAGTTTCAAGAGTATGTTATTGACAAGTATTGAAAAATAAATTATTAATAAGATCTCCTACTAATCTATATTTAAGTCCACATATGATTTTTGAGCTCAGCTAAACAATTTGAAAAAAGCATGATTTTCGCTGAACGACAATGTGCATTCTTTCAAGATAAGAAAAATTGTTATTTGTGTGACGAATCTGTGATGAAGGTGACACATGTTATTTTACTGAAGACTATTCGTATACTATACAAGACTATGCCCATTCATTCCATTGGATCACTTCAATAACAACTGTTCATGCATTTGCAGTGTACTACAAGGAAAATAATGCACTAAGAAATATGAGTTCTATTTTTATATCCGAATGTACGAAATTGCTCTTTTCTGAGGTACCGTGATATTTTGAGAGTTAAAAATTAAGCTCACCTATGATTTTAATTAAAATCCCGTTTATCAGAGCAATGCCACTGTAAGAACATTTCTATCGAGACGCCAATTTTTTAATGCGAGATAAACGCTCAATTTTACAAATATAACATAGGCTATTTCCAGACTATAGAAAGTCATTTTACAATCATTTTAGTTTTAATTAAATAAAAAAAATACATTTTATTTTTCATTTTTTTAAATTATCCCATCATTTGTAGGACTTACACTCCCCTCGGGTACTGTATTTAGAAGCCAATATCCTGGTCATGCTGCCTGTAGTCAAGGAACAAGAACATTTTTCCTCATATTAGACAGGTGGCACACTTAGGCGGGTCTCTCATAATCTGCATTTAATAGGATGACATAGAGAGCACTGAAGGCAGGGGGTAATTCAAAATAATGAAGACACTAGATCAAAAGGTATATTTTGAAAAAATAACTACATCGCCAGCAATTGAACCCGCATTGCAGGATTATGTAGTGGGAAATCTACCGATTATCCCACGGCGAGTAACATAAACATAAATTTAAATGTAAGATAAAGGAATATAACACTTCAAATATAAAGGAAACGATCTCTGTTCTTTTTAACTAAAAACTACACGAATGCTAGGTTTGAAGAACTGATTGTATGAACACTAAAGGGCTGATTTAATAAAATGTGATAAATGGTTTCACAATGTCCAAGTTGATTCAGTGTCAGTGTTACTTGTATTTCCTCTCGAAGTTTTGAGCGGGGCAAAAAAGCATTAATTGCGTTTTGATTGCAAGAATAGCAGGAGGAACTGTGCATTTCGGATGATATATAAAGGATAGAGGGAGGAGAGAGAGAGAGAGATAAATTTAATCATTGAAAGGAACAGATCCATTTCAATAATTCAATTGAAATCTGATCGTATATTCTTGTCCCGTATGAGAGAGTTTACATTGAAGTTACACATGGAATCGACCTTTCGCTCCTATTGAATGCGATCTTCTTTGTCTTGGCGTTTCAATATTCAACTGTCACCCAGTCACGTAACATTTCAAGCGTTATTAAGCAAATAATTCCTTGCAGGTCACGGTTGTCCCATCGTTTCGTTTGTCACTCACATAAATGCATTATTGACTTAATGTCTGGATAGGGCTGATTTCCATTTAACGAAAAAGTAGTGGCTGTATAAAATACATTAATTTTAATTGATCAGTAATTATCAAATAAAGATGTATTTTATTCACTATTCTACTGTTTTATTTCATAAGAACAGAATTTCAACCTATCAGGCTCCGGTACGCCAACTTTTCATTTCAGTCTTATCGTTTTGCAATTATCACCTCAGAAGTATTAGTTTGTTTCTTTCACATCCAATATAACTTTAAAAAAACGTCAATCTTTACACTGTTATTAAAAAATGTTCCAGCAAACTGAACTCACAAATACGCACATTTATTACTTTCACCAGTACATTTAATAATAATAATAATAATAATAATAATAATAATAATGATAATGATAATGATGATAATGATAATGATAATGATAATAATAATAATAATAATAATAATAAAATAATGACATCTAGCTTCAAAGGATGATTTACTGATAATATTAGCGTTAAATTGGAAACTGTTTTTCCGGAACATGCTGTAATGTCGACTGCACCATTATAACCACCTGCGCTCACGTGCAAGCTACGTCCCAAGTTTTGATTAAAAATGAAAACTCCCCAGCAGTCCTGGCCTCTATATCGCATATCTTGCAATCTAATACGTCGTTCCACTTGTAACATTTGGAAGATATTTCGTTTCCCCCATCTGCTCTTTTTCCCTTCTTCGACTATGGAATGGGACATAACAGAGAATGGTATACAGAAAATTTGGATTTACCTTGTCCAATGTGTCTCAATCAACTGCCCTACAACTCTTCCTTCCCTCCGTTTGTGGTTAACAAAACCGTCAGTCCGTTAGTGACACTGTGAAAACTACAACTACAGAAATGTACGCCAAAGTGTAAAGCTAGAGATCTTGGGTTCAAATCCCGGTTCGAGAATTTTTTCTCTTTAGTTAAATTGATTTATGCATGCAAATGGCTTGCATGAGAACATTGACTTCAATATGAAGTTCGTAATTATCTGATATGGCACGGAATAAATTCCACCAAAATGCCTTGTTAGTAGTGGAAGCATCTCTGTTGTAATCAAAAAAGAATTTCGCTATTGGGTAAATGGGGTTTCAAATAGAGAACAATAATAATTATTAGTGACAGCGCCTGGATTGCCTGTTAGCAAATTGGTTACTGCGCAAGCGCGCAAAGCTTGAGATCTTGGTTCAAATTCCGATATTGTTATTCACCTCATTTGTAATAACTGTTGCATGCGAAAGGCTTGCGTGAAAATATTAAATTCAAAACACGTTCTGTACAAAATGCAAATACGAATATTTTGCATGAAATGATGTGCCTATTCAATAAATATAATCATAATTGCAAACATAGGCCTAGATATGCGTAGATACATCCACACATGAAAGACATAACTATTCAAATTAGATCGATAAAAATATACCGGAGTGACCAAATCGTCATCAAATATAATTTTAAAATATGCAGGCCTTTCGGAATGTAGGCCATATTCAGAGTTCAAGTATTGCTCTGTGAAGTAATTATTTTTAGAGGGTTCTGGTCGAAGGGTATATTTTCTTCCAACAGTCTTCCTTTCCGACTTTTTTAAAATTTTAATTTCTTCAAAATTATTTATATTAAATGCTTCCTTTTCCAGCTTATTTAAAAATTTAAATTTATTCCAAAACGGAAGGATGTTAAACAAATCATACCCATCGACCGCAACCCCATTTAAAATACAGGGTGATTCAAAAGGCTCTTGACATTTTCCTCATATCGTTAATTTATGTATTTTTTGTTATAGGTAAGTGGAAACTATGATAATAATAGAGGAGAGATTAACTCTCGTTTTCGCTCGTATACGAGGATTGACGTACGGGCAGGTCCAAGAAGAATTCACTAGAAAGTTTAGCAAAACCAGGTCCTAGCAGGCACGCTATTAGAGATCTGGTACTGCAAATGAAACGGATGGGTATCTGTTACTGCTGAGGCACGTAGAGGGGAGGCCGGCTACAACACCAAAAGACATGCAAACCATACAGGATGCTATTTCATGAAGTCCCGGTGCATCAATCAGAAGACTCAGCAGAGAGTTGTTTATGTCCCAAAGCGCTGTATGGCGTACCTTGAGCTTCAAACTGAGCTAACGCCCTTATCACATCCAGATTATTCACAAGCTTGAACCAAAAGATTATGTAGCTCGACAAGCTATGTGTGACGAACTGTTAAATGTAATTGAAAATGAAGACCTCATGGAACATGTGTTGTTCAGTGATGAGGTAACGTACCACACATGTGGACATGTCAATAGGCATAATTGTAGGATTTGGACAGGCGAACATCCAAACGCCATAAAAGAGATTTAGAGAGACACACCAAAGGTAAATGTGTGGCTGGGAATAACAAAAACAAAAAATTACGGGGCGTTCATATTTGCGGAAACAAAAGTAACTGGTGGCAACTATCTTGACATGTTAGAACAATACCTGAAACCGCATCTGGCACAGGATGCTGTACAAGATACTGTGATTCACCAGCAAGGTAGTTTACCACCCCATTTTGCCATCATTGTTCGTGACCACCTGAACGAAGTTTTCCCTCGTAGGTCGATCGGTCGTGTTCACCGAGAATTTAGACGGCCCCGGTCTCCAGATCTGACACCACTAGACTTCTTTGTTTTGGGGTTTCAGTACGTCCAAAGTGTATCAAGTGAAGACCAACACCTTACAGCAATTGAGAAATCGAATAGCTGCAGCGGTAGCTGCAATCACACCAGCTATGCTGGCAAAAATGTTTCGCTGAACACAAGATATATAGAGTCTTGCCGTGACTTGGAGGACCACCATATTAAAATGTACTGACTTTATCATCTAGTAGTTATTACTTTCCGTATGTAATAACAAGTTTGGCATAACACGTTGGTTTCACGAAAATGTCAAGAGACTTTTGAATCATTCTGTATAATCACAACACGAAGCAATAATTGATGATGTTGAAAATGGATGATAATTCAAAAGGCCTCCGAAGTTTAAAATTGTAGTTCAGGAAGACTGGGTCCTTAGGTAATTTTCTATCAATATAACATTAACACTCTCGCGCACACACACACACACACATATATATAGAGTGATGCAAACGTTAGTTCTTAATTTTGAAAGCGAAAGACAATATTAAATTTGTTTAATATATTTCGACTGTTCTTACTTTTGGGGCGCAAATAATGTGAATCGTAGTGCGGTCCGGTGGCGCAGGCACTCCGTAAGATGTGACATTATGATTTAGGGACGATCAACCTTTATGCAATGGTTGATGATCGTTTTCCGTGTAAATACGATCAAATCCTATGTACTGAAGAAAATTGGTTGCCAGTGTTTCTGTAGCTGTGACGGTAAACTCCTGTATGTTTATAACAATTCCTGCTAAGCAGTTGCTACACTCCTGTTGTTTGTTACGTAAAATGCAATATTTGGTACCCAGATGCCGCACTTCTGTTTAAGTGAGTGGTGAGCAATTTCAGTAACGTCTTTAGGTGAAAGATGGCATTTAAGGTGTGAGGAAGATATTTAGTACGTAGAGCTATTACTCACCTTAGAGCGAAAAGTATCGATAGAGCTGCAAAAATAAAATATGCCCGAAATCATTAATCGTGGATATATTTGAAGTTCCACTTCTCATCACTATGCTGTCACAAGTGTATGTACTCATACATACCAGAGATGAAGCAAATTTACAATATCGTGCATAAACAGATATCTTTATTCTTGTGGAATAGAGCCAAATGTACTGACCTCATGATTCGAAGGTGGTGATTTAGAGCCCTTGTTTGAGTTCAGTTTTTATTTTATAATGGCGTGTACCAATGCCAACCTTTCAAATCTTATGATTCAGGTTCCTCGCTAGGCGGATAGATGGCGTTAATAATGTTTATTTAATTTACACACCACTTTCACACTACTTTACATAGATTATTATTTTTGTATTATTGACATTATCATTGTCAAAAATTTTGATGTGAAAAGTTATGGAATAGTGATGGGAACATCTGAAATTCAGGTGTAAAAAGGCAAGACTAAATTGCATTGAACAGGTGCTATATGGGAAATAGTAAATTAATGGTTCTACGCACTAGTTTGGGAAAATCCACGTACTTCGATAGGAATCATCATACTTTCAAAGTAAGATCTAGGACACGAACATGTACTGGGTGTAACAATAAGAACGCCGGATTTTAATTGGCCGCAATTTTTTCTATGAGGTTGGCAGCACTCTACGTACCCTTTCTATTTTCTATATTTGTTGTAGTTACTGGATATGGAGCGTTACACTGCTGAACAACTAGTTTTAATTGTGAAAACTCATTACCAGTATGGTGAGTGTTATGCTCAAACTGTTCGAAGGCTTCGTGCGCACTTAGACCGGAATAAAGCGCCTAATGAGTCAACTGTTCGGAGGCTGATGACGAAATTCGAGGCAACAGTGAACACTGCAAACATTCCTACACCCGAACGCACCCGTCGTACTCGGTCTGTTCAGAACATCGTCAATGTGAGAGATAGTGTTCAAGTGAGTCCGAACAAATCCATTTGTCGACGTTCAAAGCAGTTAGGCATTTCAAGAAGCTCATTGCAGAGGATCCTCGTGAAAGATCTGCACATGCATGCATTTAAAGTGCAGTTAACCCAAGAACTGAAACGAAGAGACCATTTGCAACGAAGAAAGTTCGTTCAGTGGATTCTTGTGAGGCAACATGCAGACCACAACTTTGCCAACAAAATTATATTTAGTGACGAGGCTCATTTTAATCTTTCAGGCTTCTTAAACAAACAGATCTGTCGTATTTGGGAAACAGAAAACCCAAAAAAAAAAAATAGAAAAGGGATTACACCCTCAACGAGTGACTGTTTGGTGTGGACTTTTGGCCGGTGGAGTGATAGGACATTACTTTTTCGAATATGAGGATGCACAACAATTAATGGGAACGTTACCGTAATATTGTTAGGAATTTCTTGTGGCCTTATTTGGATGACATCGATTACGAACAGTTGTGGTTCCAGCAAGATGGCGCTACATGCCACACCTCCAACGAGACTATTCATTTGTTGCATGAGAAATTTCCAAACCGAGTCCTTTCGCGCAGGGGATAGGTAAATGCTGAATTACAATACAATTATCACATGATTTTTTATATTTCACTCTAATAATATAGTACACACTGTAATTGTTTTATTGCTATAAAATAATTCCTTTTAGAAAATTATCCTTGTCACAATAACAAAGTATATTTGAGTATCCTATAAAAAGGACACCATGCAGCCTGTACCAAATTAAAAGTACATTCGATTACATACATATAAATTAGCTTGAACACTTCTCTATTGCATTATCTTATTTAATATGATCATAAATAAATGTGTTAGTCATGTCTATGCTAAACACGTGACTTTTCTTCTTTTTGTCTCAATATCGCATTTTAAAATAAGTACTTTATACTACATAAACCATCTCATAATTATATTTTCTATTTATCATCAGTCTGAATACGAGCAAAATTTTTGAAATATTGGAAAGTGAAGAAAAGAAGAGCCTTTTATATGTTTGTCCACCTGATGATGACTTATTCACCGATGTGGACAGCGATAAATCTCACTATGAGCATGAAGGAAATATCAACCACCTCAGCCGTCGAATGCTTCATGCTACCGCAGAGATTATTCTCATCCAACAATAAAGGGTGGGAGGAGCTGATCATATGGACTAGTTTGTTTCATCATATAGATCAGGAATGAGGCAAGAAGAAATGGTGGTGGTGCCCTATCTTTGCCTACTAATTCCTTCGAGCCAAATCGACTCCAGCACCTTCACAAGTCCAGAGGTTTGATGGCCAATGCCACTGGCCTATAGAAAATATACACAAAGCAGCTGTGCAAATTGTACTGGGGAGCCTAAGTTCATTTGTTCAAAATGCAAATAGGATTACATCCAAAATTGTTTTTGGAATTCCATACACAAAGTAACGAAACATTCAATGTTCCAATAAATACGTGTCCTCTTTGACAGGCATTCGATTTATTTAATTTGTTTTATTTTTTCATTCTTATAACTAAACAAGAGTAATATATATATATATATATATATATATATATATATATATAAAACATAATATAATTGTACTGCCCGCTGTGCATAACGTCCCATTTTTAGGCCGAGTTAAATTTGTATGTCAAACATATAAAAATGAAAATACATTTTTAAAAACCAGTAGATTAACTTTCAAAAACGTGTTTTCTCATTAAACAGCGAATTTCGTATTTTAAAAGTAAAAAAATACTTTATGCGCTAATGGTTTAAAAGTTTTCTTTGTATGAGGAATCTTCGAATGTACCTTAATAAAAATTGCTTCCTCGCTAGCTCACGTGGCAGCATATCTGCTCTCTTAACTAGCGGGTTCGGGTTCAATACACGGCGGAGTTGGACATTTTAATTTTACAAATTCCAGACTTGAGAAAGGAGGGAAATAGTGTACAGACTTTAATCGCTAGATTGTGCACCACATCCCTGGACTAAATTATAAATCCCCCACAGTACATATGTTGAGACGGCATGTGGTAGTGTTATTAGTGATTCGTCCATGGTATGGGACCTTAGGCTCTGTCACCGAATAGTAACAGGGCCAATCAAACGAAACTTAATTTGAAGAGAGTGGTTACTTTCTTTTGTGACAGCTGTACGTGCATTTTCGTATATAGCAAAGTTTTTCATCTTGTCTTTCTCTCTAATCTATCAAACGTGTTAAACAACTTTCTGCACACCATTCTGTACATTACGTACACTAAGGTTGAGAATTAATGCGATGAAATGTATCTGGTTATAGAGGAGTTCCAAGACGAAATTGAGAGTTATCATTGTTAACGTAGATTTTATTTGTTAGGTATAACGCAGTATACAATAAAATAGGAATACCTATTTAATGTTATGAAGTGGCTGAACCAGGGATTGTATGAACATCTATAATTTCAGAAGCTATGGTTTTCACCTTAAATATCAGTATATTCGTTACGTTAAAGTCATTACGGAGTCATTAATCTGAGGCTCTATTCATGATGTATTGACGAAACAACAAATATGTAGTGTATGATGTTTACCCGGTACTTCTAATAGAAAATCGTTCTACGCAATAAATTCTCGGGCCCTTTCTCCACGCATTCGAGGCCTATAGTTTATGTCCGTGAAATATAACAAAACAAATCCGGACTATATCCCAAATTGTCCGACCCCATTTTCTCAGCTGTTTAACCAAAATGATATGCATTTTTTCGAAATAATGTAAAACGGAAAAATGCAGTATACAAAATATGTCACGGATTTCTAATGTGAAAATTTCAGCCTATATCATACATTTTTCAATTCCATTTTCCAAGGCTACAGTGATGGTGCTTTGAAAAACAATCTCAATTTATTGTCAAGAAACCAGAACTAGAGCTTTGGAAAATGGTGTCGGGACTATTATGATCGATTTGACTGTGTTTTCAAAATTAATTTATCATAAAATCTATTAAACCTTTCCTTATTTTCAGACAATTGTACAGATTCTACATAAACTAAATTCTGACAATTAGTTTTAGCAGTTAAACTTTGTTCAATCCTTGACATGCTTTAAAGACATGCCATGTTATTCCACAGTCTTAAACTTAATTATGTGTAATAAATATAAACAAATTATCAGTAGGCCTACATAAATGAAATATTTTCGTTTGACTCCCTATCTCAAGGGCGTCAGCAACCCATCTATATTCACATAAAAGTATTTGGTTAATTCTTGAACATTGTTTCCTCTAAACGGTTAGGTCTAATTACCATCTTGTGATATCCTCATTCAATTCGTGGCTACGCTATATACATTTTCATTTTTGTGTGTAATGTGATGGAAGGGATCCACTAGGACTAATGAAAAAAAAACAAATATCTGTTAGATATAATAAGTAGTGAAATATATTTAAGAAATATCAAATTAAGTTAGGGTTTCAGCCCCGCTAACCACGTGACTCTATCAAAAGTGTGATACCTGCTGGTGAATTGAAACAAATTTACTCGTCCATGCCTGTTCAGAGATATCGTGTCCATTATTATTCATTTGATTTCTGTTTAGCGACTTTGCAGGAGAAAAAACTGTGTAAATGATAAATTGTGACTTACGGTATTAAAACGACTGGAGAATCTTTAGACATGTAGGCCCACCTGTTCGTTTAGGATAAATATAGACTACACATATGCATATGTTCATATACAATATATAAAAATCAAAATTAATACGTATATATATAATTAGTGTGAGTCTGTCTGCCTGTCTGTCTGTCTGTCCTGTATAAAGTCAGAAACTACTTCACGAATATGAATGAGTTTTCACCATAATTCAGAGATATTTTCTGGGAAAAGTAATTTATGTAACATAAAAAATAATGCTACAAATGCATGGATGTAATAAAACAAGTAGCTCTTTGGGCTCTTAAATGGCTTACACTGCCTAAAAACCATAACACATACACCAAATTAATATACAGAGAATTCAATATCTCTCCAAAAATAGTCTGCAACAGCTTATGTCTATCTGTTATATATAATTCACCATAACAATTTTTGTCCTTCAGCTCATCGATACGTAGAGGATCGGGATAAATAGATTCCCGGGCAACGCCGGATTCTTTATCATAAGGGGCAACGGGACATCACTCGAATTACCTTGACCTTTACCGCTCTAGCGGCCCAATTTTTGTTTAATTGAAATCAAACTTGGCATATAGCAGTTAATTAAACAGTCTGGATAAATAGATTTCTGGGCAAAGCCTGGTAATCAACTACTATTACTATATTTTACAACTCAGTCCTCTCTATTATACGTTTTGATTCTTAAGGGTTTCTTGCATATACTTACTTACTTACTTACTTACTTACTTACTTACTTACTCACTCACTCACTCACTGGCACTATCGAACCCGTAGGTTCATGGCCGCGAGGACATAAGCTCTCCATACATCCCTATCCTGAGCTAATGCTTTCCAGTCATTACCTGTATAATCTACTTCCCTCAAATCATAGTTAATGTTATTCTCCCACCTCATTCTTGGTCTACCAACTGGACGTTTTCCCTCTGGCTTTCCTACAAGAAGCTTCCATGCAAGTATTTCATTCCCCATACGTGCAACATTTCCTACCCATCGCAGTCTATGAGACTTAACTGTTCTTATTATATCTGGCTTCCTATAAAGACCATGTAGTTCATTGTATGTAGTCTTCTCCATTCACCTGTCTGTTCATCTCTCTTTGGTCCAAAAATTTTCCTAAGTACTTTATTCTCAAATACTTGTAATCTCCTTTCCTCCCTTAAAGTAAGAGTCCATGTTTCGCACCCATATAATATAACTGGTAGAATAATAGTTTTATATTTTTTTCAGTTTAACGTTTTTTTAAAGGAGTTGGGACATCAAGAGGCCCTGCAATGCACAATAGCACCCATTTCCAGAATTGAGCCTATGTTTAATTTCTTTGTGCATCTCATTCCTATTTGTGATTATTGTTTCTAGATATTTGAATTCAGCCACTTCATTAGTCATTAGCTGTCCATTTCCATTATATAATGAATTTCTACGTGTGACCATATATTTATTCTGCTCGAATTGCTTAAGAATCATGACGAAAATTATACAGAGAGGATTGGGCTGTAAAGAATAGTATTTTTTAACGTGTATGACTTTTATTGGGAGTGAGGACAGTTGCGTGTGTATGTTTTACGCCTTTATGTATGCTATACCTGGTCATCTGCAAAATTTAGTGAATATGCAGCCATAAATAGCACAAGACCACGATAACATAGAATATATGGCTAAAAAACTAAAAGTAGTATATGGAAAATGGGGACTTTATATAAACATTGAGAAAAATAAATATCTGTATACAGGAGAGAAATGGAAAATATAAATTTTAACAATGGAGAAGAACTAAAACCTAGTATTGAATGCACTTATTTAGGAACAAAATTAGACTATTCATGCGATAACAGTGGAAATTAAAAATACAATCGCACGAACAAAACAAGCAGTAATTGCTTTAAACTCTGTTTGGTGGAGCAAGAATATTACAAAAAATAGAAAATTACAAATATATCAAACCATAATTCAGAGCATTTTAACACATGGTGCTGAAGTCTGGCAAATTCCTATCAGGGAAATGAAAAGAATTTTAAGTAGAGAAATGGATGTTTTAAGAAGATCAGCTGGCAAATCGAGAATGGATAGAATACGAAATAAAGAAATAAGGGAAATTATGGGTGTACAAGAGAGCCAGACATCATATACATACAGATTACAGTGATATGGCCATTTCAAAAGAGTGTCAGAGCAAAGATTGCCTAAAATTGTTATGGAATGGATCCCAATAGAAAGGAGGAACAGAGGAAGACCGAAGAAAACTTGGATAGAAGGGGTACAAGCATATCAGAGGATTGGAGGAAAATCAATGAATGGACAGAGAGGAATGGCGTTTGGTTTCCGGAAGACGGCGGCAGCTGCCATAATACATGATGATGATGATACATGATGATGATGATGATAATGATGAATGCTATATTTTTTATATTATTTAGCTCTGAATGCATCTGTAAAGTAATACATAAATTTTGAAACCCTTGAGAATGAAGACTGATAATGCACAGAAAAAATTGAGTTGTAAAATTTAGTGTTTTTGAGATACCTCACTTTACTTGCGGGTGAGCAATATATGTACATTTGCCGTAAATGCATCCATACATTATGAATATATACATACGTAATGACTTTTATAAGAGGCATAATAAATGAAAGCGTTATTGAGCCTGTGGAAGGGCTTGATTGCGTTCGCTACGTCGTTATGAAGTTGAGCTCATTGAAGATTCGCAGAGAGTTTCTTCAGGCTGTCGTTTGGAGTTTGTAATACCTAAGTGTGGGTGCCGCTCTTTGTTGCTGGATTTAAATTCTGCACACGACCCGCTCCAAGTTTGGGCAACTCCTGGTCTTTCTGTCCCTCAACTATAACTAATGCTATTCTACACTGGTTTCAGGGAGTACTGTGATTACTTGATAAGTCTTTATACCCTAAGTTTTTTTTTGTTTCATTTGAAAATATGTATTTTTTTTTAATTCTGATCAATGCCAATGTACTATAACTAATAAATATTAGAAGACTTCTTAAAATAAGTACAGATATTAAATTAAGAAATATTTTAAACAAACTAACGGTGAATAAAATAGGGGCGTCAAAACTTTTTACAGGAAAACTAGAATGAAACCGCCCAGTTGGTAGTCTAAGGATAAGGTGGCGGATATCCACTAACTATTATTTCAGGAAGTAGACTGTACAGGAGAAGATTGAAAAACATATTCAGGTTAAGTATGTAAGGAGAGCTTATATACACGTGGCCATGAATCTGCGGGTTCGATAGTGCAGTACGTTAGTTAATATTAATGTATTCTCGAATTAACATTTAATTAAATCAACCACCATATTGTGAGTCTGACTAGACTCGGAGTGTAACTTCAGATTTTAGGTGGTAACTCATAATTAGCTGATATTATAATTGGAAATATAATATCTAATCCTATAAAAACCACAAATGTACTGAAACAATGGGCAGTCTATCGCCAATTTTATATAGTACTAGCTAATACACGGCGTGCGCTGCTACATCTAAATAAATTAAATTTAATGTGCTTTTATGTTTAGTTGAATATGTATAAGGAAAAATAATTATCAATTTATATTTTTTAGATAACCCGTGCTGATTACCTGGCGTTGCCCGGGAATCTACTCATCCCGATCTTCTTGGCATAAATGAGCTGAAAGACAAATATTAATGTATTTCTCATGATTAGTTGAATAAGTAAAATGAAAAATAATTATAAATGTATATCGTAATTATTTTAAGATTCCCCGCGCTTATTACCCGGTGTTGTCCGATAATCTACTTATCTCGATCTTCTTGGCATAAATGAGCTAAAAGACAAAATTTGTTATGAGTTATCCGTAAAAGAATATCCGCCATATGCTGCTACGCTTGCACAGGAATCTACGTACTTGTCTCGGTCTTCTTGGCATCAATGAAAGACAAAAATGGTTATTGTGAGTTATCCATAAGAGATAAACATATGCTGTCTTGGACTTTTTTGTACGGCGTTTGAGATATTCAATTCTGTGTACATTAGTTTTATGTCTTTCTTATGGTTTAGGCAGCGCAAGCCATTTAAGCGTCTAAAGATCTACTTTTTTCACGTTTTCCACTACAAAGGACGATTTTTAAGGGTGTAGGAGTTGAGTAACTCTCTTGTAGCCTATGTTCATCCCGGGAATCTCCTGAACATTTTGCAAAAAGTCCCATCACATTCGGATCAACGTTATGACCGCGCATAAAGTACGAACAAACAAACAAACATTCATTTTTATATATTTGATTTATGTAGAGTTGATATTATTGAAATGGAAACAAAGCTGTAAATGTATGGGTATCCTATTAGGCAGCACATTTTTTGCTGACATTACAATTTGCTGATGATCAACAGGTCTTAGAGCAAGAGAAATTAGATATGAAATTCATGATAAAAAGGTTGAAAAATACTTATGAATCACGGGGTCTCAAAGTAAATTTACAAAAAAAACAAAGTATTTGACAATAAATGGAAACGCAAGAGAAAATGTAATGTTGGAATAAGGAATTCAAATAAAGCAAGTAAAACAAACTAAATATTTGGGAATAATTATGGATAACATTGAAGGTATAGGCAAAGAGAACATAAAGCATAGAATTGAATTGAGTCGTAAAATAATATCATCTTTAAATTCTATATGGTGTGATAAGCGTATTTGGAAAGGCACCTAAAAATACATTACTTAAACCTTGCTGGAATCTGCTGCAATATATGGAAGTAAGGTATGGGCAATCAATAAGTACAAGAATACACTATTTGATCTAGAAATTGATTATTTATACAGAGAGCAAGAAAGTAAAATTTAGAACATTTTACAAATAAGGAAATTAGAAACATAATAGAAGCAGAAGAAAGCATAATTGAAAGAATTGAGAATATGGAAGATGAGCAATGGCCGAAACAACTATATTAATGGCAACCGATCAGAAAGAATAAAAAAGGGAGACCAAAGTTAACATGTAAGGAAAACATGAGGATAGCAATGCAAGCAAGAGGTTAAGCATTGAAGATGCACAACATCGTAGGCTTTGGAAGTTTCGCATAGGAAGACGGCAGCAGCTGTAAAAACCCGAAGATAGATGTAGCTTTTCTTTTATCGCAGGACTGTGGTAACATTTTTTACGCGCTTAATAATGTTTCTTTAGTTTGTAATCGTAAAATTGTGATGCCCAGAAAGTGATTGGCAGATGATTATTTTTTATGTTGATATTTTCTAATGTGATAAAAGAATTTCAAATCATTACGTGATGCAAATCATCTTCTCTAATCTCAAATAGCATCCATCGATCATATTTTTCATCCTCTGTTGTGGTACTGCCCATGATAAAAAAAGGTTTTCCCACCTTCATGGAAAAGAGCACAAGGAAAATGAGGTGAAACCAGGTAATGAATAATTTGTGACTAGATTTTCTAGAGACTCGCCTGATCCACTCGAATGTTATCCACAATGAAATTGAACCAAAGGCGGAAACGTGGATTGCAGGTGTCAGGTCTGATGAACAAATCATACTCATATTCCGATATGAGATCCACACGCCCCAGGTTTCCTGAAAAAGAAAAAGAACGTTAACTTTCCTAACAACAGTATTTACAAACAAATATTTCACATTGCATGTTAAATCTCTTGTCTGTTTCTAAAGACTTTGAATTATTTCATATGAATTCCAATCCACAATTAAAAATAATACTAGTATGAGTTAAAAATAACACTGAATAGCATATAGTCGGAAAAAGACGAAATGTCGATGCTTAATTTTAATTTTGTGATTATTTGGCTATGTTTCAGTAATAAAAATAAAATTATTTATCTCGAAGGAGTATCAATTTCGTCTTGAGCCGTTATATATCAAAGAAGTTCTTTTTATGGAAAATAGACGATAAATACTTTCCCTCAGCTGCATGAACATCACCTAGTTCATCTTATGGGCTTTTAATTTTTATATCGCTGCTTTTCACTATCGTTTCAGTATAATTTCGCCATTAATAACTTAATTCTAACTTTACCTCTACATTGTACATCTTACTACTTACTACCCATCCTTCCTTGTCTCGGCTATCCGTCTCTGGAATTCCCAACCCTTATTATATGAAATATTGTCAACATAACTAATAAATAAGCTTCCTTCGACGAACCAAGTTATAGATATGCTTTTAATTGTTTTTAATATGTTGCATTTTCATTCCAACAGTTTAGTCAAGTTACAGGTTTATATATTTATTATTATTTTTATTAATGTTTTAAGTTATTATTATTGTTATTATTAATATCATTATTATTGTCATTATTATTATCAATATTATTATTATCATTGTTATTATTATTATTGTTATTATTATTATTATTATTATTATTATTATTATTATTATTATTATTATTATTATTATTATTATTATTATTTAAGGGGCGGATTCCTTGACATGTCTTATTTTTACCAAAGACTATATTCTAAGCTTCAAGTAAAAACATGTATATATGCATTATTATTAAGATTAAGTGGTTTTATTGGGTCTTAAAAGTCATATTTCTCACTTTTTCAGAACTTTCGTCATACTTCTGCTTATTTATATGATAAAGTCATATTTTGGTCATATTTTGAGTTTTTATAATAGCCTAGTCATCAGGCTATTGGAAATAACCAACATTGTATCTGTATAAAAATCGTCAGTTCCTCAGAACACTTGTTTGGAAGGTTTCTGTTAACAGGTAGCAAACATTTCCACTGGACAATAGAAGATTTTATTTTTATAATAAGAAGAAAGGTTCGCCCTAATGGGCATTGAGAAGATTTTCTTATGATAAAATTGAAAATGTATATGAATGAACAATTAATAAAGTATGGTTGAAAATTCATACAATTATAAGGTCATATTTTTATCTTTTTAGGTCATATTTAAACCTTTTTTAGGTCATAAATTCATGCACATTTTCCTTTTTTTTTAGGTCATAGAAATCCGCCCCTTATTTATTATTATTATTATTATTATTATTATTATTATTATTATTATTATTATTATTATTATTATTATTGGGTCCTATGGAACAGACACATAACTAGGAAAAATATATTATGGATATTTAATTGAATAGTGAGAAGTACTGAAATATTGAAATTCAACAAAAACTTAGAACAAAAACTTATGTCGATGTAAATGAATTTCTTTTAGAGAGCAGCCAAGATGTTCAAAATTAGAAAAATAAGAAATGTCATACGAGAAAAAATGGATAATAAATATTAAGTAGTAGATTATATAAAATACAAGAAATTAAATTTGCATGGGTATGTACGACGAATTCAAGAAGAAAGGTTACCCAGAAATAAACATGGGAAAGATGTCCACCTGGAATAAAAAATAAATGAATACCTCGAAATGAAAAAATAAGAATTGGAATAAGAACAAGTGGATATGGATTAGATGGATAGAGACGAGAAAGTAAAGTGATCCCACAACAGGCCTCAGGAGGCCCATGGAGTAGTAGGAGGTTAAGGCTCCCACTTTTTCTAGACAATCGACAGTTTGTCAGCCGGGTTGTCAGCCCTGCGTGACGGCCGCCTTTACCCCCAGAACAAGCGTCTGGTACTCATTTACGTTAGAATCTGAGTAGACGCGAGGGCCATAGTGCCGCCAGAGGGTTTGGGTCAGTTTACAAATCCTGACCCAAACGGGACTTGAACCCTCGACCCTCCGGCTTGTAGCTCAGTTCCTTAACCACTACGCTACGGCGTGTGGAGAAGGAAAATAAAACTTTAGGTACAGAAGTATGTGTAATCATTGAAAATTCGTATATAAATAAAATTATTATTATTATTATTATTATTATTATTATTATTATTATTATTATTATATTATTATTATTATTATTATTATTATTATTATTACACTGCTCAAAACAATTAGAGGAACAATTGTAATAAATTGAATAAGTAATTGTTTTTTAAAGCTGTGATGCTGAAAGTTGGACAATATGTAAATTGAATTATTAATTTTATCATTGGATACAAATTTTAAAGATCCATGGCCTAAATACAGAGAAATTACCTCAAATAACAAATATTGAGAATTTTTTTTATTTTGGAAGGCACTGGCCACTTCTAATTGGCAAGCTTCCTGGTGTTGCTATAGTGACGAATGTTGATTATTGCCTTGTTTATTGAAGTCTCTGACAAAATGAGGCATTTAAATGAGTTTGAAGTGTATCATGCTTTACACTTTTTACGACAAGGTCAATCTCTGCGACAAGTAGCTAGAGAGCTTGGGGTTTCACCTTCCGTGGTGTCCAGGTTACGCAACAGGCACAGAGAGACAGGTCAATATTGTAGAAGACGTGGCCAGGGCCGTAAATTTAAAACAAGCCCCGAGGATGACAGATACGTTGTTCTTTCTGCTCTTCGACAGCGTACAAAAACTGCAAAAGACCTGCAGAATGACCTTCATATGGCTTCCGGAATCCGGGTTTCAGACCAAACCGTAAGGAACAGATTAAGGAAAGAGAATATTCGTCCAAAAAGGCCCGTTAAAAAACCACGCTTAACAAATGGACATAAGGCAGCAAGACGTACGTATGCTGAAAACCATGGTGATTGGAACCTGAACCAGTGAGAGTCTGTGCTCTTCTCGGACAAATCCAGGTATCGTCTTACACGTTGCAATGGTCGATTGACGGTGCGGGGACGGCCAGGAGAAATATTTTCTGCAGAGGCTGTAAAGGAAATTAATAGATTCGGAGGAGGTTCCATAATGGTGTGGGCCGGAGTTATGTACAACAATCGTACGGACCTTGTACTTGTTCCCCAGCGACTGAATGCTGTCCGGTATATTGAGCACGTTCTGGAAGAGCATGTAGTACCTGCTGCCATTGGAGTAGGCCCTGGATTTCTGTTTATGCAGGATAATGCCAGGGTACATTCTGCGGCTGTCACCAGGGATTTTCTGAGGAGGAATGAAATTGAGGTAATGGAGTGGCCAGCGGTCAGCCCAGACCTCAACCCTATTGAACACTTGTGGGATCCTCTAGACAGGAAGGTCAGGAACCGACTTCAAGCTAACAAACTCTGCAGCAACTTGGAGATGCTCTGAAGGAGGAATGGGAGAATATCCCGCAAGAGGAAATCCAGAATCTTATTGGGAGCATGCCACGTAGGTGCCAAAGTGTCATCGAATGTCGTGGAGGCCATACACGATACTAACTCTATATAACGAGTGTTTAACTATGAAAAACAAGCACAAGATTCAATTGCTTACATAGCGGAATTATTTGAAAAGTGAATTGTCAATGTTATTCACTTGTTTTTACTGACATGAGCAATAAAAAAATAAATAAATAACCACAAATAATGCACTTTATTAATTTCATGTTTGTACCTTTATCCAATGAAAAAATATTTGCATATTTCATAGTGTTCCTCTAATTGTTTTCAGCAGTGTATTATTAATCTCATTATTATTAATCTTATTATTATTAATCTTATTATTATTCTCATTATCATTATTGGTATGAAATGCCGAGTTCTACGTATAAATACAGTTGGAACAGTTTATCCAATAGCGGAGGATCTAATTTTCCCGGTTGCGGGCGCTAGGAGCTTTTCTGCAGCGAGCAGATCTGTCGGTCTCGCGGCATTAATACGTTTAATGTAGAGATTTGTATTGGCACTATTGTTCCTTTAATTTTGTACAGCTGGAAATCAGAATGACTTATATATAAGTAATTTTGTTTACTGACGAGCGGACCCATAACTTATTCTTGTTTTCTCGCTAAACACCAAATACATTTTTGCGGGGTGTGCTCTAGTCTCTGTCTCTCGTCTAAATTTTTTTCTGTTGGATCATGTCCCCACATTCGTTTTTATTTTCGATCGTTTACTTAACCTGTCAATTTTAATTTGTTTTGGCTAAACTTATTACTGTTTTGGCATGAAACACGTGACTGTTTGTGAAATTTGTTCCAGAATTTATTTTCGTCGTATTTTCGCACTAGATTTCTTGTATTCTATGTACATATTCACAGGTTCATATAATGAAAATGACACTGAAACAGAACTCAATACGATACACACACAAATCATAGAAAAAATGAACTGTATCATATGAAACCACTCGGTACAGCGAGTAATATCTGCAGATAAGCAAATTGCGAGACTGTCACTTGGCGGAACATCATATATCTAGCAACGCTACACGGTAAATTAGAATATTCACTATTGATAATCCGTTCGTACTGTGTAGTAAAATAAATATTTATAATATCAGTATTATGCATACAAAAGAAGCTAGTATTGGTATAATTTCAATGAGGACGATGTAACTTTTAAACTGAATGTTGCTGTTAAATTCTAGAAGCGTTCGCTTCTAAAAAAATTAACTATTTTCAAAAAAACAGCCTTAATAGCTTCATTCCTTTAGAATTCTCTAAATGAAATGCAAAAAAAAAATGTTTGAAAGGTTACTTTTGAAACTTTTGGATCAAAGAATGACGAACAAATTGGTAAATGGAGAAGACTACATAACATTGAACTACATGATCAGAATTGGTCAATATATGATATTTGACTCACACACACATCAAAACGACAGTCTGCTATGAAATTGTCCCTTGCGAGATTGATCGGAAGAGGATCCTCATACATTACATGAACTGCCAGATTACCAGACTTAACACCATCTAATGTTTTCCTGTGGGGGTTTGTTAAGAGCATGGTCTACACGACATCAGTACGTGATTTGGCAGACTTACAAGAAAGAATGTATGCTGCTGTCAACAATGTAACACCCACATATTGTCGATAACAAATGGGTCGAGTTCGAATGCCGATTGGACACTTTCCATGCCACTAGTGGAAACTTTGTTGAGGTTTGTGGAACGTAAGATAAAAAAAATCCTGTAACAATTAGTTTCATCTGTAGATTTGCATTAGTTCAGAAGTTACAACTACTTATTTTATTATACTTGTAAGAGGAACACTCTGTATGCATTTAATTTCCTTATCATTAGAATAACCGCTGTGGTCTCCAGGTAGCGTGCTGCCTTGTCACGCAGCGGGCCCGGGTTCGATCCCCGGTCGGGGCAGTTATTCTGGGTGAGGTATTTATCGGGGTTTTTCCTCACCTGTAAGGCAAATGTCAGGGAAACTATAAGGCCCAAACGGTCCCCGAAATCATATGGCCATCATCCTTACCATTATCATCATCATCCTTCACCGGTGTGGAAAGCAACGGGAAGCTACACACCTACACAATTCCCTAGTAAAGCTGCAAGCATAGCATGAAAACGCTACGATTGCAGTGAAGGACCTGCTTTCGGGCAGAATTACTATGGATGGATCATTGGAGTATTGTGTTGTTTTTTTATTAATTTAATTATATTTTTCCCATAATAATTATATGTTAACGCATTGTTTGAGTAAATACTCAATTTCGCGGGCGGCGGCGAGAGTCGCGGTCTCGCCTTGTATTGTAAAAAAAAAATTGCGAGCTGTCGGCTCACGATTCAGACGGCTCGCGGAGAAAGTTCTTTACACGTATATCCATCTATATCCGGAAGGTTCGATCCCGGAGACTTCTAATGTAATAAAATCTCGAATGGAGACTGATAATATTCGATGGGGATCAAGAATATCCCCTCCCTCGCACATAAAAACCTTTGCAAGAGTCAGAGAAGTCAATCGTGTGCAGACTGTGGACCAGTAAAGCGATGGCAACAGAGAACGCAAGAAACTGTTTTATGTGAACCTTTTAGCGACATTAATAAAAGTCTTGTTAAACTTAAAGTGGCGATGAAGAATCATTGTTTTCATCAAGTTAATTGTGTTTAATTAGTGGAATTGGGTGAAGCAAATGAAGTAAAATCGGAAATTTTCTGTGACTATTTAACTCATGTCGCAGATGGTAGTCTATGACCAATCACGGTTCAATGAATTCTGTTATGCACCAATGACAGTCGTGTTTCACCTCGCTCTTTATCGATTTCTCTTTATCAGGTCCTGCTTTTGTGATAAAGAAAGCTCCTCCCTTTTTAATATTCTGAACAGGTTAGACCATTATTTTTCTCCAACAAGTACATTGAATATAGCAAATAATGAATAGATTCAGTGATTTTACTGAGTCGTTTACTCAAAATATAAATGATTAACCTATAATGTTGATTATAATAATTTGATCTGTTTCATTATTTCTCCACTAGAGTGCATTCTTACAATATTGCAATCCTATTTGGCAATAAATAATATGATCGATTTGCAGTGAATATACATAACCTCACATTACTAATTTGTTTTCAAACATCACCGTTTACATTAACTATATAAATATTTTAAAACATCGGTAACTATATTCAAATAATTATTTTTTAGTAAAGAGCTTAATTTTATTCATTAAATAGTCCTAACAAATGCCACTCTTGTTTTCCAAATTCTCTAGATAAATTCACTCCTCACTTCGTGAGTCGTGAATTTATCGATAATTTGGAAATCACTCGTGGCATTACTATTTGTTCGGTTTATTAAAAGAAATCGGAACGAAGTCCAACACACAGACAGACGTAAGAATAGTTTGTACATTTCTAAAATTAGTCCTTATAATGTGGTATGTCTTTTAAAATACATTATTCATTTTTATCTCATTAAATAATTAATTTGCTTGTATTTTAACATCAATGCTTCTTTATTGTAAAAATCGGATAAGCGATAACGTATGCTTTGGTCCATATACTTATACAAGTAAAGTGTAAATTTTAAAAATCAAAGTTTTTAACGAGGTTTTATTAATAGATAAAATAATTGGTGAAAGACATTGGCTTATCAAAATATATTTCAAAGCGTTCGCCATTCTGTCTCTCCAATAAAAACTTAATTTTTCACTCTTACATTAAACGATTCAATTGTTAAAATATTAATTTAACCCTGGTATAGTGGAAGATATGACTTTACAATTTTTAATTCATCAGATGTGATCCAAGTGTTCCCATTTCAGGCCATAATAGGACTTTGGAGTAGTATGAGGTAAAGTCTCCTACCTTTCTGGATAATCGGCAAGATATGTCAACCCTACGTGATTAACAGCTTTACTATTATTTATTTTGATTATTCATTATTATTATTATTATTATTATTATTATTATTATTATTATTACACCAATACCATAATCTGTGTAACTATCAAATAATGCGTCTCCATCCTTTTTACATATGCTTATGGGCAGCCTATTCTTAACAATTGTTATTGACTGTTTAACTCGTGGCGCAAATGGGAGCCAATGACCAATCACATTGCAAATGAATTTTGATTTACAACCAATCACAGTCGTTGTTCACCTCGATTTATCAATTTAATTTTATCACATTGAAATCAAGCTCCTCCTATATAACATTCTGAATAGGTCAGAGCATTATTCTGCAATGACTCTCTATGAAATACATTGAATATAACAATTTATATATTAAGATGTAAGAATCGTGGAATGCATGTTGCTCCCAGATTGTGTAATATATATATATATATATATATATATATAATATATATATAGTGCACGAATTAAACCAGAAAGCGCTTGCGAGATATAATAGAAAAATAATTGTAGCAATTGTTTGTACCACAATAAAAACAATCCACTCTTTGCTCTTTCTTAAATGTATTATTTCCCAGGTATATACGTTCCAGAAACATAAAATTGACATATTTACATCATAGGACATCAGAAATTAATTAGTAACCTATAATAATGGTTACAAACAGTTTGATGTGTTTCATTTTTTTCTCCACTAGGGGGCATTTTTACATTATTACGATGCTATTTGGCATTAATAATGTGATCTGGTAGCTGTGATGAACAAATGAAACATAACAAACATTTCTCATTTGTTTTCAAACATCGCCGTTTATATTAAATATATAAATATTTTAAAATAACTATATTTAAATTATGATTTGTGAGTAAACAGCTTACTTTTATTCGTTAAATAGTCCTAACAAATGCCACTCTTGATTTCCAAATTCTCTAGATAAATTAAATCGTCACTTCGTGACATCGTGTGTTTATCGATAATTTGGAAATCACTCGTGACATCACTTAATATAAAATTGTATATTATCTTGAATATTTGATGTTACTATCGTTGTCACAGTGACTGGAAATTGTCTTCCTTGCTTACAGTTCATATATTCGTGAGTTTAAAACTGTCCGGGGTTAAAAGATTTTATTGTTGGTGCATAAAAATCACGATATTTTACTTGCTTCAGTAGAGAATTAAGATTGTGTGTCTCCTCTCTTAGATTTAAGGCACGCATTGAATCTCAAACGTAGAAAACACGACTCATTACAAAAAAATTATTGACACTCTCACGCCTTTTTTTCGTTCATTGCGATAATGATATTACAAATTATTGAGTGACACAGTATTCTTTTTTTACATTTCCCTTCCTTAACTTTTATAATGTTTTGTATGATTTAAACACCCCATGAAGCTTACAAATCAATGCCTTGTAAAGCAGAAAGCAGGATCTCTAAAAATGACACATTAGACAGGTAAACAGATCTGTTGTTAGCAATATGTTAAGGCCACTGCAGTAAGCAACACTGGATATCACATAACAATGGACACATACATAAACACACACACGTGTATATATATATATATATATATATATATTCTCTTTAATTTGCTTACTTGTTATAGTTAGCTACCAGATGGCAGTGAAGACCGAGTTCTCGCTTCATCTAGTAATACTGGAGAGAAAATATATATATCCCCAATCCAGAGGTCCGGGTTCAAATCCCGTCCAGACATTTGTCTTATCACGTTATATATATATATATGATATCACACTGAGGTACAGACTCAGAGATCCGGGTTCGAAATCCGTCAAGGGATTTATTTTTCTTATCATACCATATATATATATATATATATATATATATATACATAGCAAGTTCGGATAATGTGGATACTTCGATTTTAGTTAACTCAGTTAATATTTTTTTAATTCGTGCTGCCCTGGAACAGAAATTTTTCAATTTCTTCCCCCCGTCAACATTGACGCGTTCAAGGCCAGTTTTTATTCTTTGTACGAAGAAGGGTTTATTTGTGATATTTATGAAAACTACCATTTAAAAGTTTTTCAAGCTAAGGATTAATCCTTAATTTCTGCTATCAAATGTTACAATTGTTGACAATTGTTAAACGCACAATGGAGAGGCAACTTAAATCTGGCCATACCTCTACTACCAACATCGCACTATTCCTCATCCTGCCATGTTTCGGTTACTCGTCCCTGGAATTCACTCCCCATTTATTTCATTTATAAATGAACTTGCTGAATATTTCCTTAGACAATATAAAATAATACATATTACTAACCTGTAGGTATATTTTATTTTATATTTTACACTTTCACCACCAAACCAACAATTTAATCAGGTTTTGGTTTATTATTATTATTACGATTATTATTAATATTATCATTTTTTATTATTTTTATTATTATTATATTTCCTACTTTATATATATTGTTTAGGATTATTGTGTTTTCAATTTATCTATAGTTAATCCATAATTGTTAACATCTGCAGAATTTAACCCCAATGAAATATAAGAAAAGACTTTACGGTTTTAACGCCATCAGATAAAATGATCCATTTTTATTATTAGTATTATTATTATTATCATTTATTATTATTATTATTATTATTATTTATTATTATTATTAGTGTTAAACTATAGAAGAATGGACCAATCTAAAATATATTTTAAATACAGCAGCCAAAGAAAGTATAGGAAGAAAGAGGAGATCGACAAGAAGACATGGCTTACGGAAGTGGGATGAAAACCTCGCCAGAATTATTAATGATAAACGAGAAGCATATCGAAAATATCTATCAACTAGAACACTTGCTGACGAAATAGATTAAAAAAAAAAGAATAATAGCAAAAAGAGAAGTTAGAAGATATCACAGAGAGAATTGGAATAATTTTGTTACCCAATTGGAAACGGACGTCACAAGACCAAATCCAAAACATATAAAATCCAAAGCAATTAAATGGAGAGCTACATGAAAGTTAAAGTAAATACAATTCCTTTAGAAAATGGGATAGAATATTTTCGAATGTTATGGCAGCAAAAAAAAAAAAACGAAATTTTAAATCTCCTAACTTCTAACAATAATTACATAGATGCTTTTACTTTAGAAAAATTAAATTCAATACTCGTCCACTGCAAAAATAACAAAACACCAGATGATGATGGTACTAACCTGGAATTATTTAAGTGTGCCAGCTATGCCTTTAATGAAAGATTTCTAATTTTTAAAAATATAATTCATAATGAGGGTCCTCCGCCAAAAAGCTGCAACAAGCTATTGTAATCCCACTGCACAAAAAAAAGGAGATATAAATACATGTGATGACTTCAGAGGAATAAGCCTTTTGGACCCAGGCTACAAAATATACACCAAGTTACTCAAATCAAAATTAACTAATTATTATGACTATTTAACTATTGTCCCAAAGGGAGTCAATGGCCAATCACATTATGCTGATTTTTTATTTATAACCAATCACAGTCGTGTTTCGCCTCGAATTTATCAACTGAAGTCTATCATTTTAAAGAGAGCTGCTCCTTTTTAACATTCTGAATAGGCCATAGCATTTACTTGCAGTGACTAACCCCCTAAGAAACACGGCTACTAGATTGTATATATAGTGCATGATTGTCAGCAGATAGCGCATGCGGGAGATAATATAAAAATATTTTTAACGATTTATTTTACCACAAAAAAAAGAAACCACTGTTTGCACTTTCTTAAACGAATTATTTTCCAGGAAATGTTACAGAAAATTATAATTGACATATATAGATCATAGGACATCAGAAATTAATTTATACCTATAATGTGAGTTATAAATTTCTCCACTAGGGTGCATTCTTACAATATTACAATCCTTTGGTAATAAATAATATATGTTTTGTAGCAGAAATAATTGCATTAATTAATTTTATTATTAAACATGATTATTAAATATGTCGTTACACTTTCCAAAAAAGGTTTCGTGAGAACCTTTCACTCAATCTGTTACGCTTGAGTATATAAAAATACATTTCTGTCCATTGTATCTCAAGTTTTTTTGAAGATGGACACATTTAAGTAAATCGTTTTACAGCCGGGACAAATCGTTCCCTAGTAAAACGGCCTCGCAGCTGGATATGTAACGTCCCTTGTCCGGCTCTGGAAGTCATCCGTCCAGAGAGATAAATGACGGTCAGTGTTCGGTGTCGAAGACCAGTAGACCGCCTGTTGAGATGGCGAAAGTAGCCAAAAACTATGTCCATATGTCTCTGTAAAATAATGACCGATTTCCCGCGTCATTAGCAAATTCCCACCAGCCGTGTGAAAAACACACACTGGAAATGCATGGACCAATGATTGTCCCGAAATTCTGGTTTAACTATTGTGGGAACCATAATGCCCAATCAGAGTCCATAAGTAAATATTATTCTGCGAGTAAGGCGTTTTTTATATATGTTAATTATATGTTCAGCCAATGAAAATATTGTTTTTTTAAATTGTATTTGTAAGATGGAGTTGGATATATTCCGAATATCGTGAATGTAGTCTACTCCGGGAAGCGTTCCCGAGAGGAACAAAATTAACATAAGACTCCCGCGCAGGATTAATTGTTTGAGTTCCGCGGCAGTGCGGACTCGTATATTTCGCCGGTCGCAGGCAAGCGACCGATTATACACACTAAATGTGTTAGGCCGAGTACGGCAAGTTTTAAAAGATAATTTTAAAAGCATCAGTGTGCTGGTGTTATATCACACTTTGGGTCGAGTGAAGAACGCGGTAATTATCAGTGTTTCAAAACGCGGTAGATTCGCCTCAATATTAAGAAAAATGGTCCAGTGTCGACCTCTATTCGCACTTGTATTATTCCGTAGTGAAAAATACCGGAATATATCCAAATAAATCCAATGTTCTGGAATTAGAACTGTAACAGTGGATCGCCTTGTGCTACATGTTGATTAATAAATATTATATAATTGACATCAGAGTTGTCTTGGTAAGCCTCCTGATTGTACTCATTGTCCATAGTTCGCTCCTCGCCTTATCCCACGGTGAAAATCCAAAACCCTGAGAAATATATATAGTCTTTGCCCTGCCCAGGCCCTTAGCGCCCTAAACGTCCCGTTGTAGTGTGCAGTGATGAAAAAAAGAAGGAAATGAAGCGTACCAATCATTTCTCATTTGTTTTCAAATATATAAATATTTTAAAATAACTTTAGTTAAATAATGATTTGTGAGTAAACAGCTTAATTTTATTCGTTAAGTAGTCCTAACAAATGCCAATCTTGATTTCCAAATTTATTTTAATTAGTCTTATAATTTAATAAGTACTGATGCGAATTAGTTACTTCTGTTCATGTAATTTCTGTTGATTACACTTGTATGTTTACTTGTAAATATGTTGCATTTTAATGGTTTCTTCGTGTATTGGAAGGAATTTATGAATAATACAGAACAAGGTAATGCATTGTTCATCTGTCGTCCATTTTATAAGAAAATAAATTACTGAATTAAGTTATACGAATTTAGATAAAATACTGAAAATTACAGTACTCTCTGCACATGTAGAGAAATGTGTTGAGCGTTGATGTTAATTTATATTCTAATTATAGTATTTACCTTGTTACACGCGAAATATTTTAATTACACTTACTGATAACGGACATTTATGCAGCTTATTGAATAGGTTTTCATGAATTTTAGGCAGATTGAAGATGAAAGAATTTCAGGATTTCGTTTCTTTCATACAGACGCTAGCTGTCAGACTCTCTGCTCTACTGCTCAACACTGAATTCATAAAAATGTAAACTCATAATATTTTAATTTCAAAACATGTGTTCCATTTTTCAAATGTGCAAATAGCTCTCACGGTATGTGTAAAAGCTGCAACCCTCCCTTCAATTTTTTAATGTCGTTGTTATATCTATACGGAGTCGTTCAGATAAATGTGAGAACAGTTTCAAAACATACATTTACAGATGTTATACTAAGCTTTCTATACAATATTTTTAACATCAGTTTCAATTGATATTCCCGTACAGTGATTCATACATTAATTAGAGACTTGTTATCGATACTCTAGATATTTCAATATATTTGATGCTGCAGAAATAGCGATGTCAAAAACGATATCAGTGAATACATGGTAGATAATTTTCCGATATATTACTAATTAATTTTATACGATAATTTTTTTTCTAGTTTTTTTTAATAATGACACATTTTAAAGAATGACTATCTGATTTATAAGCTTCTGAACTACAGTTATAAGTACATTTAATGTTTCTAGTCGAAACATCAGAACCCACAATAATTTTTAAACAGAAACTTATACATAATACTAGTAGATCGTAAGTACTTTTAAAATTCTGTCGAATATTCGTTGT
>JASPKZ010008173.1:0-95000 GCA_030220185.1 Diploptera punctata
CTCTCCCTCGTTTCTCGTTCTCTCTCTCTTTCTCTCTCTCTCTTTCTCTCTCTCTTTCTCCTTTCCCCCTCCTCTATAATGCAAATAAACTATGTTGAAGACGTAGAAGCCAATTGAAAGCATAATTGACAAAACGAACACCTGTTTATTTTTAATTCTAAACTATGGTCGTTGATGTAAAAAAGTTTCATCAAACATCCGGGAATACAAAGAGGCAGCAATGAATATACAGAATAAAACCTTCATGTTTGTACAGTTGCATTTTTAATAAAATTTAACAGGATGATAGTTAAATCATTTTTTTTTCGTTTTTTTAGCAAGTATTGGTTAATGTGTCTGAAACATAAACTACGATTAAAATTTACAAATTTTTAAACAATAAGATAAATTAATTAGAAAACAAAATATGTCCTTAATAATAGATTATACGATTTTCTCATTACGTGATCATTTGAAACAAATTTCTGTAGTAATATTTTCCCCATTTTTTCAAAAGAACGCTCTTCAGTTAAGTTTTAGATTAAACATTTCGTTGGCGATTCTTTATTTTTAGAATTTCCACAAGTGCTCAATGGGGTTAAGTCCGGACATATTAATTGGGTTAAGAGACCATTACATCCCTTGAGTCATCTGATGATTCTCTTAAGTTAAAAATTCAGTTAATACATTTTTCGATACTCATTCAATAACAATTGGTACAAAGCTGTGGTTAGCTCCATAAATTTCTGAGGGCAAAGAAAATAATTTAATTTAAAACTTTCCTTAAATATTTTGATTATTAATTGATTTTTAATTGGGGCACCCGATATGGCCTTCCCTCCAATAAATAATATAAAATTTTGGCTTCTCCCACCTTCAAATAAAAATACAAATCCTAGGAATCGTGAACATGGGACACTGCAAGTTAATTGTAGACTAGGCCTATATAGCTAATAGATTTGAAGTACTGGAATCTTCAGATGACAATGTGGCAAACGAAGAAGAAACTGATATAAATAAAGAATGGGAGGCTATAAGAGATACTATTAAATTGTCAGCATCAGAAAGCATTGGTTGTTTAAAAAAGAGGCAAAACAAGAAATGGTTTAATGGGGAATGTGCCGACATTGTAAAGAAAAGAAAGCTAGCAAAAATGAAATGGTTACACGAGCCAAATGAGGTAAATTTAGAGCAATTGGGTAGTGTTAGACGTGAAACCACTAAGTTACTAAAGAGTAAAAAGAGGGAATATTTGAGAGAGAAGATTAATGATCTTGAAATGAATGCAAAAAATAGGAACATTAGAGAATTATATCAGGGAATTAGTATAGAGAAGAAGGGGGTTCAGGCTAGAAACAAACATAATTCGGAATGAAAATGGGGAATATGATTGCAGATTCTAGGAGTATATTAAATAGATGGAAAGGTTACTTTAATCAGCTATTAAATGTACATACAGAACAGGACATTGAGGAGGATAAGTTACAGACAGCAGAAATGCTAGTCGCAGAGCCAAGTGCATTAGAGGTTGAAATGGCGATTGAAAAATTGAAGATGTTAAAAGCATCAGGTTCAGATGAGATCCCAGCAGAACTGATAAAATCAGGGGGAGAAAAAATTGATGGACAAGATTACGCTGGTTGCTTAGTATGATTTGGGAAAAAGAAGCTCTTCCAGATGAATGGAAGGAATCAATTATCGTACCAATTTATAAGAAAGGAGATAAAACTGATTGCAACAACTACAGGGGCATCTCATTACTTTCAACTTCGTACAAAATTCTAACAAATATATTAGTAAGCAGGACTTACTCCCTATATTGATGACATTGTAGGAGATCATCAATGTGCATTTAGAAGAAACAGGTCTACAACAGATCAGATTTTCAGTATAAGACAGATTTTAGAGAAGAAATGGGAATATAATGGTACTGTGCATCAACTATATGTAGACTTCAAAAAAGCATATGATTCAATTAAGAGGGAGAAGTTATATAGTATCCTGCTGGAGTTTCGGAATTCCTAAAAAGTTGGTTAGACTTATACGAATGTGTCTAAATGGCTCAAAGAGTAGGGTGCGTGTAGGCAAACAGTTTTCAGACACTTTTGAAATCCAGAATGGGTTGAAGCAAGGAGATGCACTATCTCCTCTACTATTTAATTTTGTACTAGAGCATGCCATTAAATCTTTAGAGAATGAGGAAGGCTTACAACTGAATGGTATTAATAAGCTGTTAGTTTATGCTGATGATGTAGTACTACTGGCCGATAGCGAGGAGATACTAAAGGCCAACACGCACACACTATTGAGTAACACTAAGAAATTAGGACTGGAAGTAAATATCACTAAAACTAAATATATGGTCACACGTAGAAATTCAGTATATAATGGAAATGGACAGCTAATGACAAATGAGGGAAATTTTGAGGAAGTGGCTGAATTCAAATACCTAGGAACAATAATCACAAATAGGAATGAGATGCACAAAGAAATTAAACATAGGCTCAATTCTGGAAATGCATGCTATTATGCATTGCAGAGACTTTTGATGTCCCAACTCCTTTCAAAAAAACGTTAAGCTGAAGATATATAAAAATATTATTCTACCAGTTATATTATATGGGTGCGAAACATGGACTCTTACTTTAAGGGAGGAAAGGAGATTACGAGTATTTGAGAATAAAGTTCTTAGGAAAATTTTTGGACCAAAGAGAGATGAACAGACAGGTGAATGGAGAAGACTACATAACAATGAACTACATGGTCTTTATAGGAAGCCAGATATAATAAGAACAGTTAAGTCTCGTAGACTGCGATGGGCAGGACATGTTGCACGTATGGGGAATGAAAGACGTGCATGGAAGCTTCTTGTAGGAAAGCCAGAGGGAAAACGCCCAGTTGGTAGGCCAAGAATGAGGTGGGAGAACAACATTAACTATGATTTGAGGGAAGTAGATTATACAGGGAATGATTGGAAAGCATTAGCTCAGGATAGGGATGTATGGAGAGCTTATGTCCGCGCGGCCATGAACCTTCGGGTTCGATAGTGCCAGTGAGTAAGTAAGTATAGTGTGGATAATCATTTTTCTTATTCCGGTAGGAACTGATGTAAAATATGTTAGAGTATCATCTATTCCAACTGTAAATGTACGCTTCATGTCTCTGATTCATCAAATTTTTCTTGGATTCCGTGGAATATTTGCAGTGGAACCAGTTTTTCTGGACTTAATATAATTCACTGTAGAATTAGAATTAGCCCATAATCATCCCATTTCGGGCAAGGGCCTCCTGCGACTGCAGGGTGGCTTACGTTATATCCCCGGGTTAGCCAATCCCTTGGGGCTATCACTTTTTTATGGATTGCTTATACAAGACAATGACAGTGCCTATTATTACTTATGGATCTAAAACATGGACAGTGACAACACACACAACAATCTGCCAGAATACAAGCTGCTGAAATGAGATTCCTCAGACCAATAGCAGGATATCAAAGAACAGACAAAAAACACAACACAGAAATAAGACATCAACTAAAAGTAGAGGAATTAAACACAAGAATAGAGAATTACAGAACAAACTGGAGAAAACACTTGGCAAGGGTGACTGAGAATAGAATACCCAAAGCAGCATACAACTATTCACCGCGAGGAAGAAGAAGTTTGGGAAGACCAAGGAAAAGATGGAAAGAGCAGCAATTTAGAGCCGGAAGAGGCTAGTAAATACGCCTAAAGCGTGAAGAAGAAGAAGAAGAAGCTTCCATCTTTGTCTGTCTTGTGCTATTCTAGTCCACAATGTTCCTAGATGACACTTGAACACTTCACTCCAACGCTTTTTTTTGTCTTCCACTTTCCTTTTCCCTAGCCTGGGTTCTAACATAGTCACTGTATAAGTCCACTTTCTATATTCACTGTAGAGTGGGGTTGTGAGCCTATGTTTCTTAATGAGTAACCCCAAAATACAAGATTGTTTCTTTAAGTTTACTCTCAAGCTACTTTCCTCTATTCATATTGAACTCTATACACTAAGGAGTAAACAAACGAATTGATTTATCCTCCCTCTAACATCCAGCAATCCTTGTAGTTTGCTGTAATGTACAAACAAGATTATTGCAGTCATTTTTTTTCAAATGCCCCAGGTTTGTCTTTTCGACATTCCTGGTTTCTCTCCTGGCATGACGTATTTGTAACCCACTTCTGAGGTTGGGGCGCCTGGAAGGCGAGGTTACGTTGCCCCGATGATATGATGGATGATAATGGTGCGCCAGGAGAGTTCCTAATCCTAACCTAAGATGAGTATGAATGATGATGATTGCGATGCCCATATGATTTCGGGGACCGTTTGGGCCCTTAAGTTTTCCTGACATTTGTCTTACAGGTGAGGAAAAACCCCGATAAAAACCTCACCCAGAAAAACTGTCCCGACCGGGGATCGAACCCGGGCTCGCTGCGTGACAAGGCAGCACGCTACCTCGAGACCACAGCGGTGGACATTATTGCAGTCATATAAACATTTTTTTTGCTCAATAGTGCATTTTGTCGTACTTACAGCAATGGCGACCATGATTGAAAGTTCAACTTCCTACATTTTCGGGGTTGCCAATCTAAATAACTATACTTTAATATTACATATGACAAACCTCGAATGTGAAGTGAAACCACTGCCCTTTATGTATACTACATACAATGTATATACAAAAGTATATCGAGAAAGTAGTGTTATGTACATTATACGAAACAAATTATTGCATTTTAAATGAGCAGAACTTTATTTGAAACAATATAAAACAATACGTACGTATTTCCCGCCATTTTATAACTGGTGTCACGGCCTGCTGTAGTCTTAACTAATAAACATTGTCCACACTGTTAACGTTAGTCAGTTGTTTATAACGAACACAAATATTTCCAACAAATATGTTATTATTTTACTATTATTTATTATTTTGAGAACAACATCGCGCAAAAAATAATGTACAACGCTCGTTTGTGGAGTGTTTTACAGAATCTCCGAAATTAAAAACCGAGTGATGTTTAAATTATTACAACCATTATCAATGTTAATACCTTTTTATTTATGTGCAGTCTTTTTTTTTGTGAAATTTGAGTATTTTCTTCAAATCGAAAACGTTTGCTAGCCATATTATTAAGATTAGGATTTGTTTACTAATAATTTTAAATATAAAGGTAAACAAATAAAGGAGTTGGGAAAATTAATCATCTCTTTAAACTTTTTCTCGCTTCTGTAAAAACCTCTTCCCTACCTCGCATTGTAATATACTATTTCCATTTTCTAACAATATGAGGTTTGCTATTGTACCAACATTTGTATTTCTTTACTTATTAGAAATCGTTCTAAGGATAGGAATCAAATTTAACGATATATGCTTCTTCATAATTTGAATTTAAAGAAATGTGAATCTTTGTTTATAAAAATTACGACCATACAAATAAAATTGTTACGTACTGTTGCTATTCTATGCCACCGGTGAATATTCGAACGGATAACTAGTGACTATTAGCGTCGCGTTGGTTAATGTGATAACGCATGTTCCCGCTAGAGCTAATTCCCAACACGTTTGCTCAATGTAAGGGGATTCTATCCCAAGAGTCTATCTACATTAGTGGGCAAGTTAATGATAGTTTGGGCAAGTTAGTGTTAGTTTGGATGAGAAAACGAGAGTTAATACACCAGATCAGTTTAGCGTGTACTTATTTGTTAGCGGGTTTTTGTGATAACTTGGCTACACTATGTGAGCAATGACTAATACATATTAAATGTTTTATATAATATATATTACAAATATGTTGATTTTAGGTTAAATTGAGCTCAACGTCTCACTTTAAGGCATTTTTTTCACATTTTTGAAAACAAAAATCAACATATATATTTCTGTTAATTATTCATACATTGCAACAATAAATTGTGTTTTTTTTCGTTCTTTTATTTTAATTTATGTTATTGGCATCGATGCATATAATCTCCCATATTGTACGTACCCTGTACATTTTTAATTGAAAAGCACAATATATTTTACAATCCAGATCATAAGCTATACTAAGCTTAATAAACCTAACTTCTAACAGTAGAGCTTAGAATAACTTGATTACTCAGTAACCTGTATCAATTATGACCTTGCAATGGTCGGCTTTTCTTACATTGAGTTTTGTCTCTCATTCATACACTGTAGGTTTACAATTAACAAAATTTGAAATGGATTACTCGTTTGGGCAGGGTCAGAATCTCTAGGCACGAGGTTATTTCCGTGACTTGAGCTGATGTAAAATACTGAGATCACGCACGGAGGGATGAGCAATAAATTCATCCCCCCAGGGTAGCATTTTCCTGAAGGACCCAGTTTCTTATTACTCACAAGCCCAGCGAGCGGTCGCCATTCAACATGCAATTAAATCTATTCACATCAAATGCAATTCATCATGTAAGCATGTCTAAATGCTTATTGACTCGTTCACAACAGCCTCAATACATAAGTCAGGTTTTATGTACGCTAATACAATACTAAAATCAAAGGCTATTCTATGCGAAATACCAGCCTGCTCTTTCAATGGAGCACTAGTTATTAACTATACCGATACTTAACATTCGTGCTAGCGATATGGTAGTAAACATGTTTATTCACGATTCTGCTAAAACCAATCGCCAGTGTGTTTATTCAAGTTGGGTTAGATTAGATAGGCACTTGTTAACCTTGGTTTTGTTAGTCTGTTTTTTTCATAAGTTGGCTATTCTATTTTAGCAATGAATGAGGCATCTTCTATTGCTAATATTGTACATTTTAGATATTAAAAAAACACATTCCTCAGGTAATTATTTACTTACTACTACAAAAATGTTTGCGTTTTTTTATTGAATTTACATAGACGGCCATGACACAGAATCCCCAAGCAAGTACTACTAGCGAATGTATTATTAAATAATCTTAGTTATCTTAGAAGATTAATTTTTATTTGCTTGTTTTTTTTATTTTAGTACATTTAGCCAAATATAAATTGCATATTATGTAAATACACGTTTTGATTTCCTATACAATTAAAATATTTAACAGCTCCAACTACAGCAAATAAATAAATAAATAAATAAATATACGATATGAAAAGAAAAATGAATGCTTGAGTCGGGATTTGAACCCGAGTCTCTAAACTCTGTACGTAGACCAAACAACCCACTATACGATATCGTCAGGAAGAAGCTTTAGTCACGACAAAGCCACATTAGGACCAGCAGCATCAACCATCATACTGGATGTTGTAGCGAAGAGTGACCTGCTGAAGATGGAACGGATGTTCTGAAAGGCCTACAGGCATAAAGATTACATATCTTATAAGTTGAGGACGACGGATTTTACCTAAAAAAGTATATTTTAACTGATTTTATTTTATAATGTAGGCTTATAAAGTAAATATTGATATATTTTGGATGTATATGCACAACTTGGAGTTCAAGTAGATTATTATCTTTGGATTGCTCTGTTTATGACGTCACGCTTGAGAGACAACGCGACGGTTAAAATTTAGATAAAGGGCAAGTTCGCATTTTTGAAGTGATTGTTCATTTTTCGTTGACACACTGTGTAGATAAATGGAGTTAATAAACTACTGTTGTCATTTTAACTACGGACCAGTGTTCTGTTGGTGCTATGAAACAAAATAATCGTACTTAACACAGAACTTCCACAATAGCTAATGTCAGTTTCCAGAGATTTCAAATGTTTTGCAGAACTCATAAAAACAGCAGTTAATTTCTAAAATAAAATTGAAGGCTACTCAACAGAATGACTTACCCTTGATTTTTCAGTTTATTGTTGCGAATTATAGCTCTTCTCCTGTATTCACTAATATTTTTCTAATATTTTAAACCTTTTCAAATACTTTTTATAACATTATTTGACAATTTTAAGCATTTATTTAAATACGCAAATCACAAAATGATGACACTGTTAGACAATATTGTGATGCTGACTACTATTTTCTCCACAGAGTATATTACTTAGTATATGATTTTTCTATCGCTGGTTGGAACGGCGTTAGGAAGTTGTAAGTAAGTGTACACCCATTTTTAATAAACGTTTGGTAATTGTAAAATAGTTAATATATTTCTTTAACATAGATTTGGGGATTTATTGCAAATATTCGTCATTTAAATTTCAAAACGACGTGCTGCCATCTAGCATAAGCTGTATAAACTTTAGTATGGTATCGCAATCGATATGTGGTAAGGATGATAAACGATATGTGGTTCGATGGTGGGTGACCGCTGGCTCTATAAACTCTAGCGCATGCGCACTGTTGTTCTATATATCAAGTAAGTTAAAGTGATGAATCTCCAATTAAAAATTAGTAGACTACTTCATTATATTTTTCTAAATCATTATTGGCTATCTTTAACGAATTATGTTGGCTAGGTTTTTAGTTTTTAATTCCAGTTCATATAAATTGGTTTAATGTAAAAGCAAAATACAGCTGACAAAAATGAACGCGATCGTATTCTTGAAAAGTGAATTTATTCTAAGTTGCTCTTCGGATCACGGTATTGTTACGCAACGCAAGTGCTTGTAGACGCTTAGAGTTGAACTGTGGTGTTTAAGAAGAAATGCAATGTGTCTCATACGACAGCGGTAACGTGCTTGCTTTATAATTCGAAGGTTGTGCTCGAGCTTTGTTTCAGTTTTCATTTTAGTTTATGCGATCAAGTTTAATTAAAACTGTTACCAATTTTAATTACAAGATGAGTTATATCTAACCATTATTAATTGAATGAATAATTATCTATTGACCTATTTTAATTATGGCGAATTGTTATAGTGGCCAATTTTAATATTATATCGAATTCTCTCTTAAAATATGACGAATTATGTCTAACCAACAAAATTTATTATGTTTATAACGAATTATTTATTGACGAGTTTAATTAAAACGAATTATTTCTGTGGCCAATTTTAATTACAGGATACATTATTTTTTACCAATTTTAATACTGGCAAATTTTGTCTAATTTTGACTATGACGAATTATCTCTATGGCTAATTTTAATTATAAAAGGAAATACCTCTGACCATTTGAGAATAAAATTCTTAGGAACATTTTTGGACCAAAGAGAGATGAACAGACAGGTGAGTGGAGAAGACTACATAACATGAACTACATGGGCTTTATAGGAAACCAGATATAATAAGTTTTGTCTCGAGACTGTAATGGGGAGGACATGTGGTACGAATATGGAGTGATAGACATGCATGAAAGCTTCTTGTAGGAAAACCGGAGGGAAAACGCCCAATTGGTAGGCCAAGAATGAGGTGGGGAGAATAACATTAACTATAATTTGAGGGAAGTAGATTATACAGGAGATGATTCGAGAACATTAGCTCTGGTTAGGGATGTATGGAGAGCTTATGTCCGCGCGGCCTGGAACCTACGAGTTCGATAGTGCCAATGAGTTAGTTAATACCTCTGACCAATTTTCATTACACTAATTATCTCTGTTTAATTTCAATTAGTGTATATGACGAATTATCGCTGTGTTGATTTTAGTTACGATGAATTACTCCTTGATCAATTATAATCATGACAAATTTTCACTGTGATCAATTTTAATTAAATTACATTAATTATGTGGTTAATTTTAATTATATAACGAATCATTTCTTGACCAATCAATTTTAATTATGACGATTTCTACCCGAGTATTTTTGAACACATGAATCCTGTTTATAACGAATTGCCTCTGTGATCAATTTTTAGTATAACGAATCATGTTTATGACGAATTTAAATTATAATACGAATTGGCTCTGCAAACCAAATGATCAGATAGTTCCTTTCTTGTGCTACACGCGATAATTTTACAATTATAAGTTTAGCTAACTTAGACTCACTTCCAAGTACAGATTCACATTTGAAACGCCTCTTCAGTAATAACACATGAGTCGATATTTTTAAGTTAATAGTATCAATTCACCTTTTGTTTCCCTAAGCACAACAATGACGTTACAGACCCGCAAGTTTAGAGTGCGCGAGGTATAATTGTGTAGATAATATAGGAATCAGTTTAAAGATTCGTTCAATAAAATTACACATTCGAGTCAGTTCTTTAAGACTAAACAATATTAAAGAGTTACTCAAAGTAGTTGCACTTCGATTAGATTATAAAAAATAATTACACTACTCAATGTGAATGTGACTGAAAAAGTTAAAACTCAATCTAAAATTTATTCATAGAGTGCATAGTTTTACATACAATAGAAATTCATGGTCTAATGAATACAACACAAATATTTTAGACGCAATGTAATATCGGCTGTTAAAGCGTTTATAATTAATAAATGAAGGGCAACGGCTAAAAACTACCATAGTCAATTTTTCATAAGTAATGCCACGAGTGATTTCCAAATTATCGATAAATTCACGACTCACGAAGTGAGGAGTGAATTTATCTAGAGAATTTGGAAATCAAGAGTGGCATTTGTTAGGACTATTTAACGAATAAAATTAAGCTGTTTACTCACCAATCATTATTTAACTATAGTTATTTTAAAATATTTATATATTTAATGTAAACGGCGATGTTTGAAAACAAATGAGAAACGATAGGTACGCTTCTACTGCTTCTTTTGTTTATCACTGCAGCAAGATCATACTATTTATTGCCAAAGGAACGCAATATTGTAAGGAGGAGCTTTCTTTAATATGGTAATTATAACACTGATAAATATTTGGTGAAACACGACTCTGATTGGTTGTAAAACAGAAAACATTGAAACGTGATTGGTCATTGACTCCCATTTGGGGCATGAGTTAAATAGTCAAGAAACATATTTTGTAGTGCAATTTCCCTATACGTATAAAAATTAGTTACCTTCAGTTTATCTGTATAAAATGAGTTTTTTTTCAGTGTGTTTAATTAGTTTTTACTATTCTTGTAATATTAACAAATTCACTTGCTCTATCGAACCCGTAAATTCATGGCCGCGCGAACATAAACTCTCCATACATCCCTATTCTGAGATGTTTTCAAATCATCCCCTGTATAATCTACCTCCCTCAAATCATGGTTAATGTTATTCTCCCACCTCACTCTTGGTCTACCAACTGAGTGTTTCCCCCTGGTTTTCATACAAGAAACGTCCATGCCCCTCATTCATTCCCCATTCGTGCCACATGTCCAGGCCCTCCCAGTCTACGAGACTTAATTTTTCTTATTATATCTGGCTTCCTATAAAGTCCATTTGTATCACTGTTATGTAGTCTTCTCCATTCACCTGTTTGTTCCTAGATTTACTGCCTTGAAAGTTAAATACTGAACAGTTAGCATAATGCAATTCTGATCGTTTTTAGCCGCCACTCTTGAAATAAATAATATGTATATATCACATGAATCAATTACTTGAGGTTGAATGCTAAGATAATCTTGTGTGAAGTAAATGGCATGCAATCTATCAAGATAAAGGAGAGCGAATATGTTGTTCATGAAATTAATCAATAATAAAAGGGTGGTATTCATGAAAAGTGGTGTGAGTTGTAACGCAACTGGTCTGGGTCGTGTTACATAACAATAAATCAGACTGCAGATGCACCCCATGCTGAGTCAGGCAGCTCGTTATCTTATACTTCTTCACACCAAGTTGCCTTGTATTCTGTCAACATTAAACGCATCTACAGTCTGTTCAACATAACCTCTATTATCATAGTGGTGCAGCTGTTTACTATTTCTCCACATAATCCAGTACCTACATTTTATGTTCAGTTTTCGGTCCTCGAATTGGCAATGTATTCTGCAAGATGTTCTATAAACTAAATTTCATGGTACAACAGGCCTAGTATATCTTTGGCCTACCTGCTGGCTTCACATCAATATGTCATTTACGGATGCAGGCGATCATCCAGCCAGTATATGCGGGACACGTGATCAGAATATCGTGTTCCCTAACCGTTATACCTGGTTTTCTCAATCTAAAGCCGCTATTTATTATAGATGCCCAAATGTCTCAACTTACTAGGTTTGCATAGGTCCCATACTGACAGAAATTCCATGAGAACATTTCTGCAATTCTCATATTTCAGTTTAACAATTATAATACTGATTGAAAGTACAGTAACTTTTTTGTTTATACATAACCTCAAAATCGACAATTTCATCTTTCTTCGTACAATTATTTAAACATTTTTTGAAAATGTTATATGTTGAGGGGAAAACGGCATGACAAATGCACTCAGTGGTTGAATATTTGTGAAAATAATAGCAGTACTTGTAAAAAAACTTTAATATCAACCTCTTTTTTCGTTCAATTTCTTGTTCATGCTTATGCCTACACAGTGCACACGTCAACTCGTCATTGCCTGTGATTGGTGAAATGTGTCACCAATTCGAGTGAGCTGCATACGTTTTCATGCACAGACATTGATGTCCAAAATGGTTATCGTAAAAAGCCAAGCAATTGTAAATCTAGTACTTAAGAAGTGCTCTTTACGAAAAAATAGGTCAGTTGATGAACAAATCTGATCCTATAGTGCAATATATAGTGAACAAATTTAAGTACCAAAGTAATGTGAAAAATATGTCATGACAACCGAAGAGGAAAACGTTCTCATACAACGAAGAGAGATTAATTGTGCGGCATGTAAAATAAAACCCTACAAGTGTTTGACAATTGGGACCAATGTTTGAAACAACTGGTAAAACACATGTAATGAGAGGACAGACAGAAGAAAAATATAAACTGCAGAAACGAAGTTCTTACGTTCAGTAGCAGGTATAACAATTTTGGACAGAAAAAGAAACGGAGGTATTAGAAAAGACTTACATAATTTTAATTTAACAAATAGAATTGACAATATGAGAAACAACTTATATGAACATGTTAAAATAATGACTACAGATAGAATCCCTCAGCTATTATTAAAGTACAAATCAGTATATCTTAGAAGTGTTGGACGCCCACCTACTAGACTGGAAGATTTATTAAATCCCATTTGATGTGAAAACAGGTCAACAGGCCTAATTTCATGAAGTAGCAGAAGAAGGATACTTCGGGCGTTTATAATATACACTATTACCACGGCAGAATACGAAGAAATAAGCCCTTTGAAAGCAAGAAAATACATCTGTTAAGATTGAAGCGGCATTTGAAAAAAGGATCAGATGGCGTTGAAAGAGTCCAGAGAAAATTAAATGAAGACAAAGTTTTGGCCAACATAATTCCTACTGTTAAATATGGGTGTGGCTTGATTATGGTTTGGGAGCGGATATCGTCATCCGGTATTGAAAATAAACACATCGGTGGTGACATAATGTATAGGACTATATGTAATTAAATTATTGAAGATAATGCTAAAATGCTAACAAACTTGTTCCCTATGTGTATGTTCCAACTGGATAATAACCCCAAGCACACAACTGTTAATAAGAAATGGTTGATTCGGAACATACCTCAACAATTGAGAGCAAGCACCTTCTCAATCAGCTGATCTGAACCTCCATCATTTATGGGTATTTTTAAACGCAGGGTCTACAAAAGGAATCTCCTTCCAGAGAGGAATTAAAGACAGTTTGTGATTGAAGAATTGGACACAAAATAACCCTACACGTTCTTATAAACTTGACATGTACATGCAAAAAACAATGACAGGCAGTCATTAAATACAAATGTTATTCCACTGATTATTATTAAAGTATTTTATTTTCGTGTATATGTATACAGGGTGTAACAAGACCTCACCGACAAAATTATTGGGATGATAGGTCATGCAGAGAGGATCATTTTTTATGAAGGAACATATAGTCGCAAACACATTGTTTATGAGTTATGCGCAGATGAAAGTGTTCACCCGTAAGGGTCGGAATTGAATACAAGCAATTGTACACGTATAACTTTATTTAAAAATACATATTTTTTATAATAAGTGTTCAAACAATAACATAGTTCTACAAAAAAAAATGTTGCCCTGGATATCTCAGCGAATTTCTATATTTTCAAGTGCACAGTTTACAAATATATTCATGAAAGTGTCGAATGTGCTCTTAGTTTTTATGATTTCTGCGTATATTATATCTTAAACAGCAAACTGCTTGTTACTAATACAATTTATGTTTCCAGTCATGATTCGAATTCTGCGCATTTTTTTCGCGTATACAAACACCATTCTCACACCCCTCACTCCGCACATCGGTCGTGATCTCAGTTTTTGACAAAATTAAAGTACTCACGACGTATATCGGGATATGATAAAACAATTCGTCAAAGCGTTGGACAAGGAAGGAAGGAAGGAAGGAAGGAAGGAAGGAAGGATGGAAAATGTTTAAAATATATTTGTAGAAAATGCCCTAAGCTCAGTATGTAAAAGTTAAAAGGCGGAATATTTGATGGTCCTCAAATTCGGCAATCGATAAAATATGCAAATTTTATCAAAGTTATGACTGTTCCGGAAAGTGAAGCTTGGAAGGGTTTCTTTTATTGGTAGTAGAAAATTTCCTAGGTAACTACAAAGCACCATATTATAAAGAAATTGTGCAAAACATGTTGATAAGCTTCAAGATTCTAGAAGCAAATATGAGTATAAAGTTACACTTTCTCCACAGTCGCCTGGATAGATTTCCGGATAGTTTAGGAAATTATAGGAACGAACAGGGAGTGCGCTCTCACTAGGATCTAAAAGTAATGGAGGAAAGATATCAGGGTAGATGGGACCATCACATGATGGCAGATTACTGCTGGTCTTTGAAAAGAGATTGTCCCCTAAAAATTATAGAAAGAAATCTTATAAAAGACGTGTCACTGAAGTATAACATGGGTTTTCGATATTTTTCTTTCTATTTACGTCAGTGCATACTAAGGTTTAAAAAAAAATACATTATAAATATATATGTTATATATTTTTTTCATATTTTCCAATTTTTGTAGTGTAAAATGAAGATTAAAAAAACCAGAGCAAATCTACCAAAATCATTGATAGTTTCATGAATTGTGAGCATAAATATATCCGAAATTAATCTTATATGAAGGGCAACAAAACCACTGTTGACCAGTGTGTTTTGACGACGTCAAAATAAATCCTGCCATGATCCGGCCGTGCTGTCCGATCGTTGCTGTGAGGATTCAAACATGCAATCAGGCACACGAATGACTGTTTGAATACTTATTGCAAAAACATGCCTTTTTCAATAAATTGATGAGTTTACAATTGTTTGTATTAAATTCCTACCCTTACGAGTGAACATCCTCATCTGGGCATAACTCATAAACGACATGTTTGCGACTATATGTTCCTTAACAAAAGATGATCCTCTCTGCATGGCCCATCATCCCTATCATTTTGTCGGTGAGGTCCTGTTACACCCTGTATATTGTGTGTGTGTGTTTTTTTTTTCCTTACAAGTGAAGTGTGTAAACAAAACGAGATAAGAATTTTTGTACATTTTGTTGGTTATATTTTGTTTCAAATGCTAGGTACTCATAGATAAAATTATCTATAACTTTTACTTAAATGCCGGTATACCTAAAGTATATGTTAAAAGAGAGAAAAAAAAATCAGTATAAGATATTTAAAAATTTTACTGAATCACACTGTGTTAACCAGAAAGTTACATATTATGTTTGGGAAATCAGATAATTATAAAAAATTCTCATCAAAGCAAGGAAACCACTAATTTTATTGAAGATTGTACATTTCTTTCGTTTGTACGACTAAATTTTAAGTGTGAACATTTTAGCCAATTGTTAAATTAATATAAATTAAAATTTGATATGGGATGGACATTTAGTAAGAGTGCGTAATTTTAGAGGTTTTTAAATGAAAGCCAGCATATAAAAAATGGTAGACCGAGATTGAAAAGAGAGGAACAGTGTGTTGAATGACATCAGGAAATTAAGAATTAAGAACTGAAAAACCATGGTTTTTAAATTCTGAAGACTTTTGTAATTTCTTGAAAGCTAAAGGCCATTCGTGCCAATGATTATGTTGTGATTATATTTTTAGCTTCAATTACAAATCAAGCACACGGAATACAAATTTCAATCCATATATCATTTTTCTTTTAAAGACATACTTATAATGTAAATCTTAAACCTTCATTGGGTAATTAAGATACATTGATTTAATTCAATGTTTTTAATAAAATTATAGAAAAATGAATAAAAGAAACTTAAAATTTTTGTGGAATTGCCCAGTAGTATACGGTAGTAAATTAGATTTATACATGTTTTTTTTGTCCACCTCTGTGGTCTCGAGGTAGCGTGCTCTCTTGTCACGCAGCGGGCCCGGGTTCGATTTCCTATCGGGACAAGCTCCTGGGTGATATTTTTTCGGGGTCTTTCCTTACCTGTAAGACAAATGTGAGGAAGCTTAGGGCCCAACGGTCCCCGAAAATCATTCGGCCATCATCATCCTTATCATTATCATCATCCTTCACCGGTGTGGAAGGTAACGGGAAGCTACCAACCTGTAATTCCCTAGTAAAGCTTCAAAGCATAGCATGAAAATGTTATGATTGCAGTGAAAGACCTGCACTCGGGCAGAATTACTATGGATGGATGGATATTTTTTAACTGCAGTCCGACATAATTAAATAATTGACACGAGAAATTATTTCCTTAAATCATGGGTTAAGCATATTAACGAATTCCGAAGGAACGAAATTATTGAGATTCAAAATATATTTAAAAACATTATAGATATTCACCGATCCCATCTAATAGACCCCGTAAATGACCATGACAAACATTTATATATAAATAGACCTATATAAGGGGTAGATTTCTTATGACCTAAAAATAAGAAAATATGCATGCAATTATGACCTAAAAAGTGAATGAAATAACATAAAAGACAAAAACTGTGACCTTATAAATTAATCGATTATTATTTAAGCATTTTATACTACTAGTAATTGTTCATTCATATAGGCCTATATTATTAAACTTTTCGCCATAAGCGGGGGTTATTATGGTCCGGTCTTTCAAGCAATTTCCAAAACAAAAGGTTATATTTTAACAAATGGCCATGCAACTTGAGAAATATATATATATATATATATATATATATGTGTGTGTGTGTGTGTGTGTGTGTGTGTGTGTTAGTTACTTGATTTTGGCTGATGATTTATAAAAATTTCCGAAATATGACTTCATTACTGAAATTAGAATAAATAGGCCTATGACCAAAAAAATGTAAAAACAAGAGAAATTAATTAGAAGACAATACAAATCATTAAATTTTCATCAGAAGTTTTATAAAATATATCTACTTACTCCAAACTTAAAAGTAAAGTTTAAAAAAATATATCACATTTGATTGAAATCCGTCTCAATAGGCCTATATATATTATAGGTATGTGTATGTGACCCTTGACGCTCAGGCTCTAATGGCCCCATTTTTTGTTTTATCCGTACCATACTTGGCATATAGCAATAAATAAAAAAAAATATCAAGTTCGTTAATCAGCAAAATCGAACCATTAGATGCAGGAGTTCAGCTTAAAATAAATTTTAAAAAGTCGCTCTAGCGGTAGCAATTTTCGATGTTTCGCAGCGAAACTCCGTATATGCTATTAAAATAAAACTAGAAAGATACTCCCAAAAAAGCAGTAAAATATAATCATTATAAGTGGGGGTTTACCTGAAAAATGAAATTAAAAATTCGCTCTATCAACAGCCATATTTACTTCGCCGCAACCTATACCATACAATTAAACTAATCCTTAAATTGGTAAATGTATCCTGTCAGATGCATTGATTTAATTTATTTAATTTTTTGATAAGATAATGAAAAAATGAATTGGTATAGGCTAAACTTAAGATTGTGTCAAATTGAGTATGCAGTAGGTACTCTCACGTTTATATATAATTCGTTATCACTGCAGTTCCGATTCTTTAAAATAAAATAAGCTGTCATCAGAAATTGCTTTTCCCCATTGTTATGAATACATAGAGTATTTTACATAGATATTTAATTATTTCATATATTATTTTAATTATTCAAATAAAATGCTGTTGAAATAAAGCACTTAGACATATTATATTTCAGGACAGAGTTTTGATTATGGCAGAACAAAGTTTTCAAGGCTAACTGTAAAATCTCTGCATTTAAAGTAAAGTGATCCCACAACAGGCCTCAGGAGGCCCTTGGGGTAGTGGGAGGTTAAGGCTCCCACTTTTTCTAGACAATCGGCACTTGATGTCAGCCGGGTTGTCAGCCCTGCGTGACGGCCGCCTTTACCCCCAGAACAGGCGTCTGGTACTCATTTCCGTTAGAGGCTGAGTCGACCCCAGGGCCATAGTGCCGCCAGAGGGTTTGGGTCAGTTTAAAAATCCTGACCCCAACGGGACTTGAACCCTCGACCCTCCGGCTTGTAGCTCAGTGCCTTAACCACTACGCTACGGCGTGCCCCCATTTCTGCATTTAGACTATGGAATGTTAGTACAGTTAGGGGAGATGTAGGTCAAAGCTCAGTATTTAACCCTGGCAAAGTAAGGGACTCGGTCTGTCTGTGTAGTGTGCTGATGGGTAAGTCTGCTACCATTTTTCTTAACAAATTCGCTAGGAACAGTTAGCAATGTAGTCAAGTATCATAAATATTTTAAGACTGTGTAGGAATTACTATATACTTATTAAAATGTAAATTAGGGTAGATTGACAATCCCCCATCTCCCTCTCTCAAACCTAAAGAAAGTTCGAATGTAGGTTTTCTTAATATGAGCTTAGATTAGTTATGTAGGGTTAGAATACTTAGGGTTATTGTAGTCATTATTCTCTAGAAATAAAAATAGATACATTAAGAATCCAATTATTTATGTTCAAAAACACGTATGCCTTTATAATTAATTCATTCACATACTAACGCTCGGCTAGAACCTCATGCTACCAAAATTTCCAAGTCCCGAAGGTCCTTTAAGCCCTAAGAAAACCAGCAGTTCGTAAAACCCGTATTTACTTTGTATACATACATATATGTATATATATATATATATATTCCGTAAACCAGCAAAATCGGATATTCAATTTGAATTACTGAGGAATTCGTTTAGTTTACACAGTTCCTCTCTGACGGATGTTTTAAATTATAATTTGGAATTAGGATACAGACTGCGGAAATGCTGTTTTACGTAATGTGAAAGGATGCACAAGAGCGGATAGAAAAAGGAATGAAACTATACGAGAAGAATTAAATATATATAAAATTGAAGATAAAATAAGCGAAAATAATAAGAAATTGACAAAACACTTAATGAGAATGAACAACGAAAGAATACCAAAAAGAACCTTCCTGTATAATCCCAGAGGAACAAGAGATGTTGGCCGACCACGTAGAAGATGGACTCCACTTTTAACTTCGCCGGAACAGGCTGCATAGCCTAAACCTTGTAGTAGAAGAAGAAGAATTAGGCCTAGATCGAAAAAAGAAATAGCCTTCACTCTAAAGATTTTTTTTTTCAGTTTATCAGTCGCGTAATCTCAAAGATAGACCGCTCGCTTACTCTCTAATGTGTTTAAGAGAATTTTGTTTATTGGCGAAAATTAGACATAAACTATATAATTTGTACATTGTATTAGATTTTGTAACATTTTATACATTATAAATGTCACCGCCATAAATATTCTGAAGCCAGTTTATGTTTAGCATATCTGGCATAGAACCAAAGTACTTAATTTATGGTTTCAATTTCAACAGAATTGTTTTAAAATTTTAATACGCTGTTCTACTCATACCAAGTCGTCATTATGTCCTCTTGTGAGGAAACAAAAAAAAAAAAAAACTACATTCATGTCGTTTTTGTTTTTTCAAGCCTCCTATATCTATCACCACTATCTTCTGTTCTTTCTCTTTTTCAACCACAAAAGAAATGTTGCCCTTGACGATGTTGATTAACGCACTAAAAATGCTTAGCAACAGGACGTTAACCACTGTGTGTATCCATATTTTTAGACGCGTTTACACAAATCAAAATAATTATTCCACAGAATTTTCTAGAATTTTTATAGGGGTTATTGCCAACCATTTCTCTATAGGTCTATTTATATTACATATTTAAAGACTTGATAATTTGTAGTTATTAGATTTCCTGTTTTACAATGTACAGAGTTATAAATATATTTTTCATTAGTAATATTAACCTGACTTAATCGATAAATACCCGAAAATTGTGTTAATCCATCTCAGTGTTTCATTACTAGCTGCAATATGTAAACAAATAGTTTTACTATTTTACTAGACATCAGTTTCAGATATTCAGCAGAATTGATTAAATATGGGAGAGACAAATTGATGGTCAAGATACTTCGGTTGCTTAGTACGATTGGGGAAAAAGGGGCTGTTTCAAACGAATGGGAAGAATCGATTATAGTACACTCTATAAGAAAGGGTATAAAACTGATTGCAATAACTACAGAGACATCGCATTAGTTTCAACTTTGTACACAATTCTCACAAATATATTAGTAAGCCCACTTACTCCCTATATTGATGACATAATCGGAGAACATCAATGTGGATATAGAGGAAACAGGTGTAAAACAGATCAGATTTTTAGTATAAGACATATTTCTGAAAATAAACAGGAACGTGATGACTCTAAAAATTAACTTTATGTTTACTCTAAAATATATATCATCCAATTACGAGGGAGAAATTATATACCGGTAGTATCCTGCTGGAGTTAGTCTGACGAATGTGTCTAAATGGCACAAAGACTAGGGTGCGTGTAGGCAAACAGTTTCTGGATATTTTGAAATTCACAATGGGCTAAAGCAAGAAGATGCACTATCTTCTCTAATATTCAATTTTGTACTATAGCATGCCATAAGATTTTTAGAGGATGAAGAAAGCTTACAATAAAATGTTATTAATAAACTGTTAGTTTATGCTGGTGATGTAGTATTATTTAATGGATGTAAAAATAAGTTATGTACAATCAATATCATGTTTAGGACTATGTGTTTTCTACCGAAGACTATTGATCCTTGGTTAAAATAATAGAAACTCACCTCCAGAGACGTTACATCAAATGCGGAAGTGATTTTTGATTTTATACACTAGTAGGAGTGGAATTCAATTACAGTACCTACATTCAGATTTGCAAATATATGAAAAATGGATGAAAAAATGTTATGTACAATCAATATCATGTTTAGAACTATGTGTTTTCTACCGAAGACTATTGATCCTTGGTTAAAATAGAATTATAAATAATAGAAACTCACCTCCAGAGACGTTACATCATGCGGAAGTGATTTTTGATTTTATACACTAGTAGGAGTGGAATTCGATTACAGTACCTACATTCAGATTTGCAAATACATGAAAAATGGATGTAAAAATAAGTTATGTACAATCAATATCATGTTTAGAACTACATGTTTTCTACCGAAGACTATTGATCTTTGGTTAAAATAATAGAAACTCACCTCCGATCTTTGGTTAAAATAATAGAAACTCACCTCCAGAGACGTTACATCAAATGCGGAAGTGATTTTTGATTTTAGACACTAGTAAGAGTGAAATTCAATTACAGTACCTACATTCAGATTTGCAAATATATGAAAAATGGATGTAAAAATAAGTTATGTATAATCAATATCATGTTTAGAACTATGTGTTTTCTACCGAAGACTATTGATCCTGGGTTAAAATAATAGAAACTCACCTCCAGAGACGTTACATCAAATGCGGAAGTGATTTTTGATTTTATACACTAGTAGGAGTGGAATTCAATTACAGTACCTACATTCAGATTTGCAAATACATGAAAAATGGATGTAAAAATAAGTTATGTACAATCAATATCATGTTTAGAACTATGTGTTTTCTACCGAAGACTATTGATCCTGGGTTAAAATAGAATTATAAATAATAGAAACTCACCTCCAGAGACGTTACATCAAATGCGGAAGTGATTTTTGATTTTATACACTAGTAGGAGTGGAATTCAATTACAGTACCTACATTCAGATTTACAAATACATGAAAAATGGATGTAAAAATAAGTTATGTACAATCAATATCATGTTTAGAACTATGTGTTTTCTACCGAAGACTATTGATCCTGGGTTAAAATAGAATTATAAATAATAGAAACTCACCTCCAGAGACGATCTAACTTTTGTCACATGATACTCTTTGCTTTGGTAAACACTGCGTTCTATAGTTGTGCGTCGAAACTCAAAACATTGACCACTGGTCACGACTACATTGCGGGACTTTTAAAATATCACAATATTCTTCGGATCGTAAAAAAAAAGCTTCATCAACATTGTCTTCTTCATCTTACTTCACGGATTAGGTCTTTGGCTGTTTCAATTTCACATCTATTCAGCCCAGTGCTTTCTTGGTCTTCCTACCGATCGTCGTCCTCCAGGATTATACATCAATGCAATCTCTGGTATCATATCCTCTGTCTTTCTTTGCAGATGTTCTATCCAATTGTTCCTGTGTTCTTCTATTTTTTGAAGTGGTGGTTGTACTTTTAGTTCCTCTCTAATATTCTCATTTTTAATATGTTACTCTCTTCTACAACTTTTCACAGCCCGTAGGAAGCTCATTTCGCTGCCTGAATTTTACAATTTTTTTCTTTTTTCCTTCAAGATCCAGCTCACTTTCATTCATCGCCAGTGTCATCGTTGAGTAGAATCTTAGCTGCGTATCTTTCTTACTTTGTTGCCCAGTGTTCGTCTGGTTGTTCCACAAATATGTTGAATTTTCTGCATTTTCTTATTTATATATTTTTATTCTTCATAAGTTATATCGCAGCCCAATACTTTATATTCTATTACTATTTTTGTTCTTACTGGGTACCTTCCATGGAACGTCATTACTTTAGTTTTTAATTTTGAAATTATCATATTATATTTCTTACATATATTATTTAATTTATAGACTGTTTTTGTAGCCTCACCGCCCTGTCAGAAATTAATATTGTTTCATTAATGATTATTAAATGATCAAATAGCATCACAAACGAGAATTTGCAACGCAGATTCATAGTTTATATTGAAATTTGTTCATGAACATGATTTTTTTACATTTCTTAAAACATGTAATTATCATGGTTTAATAATAATAATAATAATAATAATAATAATAATAATAATAATAATAATAATAATAATAATGCTTTATTTTAGCTGGCAGAGTTAAGGTCATAAGGCCTTCTCTTCCACTCAACCAGCGAATAGTAAAAATATACAACAATTACATACACATTACAATTTTAAGATATTATTAAAATACAGACTAAACAAAATGCGATGATGATGTCATCTAATACTAGCTAATACTAACAAAAACATAGAATATAATAAAATTAAAATGATATAAAATAAAGTAAGTAGCTGCCTAGATGATTATTGATAGAATGCTCTATATAGTTGTTATGCAGTTAATGTTTTCATCGTGTTGAACTTAAGATATCAGTTAATTTGGATTTAAATAATGATAGCGATTGACAGTCCCTGACATGGCTGGGAAGTGAGTTCCATGCTCTAGTCATAGATATTGTGTAAGATTCAGAGCATAGACCTGTGCTGTGGTATAAAAAGTAAAGAAGAATCTTGTGATCTTGTTCCTAAATTGTGATGAGCCGATAAATTTTGAAAACGTGTTGTTAAATAGCTTGGTAAATATGTGCTGCAGAATTTGGAATAGTAAGGTATGTGAATGTAAAGTTCTTCTGTCATTTAGGCGTAGCCACGATAAGGCCTTAAATGAAGGAGATACGTGGTCATAACGACGGAGATTGAATATAAACAGAATGCACGCATTATGAGCAGACTAGTCTGTCAGATGGATCAGTTGTCAGATTAGTCAGTAATATGTTGCGGTATTCGAAGTGTGGCATTATAAGAGTATGTAAAAGTATTTGTTTTAATTTTGTAGGAAGGAAGTTTTTAAAACTATTTAGGGAGTGAAGAATTGAGAACACTTTCTTGGAGGTATTATTCACCTGGATTTTCCAGTCTAGGTGTTGGTACATGTAGATACCCAGATTTTTTACTACTGAGCTGTAGGGATGTTTTTGTCATTTAGGAGAATGGTAGGGATATTTTCGTAATTTAAAATGCTTTGGATTCGCCGATGTCCTATAATTATGCACCGTGTCTTGTTAGCATTTAGATTAAGTCCATATTTCCTCGACCATTGGGAAATTGAGTCTAGGTAATTATCATGGTTTAAGTCGTTTGAGACTGTTCCAGTCAGACTCAAAATGTGGTTAGTCAGTCCGTCTTAATTTTCTTCTTCCTTTAGCGTGGGAAATCTTTAGGCTGATGCTGCCATGCTAATTTAGGAATGCGAATGGATTAATTATTTGAAATTGATACCAATTGCTTCGATAATTCTGAATTTCTACAACTGAATTTTTAACTTTTAATTTATCGCGTATATCTGTATTTCTTTGCTTGTCCATTTTTTTAAATCTAGGAGTAGACGTAAAATAGCATCTGTGTCACTTGTAATTTTCACTTGATTTTAGAATTTAGTATCCAGTTTTCACTGCTATTTTTCGGTCCTGATTTTGTAGTTACGTACGTTCTGTAATTTCAATTTGATTGTGGTTGACACTTGCTTACAAAATTTTATTTTTCTGACTCCATTTAAAATATTGTATTGTATTTTTGTAACTTTATCTCTGTGTCATTTTTTGTGCCACATATTGATGACTGATATAATTAAATTCAAAAACGTATTCAGTTAAGGGGCGATGGATGAAATTTTCGACATTTAGGGTCAAATTTAGCATTTTTTGTTTTTTGTATTAAACAATACTACGTACCTTAAAGTATAAGTTGGCGAAGTTTGTGTCCTATGGCGCTTGTAAGTCTCCCTAATGACTGTAGGAGGGCATGTATGCTACACTTTCAATTTAACTGCATGCAAACTTTCAAATTGAATTTTCCACACTTTTATTTTCATTGCATTTCAATATATTCAAATCAAAATAGCATTGACAAATTTAATGATAGAAGCACGGAATTTTTCCTGCATGTCCCACACACTATGGCTGATAATTCTATGCATGGATTTTGAAACAACGTTGATAGTTTTTTAAATAAAAAATAAAATGTGTATAGTAATTTAAAACAAACAATTTTCATATGCAGAGGATGTATATATATATATATATATATATATATATATTTTCCCTTTATTATAATGATATAGAATAGTTAATGCATAGTGTTTAGTGTTGTTCTAAATACGTCAGTGGTCGTGAAGGAAAAACATTCAAAAATTTTACTAAAACATTATGGGACTTATTAAAAAAATTAATATGCAAATTTTTAAATGGATTTTCCTCAATAACTCAAAAAACCTTTAAACCTAGAAGGATGAAACTTCAGTATAACATTATTTATGATGACATGAAAGGGAATACAAAAATCAAATGTGTAGCTTAAAAAATGTAGAAAATATAAATTTCACCCATCGCCCCCTTAATATGATTAATAAAATATTGATTTGCATTTGTTACTAATTAGATATGCTAAATACTGAAGTATACTTTAACTAAAAATTCTCTAATATTTTAAATATTTATGTACGTATTCCTTAATGTAAGCTATACTTATGTAAGAGACTAAAAAGTAAATTTAAATGATGATTGCTACTGTAAAAATCTCATTCCATTGTATTAGTTGGAGCATAATACAAGGAAAATGTCATTTTATGCAGTAAATTTTAGTGCACGTAAGAAATTTCATTACTGAGTTCTGACGATAAGATGCAACATTTTATTAGCATTGCGTTCAGGTATTTGAATGTTCTTTCTGAAAACATTATAGTGGTATAAATAATGTTTAAAATTGTGCCACAAAGTAGTAAATGCAGCTTCTTACATAAACATGTCTAATTAATGATCCAAAGACAACGCAGTGCAACTTTATTCACATTTAATTAGCAGATAATTCTTGTTGGTTTTATTTACATTCAGCACTTAACGCGGAATAAAACTTGAAGTTACAGTTTGATAAAATATTCGCTTTGAAATACATATACATTAAAATGAATTTTTACGATTTAGAGGGTTAAATTCATATAATTTTGCATGAAGGTCTTTGTATATGTACTTATATAAAAATGAAGACCGAATCATAATTTTTGAAAACGAAGATTTAAGAAATATATTTGGCCCTTTAAATTAAAATGGAAACTGTGGGAATAATAATTATATTCATAATTATCTGAAATAATTGTGAAGTTTATCAAGCTAGCAAGACTGCTCTGTGGATGGACCATATTATTAGGATGGTAGAGAACAAGCCCGAAGGCAATATAAGAGTGAGCAGATCAAGATTGTAATGGCTGAATAGAGATAGAGGAGGATGTTAAGAAGTTGCGCAGTAGAGGACGGAAAGGAAGTGTTATAATAATTATTAAGGTTCGATATTTTTTAGCATTTTGATTTGTACATTTAGCGTTTTTGTGGCATTTATATATTTGTAATTGTGTTTTTTAATATTTTGAAGAAGAAATACAAATTGTTATGAATTAATTCTGATGGCCGATAAAATTTATTTAATGTGAAATTGAAATCAAATTTGTAAAGTGGAAACAGAGAGATAAAATACATAAACTATATTGTGTATTTATTTTAAATTAATTTCCTGGCAATGGGTTTTCGGGGGATTTTGGTCACCTGTAAGACAAATGTTAGTAAACCGTAAGGCCCAAACGGTCCCCAAAAATAATCTGGCTATTATAATCATTATAATAATCACCATGTATGAATGCGGGTGTGAATGGTGTGTTTCGTCTTCATGTTGTGTTGTCTCGGAAGAGGCCCTGACATTGAGCTGATCACTCATTCGGGGAAGCCCTCCATATCTTTGTGTGGTCAAAAAGTGTGAATGTGTGTGTGTGTGTGTGTGTGTGTGTGTGTGTGTGTGTGTGTAATCCCTAGTTAAAATCCTTATCCCGACAGGTCGTGCCACTGTAAGGTACCGGTGGCGTGTGGAACGTAAAAGTTCCTGTAATGTAAAATGTTAAATTGCGTTAATGGAACGGAATTTTTAATTAATACAGGGTGGACCGCTCGAATGGACCTAATTTCAATTGCTTGTTACTGGCAAACGGTTGAAGATAGAAACTTAAAACAACGTTCATATTACAGAAAAACTCACCAAGTTTTGATATCCAGATCACCACATCTCTATATGAGCCCCAGCAGTCACTGTGACGATATCAAAGCGATGAACAATTTCTTGCCAAGTACGTTGGAGTATGTCTTCTGGAATGTTCTCAATAGCCTCTATGATGCGCTCACGAAGATCACGAAGGTCTTTGACTGGGGTGGTGTAAACTTTATCTTTGACATAGCCCCAGAGAAAGAAATCCAGTGGTGTTAAATCGGGAGATCTCGGGGGCCACGCGATTGGTCCTCCCCTACCAATCCAACGGCCAGGGAAAATGTTGTCCAAAGTCGTACGAACTTCATTGGACCAGTGGGGAGGAGCACCATCTTGCTGGAAAACGATGTTAGGCTGCAGTTGTTCAATTTGTGGAAAGAAGAACTGCTCCAGCATGTCAAGATATGTGGTACCACGAACAGTTTTCTCGGCGAAGAAAAACGGTCCAATGACCTTATTATGTGACAAACTGCACCAAACATTCATCTTCGGACTATCACGAACATGCTCTTGAATAGCGTGAGGATTCTCCGATCCCCAGATCCGCACATTATGCCGGTTTACCTTGCCTGACAAATGGAAAGTGGCTTCGTCCGAGAAGAAAATCTTGGTCATGAAGTCAGGATCAGCGCCGAGACGGTCCAGCATCGTATTGGCGAATTCCACTCGTTTCGGCATGTCATTCGGCTCCAGACGTTGCAATAACTGCACTTTATATGCGTGCAGATTGAGGCGTTTGTGGACAATCCGTTGTAATGTCGATTTTGGTATTTGAAGTTCCCGCGAAGCTCTTCTTAATGACTTCCGGGGGCTTCGCTCAAATGCGGCTTGAACATTTGCTACCATTTCATCGGATGCTCTGCGACCACCACCATGCTTCTTCAACACAGATCCTGTAGCTAATAATGTATCACGCCACTTCTTTATGCTTCTAGCAGTTGGAGCATCACGGTTAAACACACGCCGGAACTCCCTTTGAACTCTAATGATTGATTTAAACTCCGCATACCACAAAACAGCTTGCGCTTTCATCTGCGGAGTCGCCATTTTCACAAACAATTAAATCTAAGAACGAGAAACGTATCTTTGTGCCATCTACCGACAGGATTCGAAACTTGGTGAGTTTTTCTGTACTATGAACGTTGTTTTAAGTTTCTATCTTCAACCGTTTGCCAGTAACAAGCAATTGAAATTAGGTCCAGCTTGCGCTTTCATCTGCGGAGTCGCCATTTTCACAAACAATTAAATCTAAGAACGAGAAACGTATCTTTGTGCCATCTACCGACAGGATTCGAAACTTGGTGAGTTTTTCTGTACTATGAACGTTGTTTTAAGTTTCTATCTTCAACCGTTTGCCAGTAACAAGCAATTGAAATTAGGTCCATTCGAGCGGTCCACCCTGTATAAGTTGAGGTAAGACGGTAGGCCAAAATTTAAAAACAAAATTCATATAATCAATTGAGTTGGTGTTTACTTGATGATAATTTAACATGTCTGAAGAAGGTACAGTGTACCGAAACAGCTGTCACTGAATTATATAATAAATACGAAAATCAAATAAAACTACGTTTTATTTTTATTTAATTAACAAAATTCATAATTAAATAGTATATTCTTTTCTGAACATTTGTGTATATTATTTTTTACTGAATGCCAATTATAAATGTGTTAATTTTTTTTTTAAACTTGACAGCTGTCAGACTATAATATAATTATATGGTAGGCCAAAATTTGAAAAAAATGTTTTTTTATACGATTAGTCTATTCTTTTCTGAACATTTCTGTATATTATTTTTTACTTTATACGATTAGTCTATTCTTTTCTGAACATTTGTGTATATTATTTTTTACTGAACGCCAATTATAGGCTAAGTGCGTTAACTAATTCTGTCATACTGTAATACTTTAAACCTTGTTTTCTCGAAAGTGAACATTTTCGAACATTTGCCCCATTATCTCAGGAACTATTAGAGATATTTACATGACATTTTTATAGGCAGTACAAATAGTTATAGTAAAGACATGAAACCACAACCATGATTATATCTTCCATAAATCTTCACTTATTATTTTTAAATAAAAAAAGAGACTAGTGGCAAAAAATTATATAGAACATGAATATTTAGATAAAAGTTTGACTGAGGTTCAGTGGTCTTTACAAACCTCATTTAATATGTTGTAAAAATGTCATTACAATCCATCTAGTAGTTCCTGAGAAAATGGGTCTCAAATTCACATGTTTTAACATTGATGGGATAGGACCTACCGTCTCACCTTAAAGCAGACATGTAACGAATGTGCAATGAAAGTGGTACATGGAAACTCCTTGTAAGAAAACCAGAGGGAATGCGCCCAGTAGGTAGGCAGGCAGGCCAAGAATGAGGTGAGAGAATAACATAAACCATGATTTGAGGGAGGTAAATTTACAGGGATGATTGGCAAACATTAACTGAGGTTAGGAGAATATGAAGAGCTTATATCCGCGCGGACATGAACCTACGGGTTAGATAGTGCCTGTAAGTTAGTTATTTGTAGGTTAAAGCAACGCACAGAAAAATATAATAGATTGATGCAGGCTGAAGCATAATGCAGGAAAAATATATAGCAATACTTTATTAAACACAATGTGTACATTAAATGTAATGTTGCTTTTTACCAGCCTTTGTAACAGTGTTTAGTGGTAGTGTCCTGTTTTCACACTAGATGATATTTGGGGCATGGATTGTTGCATTATTTATAGACGCAGTCTTTCTTCGGTTCATGGTATATGTTGGTGAGGCATATATTCCCATGAAATCCATGGGCTGCGAAACGTGTGTACAGGTGTCAGAGTTCGGTACCTTCCAGGTTTCTGTGTTCATTGCGTCTGTTTTCATATCTGTCGGTATCTCGGCGGCTTTGTTCTGTCGCTCCTCGATGACGATTCTGTATGCATGCGTTTCCGGTAGTCCGAAGCAGTGTCTGATATCCTTGATAAAGGAGGATTCCTGGGCTATTATATAGGCATAACAATTTCTTGTGCTCTTTTGAGAAACCTTGATTTAACGTTCTCCTGTTTAAGGTTTCTCACCGTCAAAAATATATAGGCCTACTGATACAAAACCAGAATAATAAAAAGAAAGTACCCAGAATTAACCTACGCCTGAACGTTCATTAAGGCTGGTATTCAAGAACCAAGCTTTCCGCGAAGAACGACTCACAGCAGGTCTCTCCGTGGTTATGTGGGTCATGTAGAACTTATTCTAACTGGCTCACTCTATTCAACATCATGTGCTAACAAGATATTTATTTTTAAAAAGTTGGGGATCAATTGAAAGATGATAGCATCAACCTATGGTAGACGAGGTGGCATGGCCTTAGAGAGCTTGGTTTTTGAATGCCGGGCTGTGTTAAAATCAATCATAGAATATGTATGTTTCAACACTTTTTGTCATTAGGATTCTCCTGTCACAATTAGTTTCTATTTTCAGAATAGCTCCCTAGATTAAAGAGCTGACTCTGCAAACTTCGAGATTTGAGTACAATAGCCATTATCATTTTCAGCAGCCTACAAAATGTTTCTTGAAGTTTTCGGAAGAGAGGAAAACAATGAAATAAATAATAGTTTAAAAATTAAAACAACACGCTTTATTAGAAATCCGAACTAAAAAATGAAAAATCATTTTAATTTCCAACACGCTTGGGATAAAATCAAAGTGCTTAACAACAAAAAGATCATCTCCAACACATCTACAATAAAACTAAAGTTATCTAAAAAAAAAAACAAAGTAATTTTACCATCAAAAGCGGGGGTGCTTCTCATGGTTTTTACGTTTTCTTCTTAGTGACTTTACTTTTACCAATATCCGTTAATTATCAAATATATTAATTGATATATAGCACCTCACGCTTTTGATCTAATTATTCATTCCCTCCAAGTCTCATTTATTAACCGAACCATTTTAATTAATAACGAGAAAAAATTATAAAAATCTTGCTATTCTTGGGTAAAATTATTTTTTTTGTAGATAAGTCTAGTTTTATTCTAGATGTGTTGGAGATGATTTTTTTGTTGACCTTTAATTTTATCCCAAACGTGTTGGAAATTAAAATTATTTTTCATTTTTTAGTTCGGTTTTCTAATAAGGTGTGTTGTTTTAGTTTTTTAACTATTATTTATTTTTTAATTTTTAGTTTAATTGATTGTCATAAGCCGTAATCCCATGAAAATTTAATTGCTTACGTTATTTTTAGTGTCTAGGCAGGAATTTAATTATATATTTTTAAAATTATTATTATTATATTTTTGAATATTTTAATATAGTTAAATAGTTACAGTTAATCGTATCCTTCTCATATTTGTTTGGATAAATTACAATGTATAATTTTACAAAATTGTCATTAATATTTTAGAAAATAAGATAAAAATGTAAATATCTTTAAATTCGATACTATTGTAGTATGAGCTAAAAGTAATATTCTTCTAAAAATCCTCCGGGCCGGATTTGAACCAGCGACCTATGGATTACTGAAATTATATACCACTACAGTCCACCACTCTACCAACTGAGCTACCAGAGGATATAATATTAATTTCTTACAACGATGGACTAAAACGTCGGTTAGTCCGCAACCTATTATATATTATTTATGAAATTATTGTATTGTCATTGGCCCTTTACAAGTATACAAAGTCTCAAATCGATCCAATGTTTTTAAGTGGGTGAAAATCGTGTTGAAAGATTCCATTACGTGGATGGATACAGGTCAAGCTAATATAAAGCGTATAAAAATGTATTCCGCATTTATATCATATTTTGGTATAGTGTTCACATTTTGAAGCAATTTCGCTGTTTGTCGTGTTTTAAAAACACATTAAAAAGCTTTTATTATTGATTTCGTACATCTCATTGATGGATAAATCATATTTGAAGAGAAAAATTATACGCTCAGACCGGGACTTGAACCCGGGACCCTTGGTTCTCTAGACCAAGTGCTCTACCAACTGAGCTACCTGAATTATAATTATAATTCCCAAATATGTCTTCTTAATAAAGGAGCCGCCATTTGCAAGATAGAAGCATGGCTTCACAGCATTTGGTGGATGGGAATTACAATGTATATAGAGAAGGATTTGCGTTTAGATCGGTACTTGCTCAGGTAGCTCAGTTGGTAGAGCACTTGGTCTAGAGAACCAAGGGTCCCGGGTTCAAGTCCCGGTCTGAGCGTATAATTTTTCTCTTCAAATATTAAAAAGCTGTTTACAGATCGTGAAAAATGGCAGTATGGGGCCTAAGTATTTTCTACTGTATCGTATGTGCAAAAAAAAAAAACACCACTCTTGCTTATAGTACATTGCTTACCACAACGATATTCTCTCTATACACGTTCTTCTAACATAGTTCAGTCCCTCAACACATGTTCGTGAATAGCGTCTAAAAAACGAAGCAGTTAGAAAACGTAAGTTGTAAATAGAGAATAAAAACTATTTCCGTATTTACATTTCTACACTTTACTCGTCCGATGGCAAACAAGTGCTGTAGGCCCACTCTTCGTTTTAGCAGCTTCGATTTATAACATTGTCCAAGGTATTAGCTTCTAAATTTATTTTAACCAACAGATATGTCGCAATAGGATTTTTTTCTGCGTGGGAGGTCCAAAAAAACTCGACTCTCGCTATTGGGGTAGAAGAGAGATTTCTCTCTCTCTCTTTCACCCTGAATTATCTGGCGTTCTGCATTTGTTCGGCCATTTATTTGTGACCCGATCCCGTGTTTTCAGGTTGGGATCGAAACTGGGGCTGATTTATTTATTGCCCGCCCTACAAAATTGTACCAATAGTGCCAACAGGTTCTCCATCTCCCTTCCTCTCTTACAAGCCGAGTTTTCTAAAGCTCGGTTCACAACCTCGCTATTTATGGTTGTCTAGGTGAGATGTAAGTGGATCGACGCCTCTGCTGACAAACTCTCTCTTGTTCTGCTTTTTTACATTCTATGTTTAACTCTAATTTATATACTGTGTTGTGGCCACACTAGCGCGTTCAGTTAGTCGACATTCCATTGCAGAATAGTCGGAAAGGATTGCGTAAAAATGGCTGCACAGTAAAGGGAATAAAGTGTACTGAGGATAGGGTGTAGGCGCTTTTAGCAAAATATGCTCGGATGTTTCTAAAATAAGGAGAGCGTATTAAGATAAAAATAAAATGTCCCTACATGTCACGTGTCAATGTTTTCTTCTTCTTCTTCTTCTTCTTCGGCTTTCCCCCACTTATAGGTTTGCCGTCTTCAGTTTCCATTTATCTCTATCATTCCAATCTCCCTCTTCCAAATTTCTATCCTCCATTATTGTTCTGACGTAGGTTTTCCATTTCCATCTTGGTCTACCACGTTTATTTCTTCCAGGGGGTGACCATTGGTATATATTTTTTGGCCATCTTTCATTTTCCGTTCTTTGTACATGGCCATACCATTTAAGCGTTTGATTTTCAATCCTCTTAACAACAGATGTGGTGACCTTCATTTCTCTCCAAAGGAATTCATTTCTTATTTTATCCTGTCTTGTTTTTTGGAGGCTTCTTCTAAAATAATCAAATTCAAACTGTTCTAATTTTATTCTTTTGTGTAATTCCGTCAAAGACCAAGTTTCACTTCCATATGACAAAATATTCTGTATTATGCTGTTATAAATTTTCATTTTAGTTTCCTTTGTAATATTTTTGTTCAAAAATTATTCCATGTAATGTCTTAGTTGCATTTTTTGCCATTGCAATTTTAATCTGTACATCTCTCTCACAGGTACCTAAACTTGTAATTATTGACCCAAGATATTTAAAAAATTCACATTTTTTTATTTTCCCTGTTTCAAGTATGAGGTCATCCACATCCTTTCCCAAACACATATATTCTGTTTTCTGTAAATTTATATTCAGTCCCCATTTTTTATATTCTTCCATTAATTTATTTATCATATATTTCATATCATCTTCATCCCCTGCAAAAATTATTTGATCATCTGCAAACAACAATGAATTGCAGTACTTTTCCTCCTATAGGAATACCCATTTCAGAACATTTTTTATACCACAAGTTAAGAGCCTGGTCTAAATAAATGTTAAAAAGAATTGGTGACAAACTGCATCCCTGCTTAAGGCCTTTATTCACTGTGAATTCCTCTGTTAAAGTATTCTGTATTTTTACTTTAGCTTTTGTATTACTATAGATCCTCCTAACAATATTAATCCATTTATCACAGATATTCATATTTCTCATTGCCATCCATAACAATTGTCGAGGTACACTATCATATGCCATCTCTAAATCAATAAAGGTCATATTAGTTATTTATTTTTTGCTAGGATTTTCTCTTGTAATTGTCTAATACAGAAAATATTATCAATACATGATCTTCCACTCCGGAATCCACATTGTTCTTCTCTTAAGTTATCTTTAATCTCCTTAAGTTTAAAATTTATAATTTTACTAAAAATCCTAGCTGTTGAAGGTATAACGCTTATACCAGTGTTTTCAAGATACTAAAAAGAAATCGATTTTTTGGTCCCATTATTTCAAAGCTTCATACAAGAGAATTAGACTTAGGGAACTTCCTGTGGGGATGTAAACTGTTTATTTTTTAAAATTAAAATAGCCTATAAAATTATGGAATATTCACCTGAAAGGTCCGTCTCCTCGACTTAATGTTCCATAACTTTATATTTTAATTTTGAATAATACCTCTACGGAACACATCATGAATCTTATAAAAGTTGTTTATTTTTATATTACCAGTATCTATCTATAGTTGAATTTCAACGAATATTATAAAATATTATAACAATATAATAATTTATGACTGATCCTTTTTCGTAATAGTGTGTGACTGAGTTTCAAGAATCCCGGGTTAGATTCCCACCGAGGTATTGAAGTTTTTCTTTGAGTATCGTCTTTGAAACGGAATACACAGTTTCAAAAATACAACTGTAGGTCTATAGCTATTCGATATGCGTAGTAGCAAAATCCCAAAATCCGCGAATGGTGAAGAGTAAATAACAGTGAACTACGTGATCTTTATAGGAGACCAGATATAATAAGAACAGTTAAGTCTCGTAGACTGCAATGGGCAGGACATGTGGCACGAATGGGGAATAAAAGAGGGGCATGGAATCTTCTTGTAGGAAAGCAAGAGGGAAAACGGCCAATTGGTAGACCAAGAATGAGATGTGAGAATAACATTAACCATGATTTGAGGGATGCAGTTTATGCAGAGAATGATTGGATAACATTAGTTCAGGATAGGGATACATGGAGAGCTTATATCCGCGCGGCCACGAACCTTAGGGTTCAATAGTGCCATAGAGTTAGTTAGTAGCAAAATCCGGTTAAAGAAAATAAAGGTTGAAGTTCTGTCACATAACTTATTTGGCTCTCTACGGTATCATCTGCTGCGTCTGATAAAAACTCCGTAAGTCGACCTTGACTCTTCGAAGTAGTGGTGTCACAGTTTTATTTTAGATAGTACTTATTGATATCGACTAAAAATACAGGTAAAAATTTAGGATTCAAGTACATCAGTACTTACTACTATACCCATAAGAATCATTTCTAAATATGACATTAATTTACATTTACAATAGGCCTGCTTGTTTACATGGTATGTATACATCCCATAAGTCCCTCATGGAGATGTGGGCATACACCTTGCTGGAGTTTCTTGATCTGGCTAATTTTATTTACGCTAATTAAGCTACAGATGTCAGTGAGTGACATGTGATCAGCACGTATCCTCAATGAGACATCTAGTATGCAAATAAGATATTAATTGGATGGGAAATTTCGGTTAAATTTTCCCATAGGCACTAATTTAGGCTTGAAATTCTTTTACGAGCCTGAAAAATTTCAGACTCGGGAACCATGGTTTAAAGTCGCTCCCGGAGGACTAAGCCCCTTGGATTTTTCCATCCTAAAAATCAATCGACATATGTGAAAGTGAAAATGGGAATACGTATTATGCAGGGTTCTCAGGAAGATAGGCCTATTAATCTAGAGTACTTCCATCTTGAGGTTCTATTCGTATATAGGATGTATTATAAATGTTTTTTTAAATAAAAATAAGTTAAAACCGATGAATGAACATCCCTTAAGTATTGTCCAATCATTAACGAACTTCAAATAGGCCTATTCAAATCAAAATACTATATAACTAAATTTTATCCATAGGCTATATGAAGTTAGACTACTAGGTTCTACTTTCTAAATCTGTCGGTAGTCATGTTTTGTCTTCCTCATGTTAGATAGGCCTGAAGGAAGAGAACATGACATATTTTTGCAGTTTTTCTGTATTAAAACAAGTTTGTTAACATAAGGTATAAAAATCCATACTGTGCTGTGTAAGAAGCTTTTAATCCATTTTTATTGAAGAGATGTTTATAAAGGGGACGAAGGAGACGTTATTTTTTTAAGTGGAAGATTATAACGTAATAAGAAAATTCTCTACATTCTGATACAAATCGTTTTCCGTGTTTTGATTGCAGATTTGTAGGTTTACTGTTTCATGCTCTCCTAGGTATGGACAGTTATGCTTCAACAATCTATGTACGGGAACATTTGGCGCTTAGCTGCATGATTCAAAATTTAGATTAGCATTTATGAACATCTGGTTTGATAGCCGTTTGTTGCAAAACATAGAATCTCTGATAGGACTGATGACGTTTAGATTTTTCTTTAATAATAAGGCTATATTTAAAGATATGGCGCTAAAAGTGTGCGTGCACTTACTTCGTGAGCCAGTGCAACAGATGACATCAAAATCTCAATTTAAAAAAATGACGCTTAACCGGTTATGCATAACGTCGTCCAAATAAGGATAGTGCCACAAAAAATTATTTTGTATGTAAATTAACCACTTCTCGGCAGTACCATTTCTCATTTATATTACAGTGGCTAATATATATAATCATTATATCCACCGCTGTGGTCTCGGGGTAGCATGCTGCTTTGTCACGCAGCGGGCCCGGGTTCGATCCCCGGTTGGGATAGTTTTTCTGGGTGAGGTTTTTATCGGGGTTTTTCCTCACCTGTAAGACAAATGTCAGGAAAACTTTAAGGCCCAAACGGTCCCCGAAATCATATGGCCATCGCAATCATCATCACTCATATTCATCTTAGGTTAAGCTTAGGATTAGGGACTCTCCTGGCGCACCATTATCATCCTCACCCATTATATCATCGGGGCAACGTAACCCCGCCTTCCAGGCGCCCCAACCTAAGAAGTGGGTTACAAGTACGCCATGCCAGGAGAGAAACCAGGAATGTCGAAAGACAAACCTGGGTCATTTGAAAAATAAAAACATATATATCATTATATAGTACGTATTCTTTGGTAAAGTTTTACCATTCCAGCACTACATATCGATAACCCAAAATACGTGATCAAGAAAACAAAAAAATGTAGAACTTCTAAGGAATATAACTGGGGAATTTGGCTTGGGTTGAAAGCATTTACTTTCGAGATTCATGAATAATTCCAACGGCTGGTCGGTAGAAGAGTCACGACGATTAAAAGGATGGCCTCGGCCAGAGACAGTAGCAGTTGTAAAGAAATCTGAAAGGCAGGCAATAAATTGGGCAATGCAGCTGACAAGAATTTCCTGAGTAGGACTTCAATCTGAGATTCACAAACATTCTATCTTCTTAAAAACTTACTTCAAGAATTTTCTGCAATAAAGACGAGTAACAGAAAATAAATCTTCTCTGAACGGCAAATATTACCAAATATGGTAATTGATAAACTGAAAACAAAATGAGTATAGATCTATATCTAATTATCTTCAGAACTATTAAAACATTATAGGCCTAGATGAATTAAACGAATTCTAATTATTATTGAAAACACGATTTTTATCGACAAGTCTATAAGGCCACTGATTTAATGCTATGATTGCAGTGAAATAACTGCTCTTGGGCAGAATTACTATGGATGGATTGTTATTATTATTATTATTATTATTATTATTATTATTATTATTATTATTATTATTTCGCTCTACTGTTCAAAGTGATCCTCGACAACCTTTGGCTTTCTTATTCATAATTTTGATTTTTCAGTTCTTCAATCCCAAACTTGTCCAGCACAACTTCGTTCATCCATATTTTCCTTGATATATGATATCAATCCTGATTCTGAATCGGTAATTTGGGTTTCTGGAGAATATTTTTTTTTACGATTTCAGGGTTGTCAACCTCACGATTCAACCTAAACCTGGAGGACCTTTCTTCTTTCTGGCATTGGCGACCCTATCAGTAGCTGCTCTACCGCCGACATAGCTCCGAAGATCATTTGGCCACAAAAGCCCCACCACTACGACAAGGTAGAAATACTAAAGTAAGGCTAGCTGTAAAACACAGGTACGCAGATGGATGAGATGTGGAAATAGTCCAGAATTTAATTTAAATAAGGAGAATTTTACAAGCGAATTACCAACAATTGCATCCCACCTTGAAATTTCTTCCACGGAAGCGTTGTGATGTACGCCTACCAAGGCCGTGTCCAAAAAATAATCAGGCAGTTTTTAACTGCAAGATACTAAAATCCAGCACGACATATAACATTTAAACTACAGAGGAATAATACAATTCCTCACTTGATGAATTGGATAACTCTCACTCCCTACTAACCGCTCTAAGCCAATAGGGCAGTCCATATGCTACATACAGCGGGTAGCCATTGCTGGAATATGACTTGGATTTCTGTGCCTTGCAGTTAAAAACCAAGAGGGGCTGCACCTCTTTTTATTAACAGGGGGGTTTATATTATTATTCTAGAAATTATCGAATTATAAAATGAAATTAATATTTCAGTAGTACATTTTGAGATGACTACAAACAAAAGAATGACAGATACTTTTTACACACGTCTTTTGGTATATTACAATGCTTTTGTGGGAGAAATTTCAAAGTAGGTTTCGGTATGCAATGGTTGACAGTTCCCTTGTTAGATATTTTGTCATATATAAACTTATGTTTTCATAGACTGAACGTGAATACTATTCATCGCTCTTGCTACTGTAATTATTCACAGTAAAGTCCGTCACGCAGGAGTTACGTAAAGTAAGAGAATTAAACGACAAGTCGAATTAGAGAAGTTAAATGCAGATCTCTGGTGTTACATATTGAGTCCCAGAAATTGGAATGAAACAATGACTCGTGTCTAGTAGAAAAAAAAATAATAAATGGGACCCGCTAGAGTGGTTTTTAAATTTCGGCTTTCAAGGAAACTCCAAATTATAACGGTCCAGTTTCGCTGAATTTTGGAGAGTACGTGATACTTAATTAGTTGATGTCTAATGTGCTTCATCTAACACTGAAGTCTTAGCAATCTTGGTCTCCAGTACTATGAAGTTTTAGAAATTTCCTGTTTGAGGCTCCACAGTTGTTGAGGTAGGCCTATAGTCATCCATCTGTTTCTCTGGGTAGTTGTATAGAATGCATCTTAGTATAGATAATACATTTTATCTGGTTCAGGAGTTGCATGAATGTCGAGACTCCTAGTTAATCTGAATAGGACGATGTTGTGCACCAATCTGCTAAACGCCATTTTTTAAAAATTGAGATTTTGATGCTATCTGTTGTACTGGCTCATGAAGTAAGTGGCCGCATACTTTTAGCGCCAAATCTTTAAATATAGCCTTATTATTAAAATAAATGTATAAGCCATCAGTTCTACCAGATTCTATGTTTTGCAACAAACGGCTATGGAACCAGATCTTCATAAATGCTAATGTAAATTTTGCATCATGCAGCTAAGCGCTAAATGTGCCCGCTCTTAGACTGTTGATGCATAATTGTCAAAAGGAAAATAACTTGCAATATCCAGTATTATTAGTTTGGCGCTACAATAAATAGTGAAGATTAACTTAAACTTTAAACGTATTTTTCTCGAAACTTACATAATGGCGTATAGCCAGTTAATGCATAACGCCTTCAAATTGAGAGACTGCTTTCTTCCGTGGAGTTTTATTTAATTGACATATACCGAATTTCGTTGCCAAAAACTACTGCAGTCGCTAGTCATTTTTAAAATTTCGTTTCACTAAAACCCAAACTTCCACTCGTAATGACTCGATTTTAATAATTAACGACTCCATCTTACTTTTAAAGATGAAAGGTTCACCCGAATGGGTATCACTCCATCTTACTTTTCTTAATTTTTATATACCGAGTTCGGTTGATGAAAAACAAAAATTGTTACCTCTATATTGTTAAAAACACGCTGGCGCACACTGACACACACACACACACACACACACACACACACACACACACACACACACACGCACGCGCACACACACGCAAGCACACATACAATCATACAAACATATAAATACACACACGTACACACAAAACACACACAAAAACATAAACTCACACATAACATAAACACACACACAAACAAAAAACACACACACAAACAAAAAACACACACAAACAAAAAACACACACACAAACAAAAAACACACACACAAACAAAAAACACACACACAAACAAAAAACACACACACAAACAAAAAACACACACACAAACAAAAAACACACACACAAACAAAAAACACACACACAAACAAAAAACACACACACAAACAAAAAACACACACACAAACAAAAAACACACGCACAAAGGCACTCACGCACAAAGGCACTCACGCACAAAAACACACGCCACGCACGCATAAAAATACACGCCACGCACAAAACGCATGCATACACAAAAAACACGCGATACACACACAAAACACACACACACACACACATATATATATATATATATATATATATATATATATATATATATATATAAAATTTCTTTCATTATCATTTTTATGCCTAACAAAAAGATCGATGGAGATTAAAAAAATCATGTGTACAATCTCAATAACTAACCTGCATTTCTCCGTAATTCCCTAATATATTGGTACCATACTTGATATTTCAAATTACAACTCTTGAATTGAGTTCTATAACAGCGTTATTTTGTCCTGTTAAACGGTTACGTTTTAAAGTTACGTAATATGGAACTTACTAAGTTTTATCGGAATTATTGGTACATGAATTACCAATAATTAACTGCACCAGAAAATATTTAACTGTAGACTTACAGGGAATGGAGATTTTAGAGTGGAAAGAAATGTTGTAAACACCAGATTTCAGTCTAAAGCGGAACGTGACAGAAGGTCTAATCGATGAAAGTTATTGATAATGAAGCAACCGAAATTTATTCCTTGCTGATATAAACAGTTTTGGCCTACCTTTAGAGTTTTATTCTTAGCCTATTAAAATTAACTGAATAATATTACACGAAAAAAAAAAAAGGATCCGTGACAAAATTAACTAAGAAGTAACATAACTTCATTCGATGATCTGGAAATGTTGAAACTATAAAAGTTGGGTTCAGAACTTTTTTAAATGTTTCCTTTAGAAACTATAGACATGTTGGAAAATCAGTTAATATCATAAGTCAGGGATGGCGGTAGTGATGGAAAACAGTAGAATTTATCTAACTTCACAAATGTTAACACAAAATTTCTTTTTTTTTCTCTCAATGCTTCACTATATACATACAAATAATTTGCTGCTATAAAAATCAATAGCTCACAATTTATTTTATAATTCAGTTCTTTATACTCGCTGACACATCCACTTACAAAACTTTGTCTATCGTTGTTCCACACTTCCATTGGTCCAATACTAGAATACGACTGACAGACCAGTCAGAACCTCGCACCCTTCCACGTAGACGAGAGAAGGAACAATAAAGAGACCAAATCTGGATCCCTCTCTAGTAAAAAGTCAGAGAGGCAGATTCTTCTAGAATCGATGTAACTGAAAATTGATTCCTCCAGAAGGAGGTCTTGAGAGGTCGCTTGTAAGCTGCAACCTACCCGGATCCAACCCTCCTATTACCTTAAAAGGAGTTCTGCCGCCGTCTGTGAAATTCAAAGGCGACAATTTGAACAACGATTTACTAGTTTTTCACAATATGTTCTATGGTGCTCCTTTTTTGAAGATGGAATAATCCATCATAAATTCACGATCTTGGAGATGAAGTTCGTAGGTTCTGATTCCTAAAATAAGATATATATATATATATATATATATATATATATATATATGTATATATGCGTCGATAAAGCGTCACTGCTATAAAGTAAATATATTCTCTTTAATTTGCTTACTTGTTATAGTCAGCTACTAGATGGCAGTGAAGACCGAGTGCTCGTGACATCTAGTAATAATGAAGAATATAATATATATATAGGCCTATAAGAAATATAAGTGTTTGATTTGGATTTGTCTGGTGGTGTAATGAATAGCACGCTGGGGTACCAACCTAGAGGTCCGGGATCAAATCCCGTTCAGGCACTTTTTTTTATCATGTCATTCATATATATATATATATATATATATATATATATATATATATATATATATATATATTAATCTGCATACAACACTAAACATCGTCCCATGGTTCAATGAAGAAGTGATACTGGGGGATTAACATTTTTTTAGATAGTTTTTATAATTTGTTGACTTACCTAGTTTCTGTTATTATTTGTGGTGTTTATCGATCCTCACATGAAATCTTGAGAGCTATAAAATGCGATATCGAAGTTATGGGATTCAGGAAGTGGGTCTGGTGTTGACAAGTAGTCACGATTCAGCAGGCCGTGCCAAATACCGAAAGTCACACGTACTTAACTGAACAGGTGTTCTATTTCGTGTTTACAGGCTTCAATATTCCCTCCTATAAAACGCAGTTCTGCTGTATTCTGTATGTGGGAATCAACCTCACGTATGTCACAAGAATTCAACATTTTACGACAAACGAGATCTGTGTTTGATGGAAAAGTAAAAACACTCACTGCCAGGGTCTATTTTGTTCATAAACTATATAGCCACGAAAATTCTGAGACAATCAATTTTGACTTTTAAATTTTTATTTTCATATTTAGTGACCTTCAAAAATATTTTCCAAAATTTTCAATATAAAAATTCCACCTTCTTTATTGAAGTATAAATGCTCTAAAAATACACATAATAAAAGTTCAAATTTTATATACAGGACCGTATTTAGGATACAGGGGCACACATGTATTCGACTCGTAGGTCGAAGGGCCTTCTATAAGTGCCTAGTCTTTGAATTTGGTTTTTTGGTAGTATTTTATATTTACCGACGGTCTTTAAAATATCAGGTCATTAGTGTAGCAATTAAAAAATGTAAATAGAAGGGCCTGGCCGACAAATTTTGCACAGATGTATCTTATTTCCAGCTTTTGAGGTTCTTTTCAGTATTTTAACTATATGACACGGGACCGAGGGCTGTAGTTCTATTCCAAAGGAAGCCATAGGGCCCACTCAGGATTTTAAAACTTAAAAAAAAATTATAAACCCCTGTTGGGTTTGAACCCGCAAACCTCGGAATCGAGAAGAGCAATTAGTCCACTAGGCTCGACGGTTGGTTGTACACCTTGCATAAGCTTTTCAAAAGTGCCCAGCAAACTAGACAGCAGAGCGAGAAATATATATAAGTTAAATTCCAATTATTTGAGATACTCGAACATTTTTGGTCATATTGAGTCTTGAATCTTTTGGTTGTTTTAAAAATAAGATGTTCTTTATGATTAACAAGAATGATTTGAGGAATATTTTAAACATTCAGCCAAAAATTAAAAATAAAATTAGAAAACATTCATTAAGTAAAAGACACTAATTTGTTCTATAAAGAAGTAGTGTTTTTAATTAAAATCACAGTGGGAGGAAACACTATTAGCTATTTACGTTAATAAATGAGTTGGAGAAAATGTTTTAACATGTCACCTCACAAAGTTACGTGTCTTCACGATACCGGTTTCAAAAGTATAGTATTATTTCCATCTTCAGTCAAATTCCAACTCCAAATTCCAGTTCGAATTTAACTGAAGATGGTAATACTATACTTTTGAAACCGGTATCGTGAAGACACACGCTACTTTGTGAGGTGAGATGTTAAAACATTTTCTCCAACTCATTTATTAAAGTAATGTTTTCTTCTTAATTTCTAAAACATAACAATATCAAACAAGAGCCTAAATATAATTGTAGGCTTTCACGGCCGGCGTCTTGATCCATATTTGGGTTCGTCTTCCGGGCTTATAGGCCGTGGTCTGGTTGTCTTCTTACTCGACGTTTCGTCTACTGCTGCGGTAGACATCATCAGGAGATACTGCGTGCTTTCTGTGAACTCCTCAACAGTCGGCTGCAGACTGGATGGTCGTTGGAAACTGTCTCTCTGTTTATAGCTAAACCCCGGGTGGAGGGGAGGTTTTCTGCGCGCACCGAGTTGTGCGCTGTATTGCCGTGTGCAGAAGTCATAGGCTATGACTTCTGCACACGGCAATACAGCGCACAACTCGGTGCGCGCAGAAAACCTCCCCTCCACCCGGGGTTTAGCTATAAACAGAGAGACAGTTTCCAACGACCATCCAGTCTGCAGCCGACTGTTGAGGAGTTCACAGAAAGCACGCAGTATCTCCTGATGATGTCTACCGCAGCAGTAGACGAAACGTCGAGTAAGAAGACAACCAGACCACGGCCTATAAGCCCGGAAGACGAACCAAATATGGATCAAGAGCCTAAATGTTGTCCCAAGTTCATTCTTTTCTTGTATAAATGAACCTTAAACTATAAGGACACAAATTACACTTTATCTCTAGTAAAATTCTAGCTTTTATCGCATTCCTGATAAATTTAGAGATGTGATACACATTTTACCTGCATCCGGCTTTAATGTCAGCTTGAAGATTAGATGAAGCCCTTATTATTGAAAGTCAGTGACGTACAAGGACGTCGTTCAAGCAATTCTGTGGCACGATAATAGGAAGAGTTTAAACGAAATGGAACAAAATGGATGACGTGAGTGTGGAGAAGAGATGGAAATATGCTTTTGACAAGGGTGAAACTTCGAGAAAAGCCTGTCCTGGCTCCGATTCGCCCAACACGAACCCCAAATGCCACAGAGATGGAGATTTTATCAATTTTATAATTAAGATAATAAATTATTAATATGCCTATAAGTTGCATGAATATATATAACAGATGTGCACATCTGGTTAGTAATATACATTACTCCTTCATAAAATATAACCAAAGATATTCAAGGCTTTGATAGCAAAATTTAAATAGAAGTAAGTAAAAAATGAATGTTATAGATTATTATAAACCCCAACTGGATTTCTTAGGCTAAAAGGACCTTCGGGACTTGGAAAATCTGGTAGCGTGTTTATCTAGCCGAGCGTTAGCATGAGGATGTACAGTTATACATGTTTTGAAATAAACAAAAGGAGTCTTATTTTAAACTTTTTTATTACTAAGTATAAATAATTAGAATCCCTAAGTATTCTAGCCCTAAATAGCTAATCTAAGCCTATATTAAAAACTACAGTACATTCTGGGGTTTGAGAGAGAGGGGGTTGTGGAAGTTATAATTCTATCCTAATCTACATGTTTAAAAATGTTATATCCCTTTTGAAAATTTAATATCAAAATAGTTAATTGTACTTGATTAGATTTCGAAAATCCGGAATACATATTAAGAAAAATGGTAGCTTACTCACCCATCAACACCTCTGGTTGTCACACATCAACACTTCTCAAGTATTATATACTCAATTTGACCTCTAGTTACCCTAACTGTACTCACTAACATTCCAATAAACTAAATGTAGGGATGTTTACAGTTAGCTATGCAAACTTTGCTCTGAACTATATCATGTCTAAACTCTATTTCAACAGACTTTGAATGTCTAAACTCTATTTCGAAAGACTTTGCTTGAATAATTAAAATAATCTATAAAACAATAAAAATCTATATAAAAGACTATGTATTCATAACATAAATACATATCAATTGTATATATTAAACAAGTCGTATTTCGTAGATTAAAAACATAAAACACGAACAGAAAATATAAAAAGTTCGCATTCGAACGCAAGTGGAAGCAGTAACAACGTTCAATGGCTGTAAATCATAGCTGGGTTGTAGATTCCTACAAAAGGCGCAACGTTTATACTAGGGCATTCGATAAGTACGTAATGGCAATACTGTTGTAAATCAGCGATCCTAGTGGTGACTATTGTAATCTTAAAATACAAAATTATGGAATATTCACCTGAAAGATCCATCTCCTCAACTTAATTAATGATTTAACTGTAGCGCTTTCGGGACTTGTCCCATCATCGGCAGGATTCAAAACTGGTGTTTCACTGAAGATCTGGTAGAGGGGGTTACATGTATTCGGTTCGTTTTCGTTTATCAGATTGTCGTTGTTCTGAGCTGCTTTCATGATTTCCATCTCTTCGAGTATGTTAAAACGAACCCAATACATGTAACCCCCTCTACCAGATTTTCAGTGAAACGCCAGTTTTGAATCCTGCCGATGATGGGACAAGTCCCTAAAGCGCTACAGTTAAATAATTAAATAAGTTGAGTAGACGGACCTTTCAGGTGAATATTATATAATTTTATATTTTAATTTTGAATAATACCTCAACGGAACACATCATGAATCTTATAAAAGTTTATTATTGCAATCTTGTATGCTATTGAGTTGCCTTTGTTGTATAAACATGTAATATTGAAAGTCTCGCAATAGCAATATTTTGTAAATACTTTCACTGTTTCTCACATTTAGTAAGATAATAAAAAAACTCCAAGCGCGACAGGGCTAGAAGACCCTTGGCTGACCATCCGGCTGCTGGCCTCACATCCACATTTGTTAATCACATAGGTAGACGATCATCTAGCCAGTGTAGGGGTGACATGTGGCCAGCATGTCGGGTCTCCCAGCCGTTATAGCTGGTATTCTCAAGCTGGAGTCTCTACTTATTATAGCTACCCAAATGCCTCACGATGCTGGGTCGGCACCGGTCCCATACTGGCCGAAATTCAATGAGAAAAATTTCTTACCCCATGGAGACTCGAACCAACGCAAGTCCCCTAGCTCTGCGCCAAAGCTTCCTGCCTTAACCACTCGGCTACGGCAATTAATACCGCCCTAAAAATATATTCAGTAAAATTTGTTTAGAAGTTGAAATTTCAAATACTCGAACATCCACCAAATTCACCGGACATGAGTTTTAGTGACTCTTATTCACAAAGATCATAGAACCTCTACGAGGCATTAGATTTCAATCAAGGGTTGATATTCAGAAAGCTCTAGATCCATCAACTGAGAGAAATGTTCAGAAAATGTGCTGCAGATAAAGTGCACCGTTTTTCCACGATTTGGTAATGTATAGTTAATTTGACAGGAGATTATAAATTAAGATCGTAATTTCAAAAGTAACCTAAATAATTTTTTGTGATGTTATAGCAGCGTTGCCAATACTTATCGAATGTTCTAGTAAATAAGATAAAAATTCGAATTCTATAAAAAAAAGTTGAGGTTCAGAATCATCTATTTTCTTTTCGGGATTGATTTTCTTTATTTTCATGAGGAACTAGTGTCTCCAGTTTTACAGCATCATCGTCATCATCCGGTATCATCCGGTATCATGGCAGCTGCCGCTGTCTTCCGGAAACCAAACGCCGTTCCTCTCTGCCCATCCATTGATCTTCTTCCAATCCTCTGATATTCATAGCTGCTTGTACCCCTTCTATCCAAGTTTTCTTCGGTCTTCCTATCTTCCTCCTTTCCATTGGGATCCATTCCATAACAATTTTTGGCAATCTTTGCTCTGCCATTCTTTTGACATGGCCATACTACTGTAATTTTTTTTCAAATGCCCCAGGTTTGTCTTTCGACATTCCTGGTTTCTCTCCTGGCGTGGCGTACTTGTAACCACTTCTGAGGTTGGGGCGCCTGGAAAGCGGGGTTACGTTGCCCCGATGATATGATGGGTGATGATGATGATGATGGTGCGCCAGGAGAGTCCCTAATCCTAAGCTTAACCTAAGATGAATATGAATGATGATGATTGCGATGGCCATATGATTTCGGGGACCGTTTGTACCTAAAAGTTTTCCTGACATTCGTCTTACAGGTGAGGAAAAACCCCGATAAAAACCTCACCCAAAAAAACTGTCCCGACCGGGGATCGAACCCGGGCCCACTGCGTGACAAGACAGCTCGCTACCCTGAGACCACAGCGGTGGACTATCTTTTCTATAATGTCTATGAAGTCTATGAAGTCCGACTCCTCTTGTACACCCATAATTTCCCTTATTTCTTGATTTCGTATTCTATCCATTCTAGACTTTCCAGCTGATCTTCTTAAAACATCCATTTCTGTACTTAAAATTATGTTCATTTTCCTAGTAGGAATTTGCCAGACTCCAGTTTTTCACTGGAGAATATATTTGCATTATTAAATATGTGAGAGATTTTAGAAAACGGAACATAATGGTAAATGCATATTGGAACCGAATGCCAGTGTGGTTTCAAGTTGAAGACAATCAGGACCACAAATCACTCGTGCAATATACATAGGGTACTAATTAACCCTTATCTAGGACGCAGAATAGATATAATCCATTTATAACCAGGCTTGTAACTCATAACCAGCTTATCGCGAAAATAACTTGCGCTTAAAACAGTTTCTGTATTCACTTTAATTATCATGAGAGATCGTAACTAATATTTAATGGCAATTCTGGCAACTCCAATAATTTAAACGCTCATTTTGTGGAGTTTAAAGGTCGTCTATGCCTGTAACGAAATGGGAATCTAGCCTCTATGTTCTTGCTCTCTAACCTACATTTATTGAATCTGATCTGTCGTGGAATATTGCAATAACATAAACTATTATCTCTACTGTAACTAAAATATCACTTTTTGCATTTTAACAGATTGTGAATCAAGCGACTGTTAAGAAAACATTTGTTCATATTTCAAATACAGTAAAACTTGTTTAATCTGGAATTTGAATAATGCGGAGATCTGTCCAATGTGAACAAATTTATTGGTCCCGGCAAAATAATAGTAATTTTACGTGTATTTATTTTGTATATAACGGTATCTGTCCAACGCGGAAACGGAAGGATATTTATACAGAATTCATGAAAAGTATTTATAAGGCGGGAAGATAGTGAGAGAAATAAATTGGTTTGCACTATATTGAATTCCCGATAGGCGAATTAATATATAGTAGGCGATAATTGCTGCCGCTGGGAGAAGTAGAGTTTCTACCTGTATTTGGAATTTTCTTTCGGCCTCACTACACACCCGTTTTCCGAAACACAGGTTCGATTAACAAATATTTGGCGTGTGACATCTGTCTTACAAATAACCAGTGCACTGTAAAATATTAAATTAGTTTAAGATTTGAGAGCGATTGTGTACGTTATCTTTCACAGGTAGCGTTCCAAATTTACGGAATAATGATGGCTAAATCGTATGTATCATTTTCATTAAACGAAAAAGTGAAAGTGATTGAAGATAGAGAAAAACAAGCTCTAGGTACGCGAAATAACGACTGAATTTAAATGTGGAAAAACCTAAGTTCATGAGATTTTAAAACACAAAGAAAAAATAATTAATGAATGGACTCAAGGAAATGGTGAAATGAAGAGAAAAAAATCAACAAGGTGTGGGAGTGTTTTACAAGTCCACGATCAAGGAAACTCCAAATTTCCGGATGCTATATTCCTGGAGAATAACGATTTCAAGGCATGTTCAGGTTGGTTGTGAACAGTTTTAAAAGACGACACAATGTAGTGTGGAATGAAATTTGCGGGGAATCAAAGGATGTGGACGAAAGTATAGTTAGTGAGTGGAAACCGAAACTGCATACTTTAATTTCAGGACACGCACCTACGAGACATTTTTAACGCTGAAAAACCGGGACTGTTTTACCGTCAAATTCGCTCACACATACTATACTTCACTTTCCAACGGTGCTCTATAATCTAAAATTGTTCAATAATTTTTGTTTTTTTATAATGCGGAATCTTTTCTAATTTGGAAAAAATATTAGTCCTATGCGATTCCGCTTTGAACAAGTTTTACTGTATTAGGCTTAAATAAAGCCCAAAATAAACAACTCTCTTGATGTATTATTGCGATATACTTTTTAAAAGAAAAGAAAATCAACGAAAATGCAACGCCAACTAACAAGTTTGCAAACATATTTAATATGTAAGGTTTTGAAACTTAAAGAATTTGGCGGTACTCTTACTATATTCCTTTGATTAATAGCCCACTTTAAAGCTTAAACATAAATAAATATCCTCAATTCATGTCCAACTCAGGGTTGAGTCGAGGATGAGATGAGATTCCTTATATAGAGGTCTGTGAATGACAAGGATGACGGCCGACCACACCTCGACGCACCATCTCAGGGACAGATGAACGAAATGAGACGAAATGGATGAGATGAGTATATGGGAAATAGTGGAATGAAATTGTGAGAGAGGAATGAATACCCGAGAAAAACCTGCCCAAGCTCCGTTTCGTCCACTACAAAACCCACATGGAGTGACCGAGGCTCGATCTCGGGACCCCAGCGGTGAGAGATGAGCTTGCGTCACGGATCCGCCTGCTTTAAAGCTTATTTAGTTTAAAAATCAACTCTCCTACATCATAATTTATTCAATTTGTTTTTTATAAGTTTAATTATATTACCTTAAAATCATGCTCCTCCTTTTTTAACATTCTGAATAGGTCATAGCATTATTTTGCAGCGACTGCAACCTGATTGTATATATAGTGCACGAATGTAAACACATAGTGCTTGCGGGAGATAATATAAAAACGTTTATAGCAATTGATTATACAAAAAAAAAACACTGTTTGCACTTTCTTAAACGAATTATTTCCCAGGAAATAACGGTGCAGAAAAATGTAATTGACATATTTACATCGTAGGACATCAGAAATTAATTAATACCTATAATTTTGGTTATAAATTTCTCCACTAGGGTGCATTCTTACAATATTGCGATCCTTTGGCAATAAATAATATGATCTGGTTGCAGTGATAAACAAAAGAAGCAAATTAAACGTACTAATCGTTTCTCATTTATTTTCAAACAATGCCGTTTACATTAAATATACAAATACCTATAGTTACATAATGATTTGTGAGTAAACGGCTTAATTTTATTCGTTAAATAGTCCTAACAAATGTCACTCTTGATTTCCAAATTCTCTAGGTAAATTCACTCCTCACTTCGTGAGTCGTGAATTTATCGATAATTTGGAAATCACTCGTGGCATTATTTATGATGAATCTTTCTGCAAAAAAGAAGCAAAAAAACCCTAAACATAAACTATAATAAAACAAAATAAATACGAATAAATAGTAAGATACAACACAAGTTTAAAATTAGAGGAAAGGAAATACAGGAGATTATTATATATATATATATGGTATGATAAGAAAAATAAATGCCTGGACGAGATTCGAACCCGGATCTCTGAGTCTGTACCTCAGCGTGATATCCATTACACTACCAGGCGAATCCAATTCAAACACTTAATTTTCTTATATATGTATTATACTCTCCATTATTACTAGATGTCGCGAGAACACTGTCTTCACTGCCATCTAGTAGCTGACTATATCAAGTAAGCAAATTAAAGATAATATATATATATATATATATATATATATATATATATATATATATGGAAAGGTTTATTACGAAAATATTCGGTAGAAGACATAGAATGACTAATACAGCGGGCAAATGGAGCTTTCGTTCAGCTCTACTCCATATGGTAAAATGGAAATATACGAAGGAGAACTAAGTTTCCTATATTTAATACAAATGTAATGTTAAAATATTAAAGTAAGTACCTAGTATATCAGTTACTTATTTCAATATTTTAACGTTTTATTACATAACTTCAGCTGTGTAATGAATTTTAGAAGTATTCATTGTTTAATATAAAAATGTTAAGTTCCTCCTACTCTATGGGTACGAAACGTAGAAGCTCACAGAAGTAATATCTAAGGAGTTACATACTTTATTAATAGATCTATAAGAATAATTCTGAATATCGGGTGACCAGGGGTAAACAAAAAAAATCATCCTGGAATAAAAATGAAAATAAAATAAAATAAAGAAAATGGTGGCGGGTTGGACATGCATTGGGAAAATCAGTGGGTGCGATTGAGAGAGAAGCCTTGGAATGGAATCAACAGGAAACAAAGAAAAGAGATCGACCTAGGAGAATGTGGAGGAAAACCATAGAAGAGGAGGCGCAAGAGTATGGAAAACCTTGAGAAGTAGAAAGTTTGGTTGGAGCAGGATTCAATGGAAGCAATTTACTGATTCTCTATGCTCCATACGGAACAACAGGAATTAAGCCAAAGATACTTTCTACAATATTAATGTATATATGAATAATTTTAAATTTATAATTGAAAGTGGTATTCATGCTCACGTGGAACAAAATATAGGTCCGTAATAAGCACTAGAGACTGTTCGTACTTCGAGCGAAATTTAGGATCAAATGAATTGAGTGAGGGATATATCATAAGTAATGCCACGAGTGATTTCCAAATTATCGATAAATTCAGACTCATGAAGCGAGGAGTGAATTTATCTAGAGATTTTGGAAATCAAGAGTGGCATTTGTTAGGACTATTTAACGAATAAATTTTAGCCGTTTACTCACAAATCATTATGTAACTATGGATATTTTAAAATATTTATATATTTAATGTAAACGGCATTGTTTGAAAATAAATGAGAAACGATTGTGACGTTTCATTTGCTTCTTCTGTTCATCACTGCAACCAGATCATATTTCTTGCCAAAGGATCGCAATATTGTAAGAATGCACCCTAGTGGAGAAATTTATAACCAAAATTATAGGTATTAATTAATTTTTTATGTCCTACGATGTAAATATGTCAATTATATTTTTCTGCAACGTCATTTCCTGGAAAATAATTCGTTTAAGAATGTGCAAACAGTGGTTTCTTTTTTTTTTTTGTGGTATAATCAATTGCTACAAATGTTTTTATAGTATCTCCCGCATGCGCTATCTGCTGACATTCGTGCACTATATATACAATCTGGTAGCGTATTTCTTAGATAGTCACTGCAAAATAATGCTATGACGTATTCAGAATGTTAAAAGGAGGAGCTTTCTTTATTATGATAAACGCCAGTTGATAAATTCGAGGCGAAACATAACTGTGATTGGTTGTAAATAAAAAATCATTGAAATGTGATTGGTCATTTATTCGCATTTGGGGCATGAGTTAAATAATCATTATCAAATTTATAATACATTTTGCTGAAAAAATTGATTTAGAGAACTGTTGGATTGTGACGTTGGTGTAAGTTGTAGTAATAGTGTTTTAGGTGTAGATGTTGGATAGAATGGGATCATAGGATGGGCATTGGTTTGGTAGTTGGCAATCGGAGAGCCATTGAGTAGTGTGACTTGAAGGTGTTTATTAGTGGTTTTAAACTCGTCTGTAGAGGTGATGTGTGGATGTGGATCAATTCAGTGTGCAAAAGTGCTATACTGTTGTCAGTCTGTATGGTGTGTGTGTACTCGACAAGGTGTACATACATGGTTGTAATTTTGAAAAAATTATAAGCGCATGGTAAGAATTTAGTAGGCTACACCAGGTATTGTACTGATGTGGAGAGTGATTTGGATGAGTTTGGTTAGCGCGATATCTAGTAAGTTATATCAGAACTTAAATCATGAATTGTTGTACAGAAGAAAATGTGATCCATTGGGGCAGAAACTTCAATCCGTTTCTGTTAACAATAGTTATGTAATACTAATCCAGAGGGATTTTGAACTCGACAGTGCCAGAATAACATTTTAAAGTTTGTCTCCAGCAACAATAAAACGTTGGGAGGGCGAAGTTAAGATAATGAGTTGGCGAAACTCTAATTTCTCATATTAGTTATTTAAATCCTTGGCGTAGAGCTACGGGACTTGCGCTGGTTCGAGTCTCCATGGGGGAAGAAATTTTCTCATGGTATTTCGGCCAGCATGGGACCGGTGCCCACCCAGCATCGTGAGGAAATTGGGTAGCTACAATAAGTAGCGGCTCCAGGTTGAGGCACCAGCTATAACGGCTGGGGGACTCGACGTGCTAACCACATGTCACCCCTACACTGGCTGTTGATCATCTACCACTGTGATTGACACATGTGGATGTGAAGGGCCAGCAGCCGTCTGGTAAAAAGGGCAACCGCTGAAAAGTGGAAAGACCCTCAATCGGAGTTATTTAAATGTGTAGAACCGCAGTAAAAACAAAATCTTATGTAAATTATTACTTCATATTGTTAATTCTACATAATTTTAAGTATTTTCTGATCATTAGTTTTTCTACTGTTTTATTAAATATAAATTATATCTAAAGTAAAGTAAAGTGATCCCACAACAGGCCCGGAGGCCCTTGGGGTAGTAGGAGGTTAAGGCTCCCAATTTTTCTAGACAATCGGCACTTTATGCCAGCCGGGTTGTCAGCTCTGCGTGACGGCCGCCTTTACCCCCAGAACAAGCGTCTGGTACTCATTTCCGTTAGAGGCTGAATCGACCCCAGGGCCATAGTGCCGCCAGAGGGTTTGGGTCAGTTTAAAAATCCTGACCCCAATGGGACTTGAACCCTCGACCCTCTGGCTTGTAGCTCAGTCCTTAACCACTACGCTACGGCGTGCCCCTAATATATAAAAATGTTTGTTTGTTTGTTTGTTTGTTTGTTCGTATTTTATGCGCGGCCATACTGCTGATCCGATTGTGATGGGGCATTTTACAAAATGTTCAGGAGATTCCCGGGATGAACATAGATAGTTGTAATACTCAACCCCTTCACCCATAAAAATCAGCCTTTGTATGAAAAACGTGAAATAAAGTCCCTATTTTGACGCTTAAATGGCTTACGCTGCCTAAACCATAACAAACACACCAAATTAATGTACACAGAATTGAATATCTCAAAAGAACTCTACAAAAAAGTCCGCGACAGCACATATTTATCTTTTACGGATAACTCACAAAAACCATTTTTATCTTTCATTGATGTCAAGAAGTTCGGAATAAGTAGATTCCCGGACAAGCGTAGCAACGCACGGAGGGTATTCATTTAGACCTATAACGAATTTCTTGTTTCAGCTCATTTATGCCAAGTACATCGGGATACGTAGATTCCCGGCCAACGCCGGGGTAATGAGCACGTTGTATCTAAATATAATTACGATATAGCTTTACTTATATTGTTTGCTTGAATATTAAATTTTGGAAGATGACATTTTATTTACTATTTGAATTTTATGAAAGGTAATTTGGAAATATAATTAATTAGTTTGTTTTATTGTTGTTTTAGCTGCAATAACGAAGAGAGCGAATTTTCTAATTATGTTTTATATCAATTATTCAATTAAACTTAAAAACACATAATTTATTTAGGTGTAGCAGCGCACGCCGGGTACTAGCTAGTAAATAAATAAATTTATTACATAAATTGAACTAATGTATCCTGTAGGATACATAACCAATATATGGGTTAAATAGCGGTGAATTATAATTCTTTTGCAAAGACACAGATTTAATTCTCTTATATTAAAGCAAGGAAGTGCAGGGTATTTTCATAATTTTGATCCATATTTCCTGCAAGCTCTAAACTTAAGACAGGCTAGATGATTCTAAAGCCTTCCCACCACTTTGCTCCCTAAAGCCGGCACAACATTTCAGATTACATAAAGATATAGCTATGAATATTTTGTATTTATACGCAGTTGCAGGGAAGTATGGACTATTTGGTAGCTACATTAATGGGAAAGGCCGTAAAAACGATAAACCTGAAGTAAGGAAACTTGAAAAGAGGGAGATAGAAACTTCTTTCCTCTCCTCTTCTCCTTCTCAACCCTTGGGGAATGTTAAAACTGTGAAATGAGCAGCATTCCTGTGCTCTGAATGAGTGGAAAGGGGGAGAAGGAGAAAGAGTAGAGATGCAATTTATTGGAGTTTATCTGGAGTCGTAAAGTTTTGTGGCTTTAGGTGTTTCCCCTTACCGTGGTATCTTCTCTTTGCTCTACCGGCGCGCAGGATAATTTACATAGTACTCAGATTTTTGGTATATGTATTTATAAATAACAACCCGTGATGATTATCTCAAGAGAGTTTTGTATTACAACTTTATCTGCTGTAATTTTCAACGTCTTCAAGAAGATATCAGAGACACCTTACAGATCTGATTTATATTTAAACCGCAAAAAGAAGTACGCTCACGTCGTAGCTAGAGTAGCACGTGCAAGAAATTCGATAATTCACAAAATACTTATGATAGCTACTACATTTTAAACGGTACTATCTATTTCTATTGAACCAAATTAGTATGTTATGAACCTGCGAACTATAATGAAAACGAAAGAAAATTATACATCTTGGAGGAGTATGCTTATATACCGGGTGTTAAGAAACAAAAACTACCAATTAGAAAGTTGAATAATTCAGCTTATGTTACATGGATGATAATGCTTTATGAAATAAATTACAGAGTATCATCCAAAGTTTCGCATGACTCGTAATACAGATTTATTTCTGCATTTTTATTATTTACTAGTTAATACCCGGCGTGCGCTGCTACTCCTTAAATAAATGTTAATGTGTTTCTACCACCAGCCTTGAGCTTCTAATGCTTGCCCGGGAATCAGCTTACCCCGATCTTCTTGGCATCAATGAAAGACAAAAATGGTTATTGTGAGTTATCCGTAAAAGATAAACACATGCTGTTGCGGAATTTTTTGTAGAGTTTTTTTTTTAGATATTCAATTCCGTGTACGATAATTTGGTGTATTTGTTATGGTTTAGGCACTGTAAGCCATTTAAGCGTAAAAAAAGGGACTTTATTTCACATTTTTCACTACAAAAGGTGATTTTTAGGGGTGAAGTGGTTGAGTATTACAACTCTCTTATATCCTATGTTCATCCCTGGAATCTCCTGAACATTTTTCAAAAAGCCCCATCACAATCGGATGAACGGTATGGCAGAGCACGTTTGCCCGGGAATCAATGAAAGACAAAAATGGTTATTGTGAGTTATCCGTAAAAGATAAACATATGCTGTCGCGGACTTTTTTGTAGAGTTCTTTGAGATATTGAATTCTGTGTACATTAATTTGGTGTACTTGTAATAGTTTGGGCAGCGTAAGCCATTTAAGCGTCAAAATAGGTACTTTATTTCACGTTTTTCACTACAAAGGGTGATTTTTAGGGGTGAAGCGGTTGAGTATTACAACTCTCTTATAACCTATATTCATCCCGGGAATCTCCTGAACATCTTGCAAAAAAAGCATCAAAATCGGATCAACGGTATGGCAGTGCATAGAGTACGAACAAACAAACCAACAAACAAACAAACATTAGTTTTTATGTAGGCCTATTAGATTTACGACAGCATATCAATAGAGAACTCGTATCTATCAGGCGTGTCGTTTGGTTTCAATTTATACACGAACTGAAACTAGTACCCAAAGATGTATCCTATAATGCACCACGTCTTAGATAGTCAATTTTGGAATCTAGTCCATTGTTGGCACAGCGAACATACCTATTTGGGATATGGTTTGCACTGGTGCGCCACGATCCTACCCTTTTATAACATTGAGTTTGAAAGTTTTGAGTGACCATCTCAACATTCCTTTGCCCAGGCCCATAGAAAGCAAAGATTAATCCATCTATCCTTTGTAAACTATTTAACATATAGTACTGAATGCTATTTACTTTTTTTTACGAATGCTAAACAGTATTATAATCGTGGAAGCTAGAAGGAAAAAGGGGATTAATTTGGCTTGAAAAAGCTTTGGAATATATATATATATATATATCAATACTAGACAGGAAATATCATGACTAGCTATACATTAGTAAACGTACGTTAACTAAAAAATAACTTTTAATGAGAATCATAAGTCAGATAATACAAATAATTTAACAAAAAAATCATCTTCTTGACCGTCATATAATTTGAAGGAAACGATATGAATAAATTAACAAACTCGGACATCAATAATTAAAAAAAGACAATAATAATAATATTCAAACATACATACACGCACACAATCCAGTCCAGCTGAGGGCTAGGGTTCACAGTCCTGGTTGCTCTAACCTGGCTTACGGGACTGATGAAACAAAACAGCTCACTCGAGCTATAGTAAGCCTGACCACGACGACATTTAAGATACTAACTTGCACAACTTATTTGAGGCTTTCGATAACGAGGGGAAGTTGCGCAGTAACACGCAGCGCAGAAGGAAAGGAAGGGGGAGGTACGTAGGAGAGAGGACAACGAAGACAGGCATTTGGCACTGTTTTATAATATCACTGCAGAGGGAAGACACGATGACGTAGTTGTTACGTACCGAAAAAGTGATTTCGGTACACTGGAAAGCCTGTGTTGAATTATTGCTCTGACAATTTCTTACCCGTGGAGATTTCTCTAAAAGAGAGCCAGGCTGAAGAAGGTTTTTGTGTCAAAGTGTAGTTACGCTTCTCCCAGGTGGTTACTGCAGAGATCACTGTTGTCTAAAAAATCCTCTGCTCTGTCACTGAAAACTTGAATTCGGCAAATCTACAACATTTCACTTTTTCTGCTCTAAATTTTATTTTCATGTCGAATAATTGGCAGATTTTGCTCCGGATACATGGTACAATATGTAGGTTTAGATATGAGTGCTAGCGTGTAATTTTAATTGAGAGATAAAACAGAAGTATTTTCCTTTACATCCGCCAAAATCTTAAATATGCCTCATCCGTAGCCCTACAATTAGTTAAAGATATAAATCCATATTACGACAGATCTTACAGATACAAGGTTGGCTGAAATGGTTAGTGTCACTAGCTGGTAGATGACAGTGCAGTGTGTAGCACTATTAGCATAATGCAATCCCTCAATTCTATTTTTTAAATAGAATTTCACTATTCTTTAAATCAAGTAGCAACTAGGCTGTACTAACAATTTCAGACACTACACAGTGAGAGAAAAAATCTGGTTGCCAAAGTTCTAAATCGAATACAGTGTTCTGAGATATTACAGTAGCAGTTACGCCATAGAGGCGGTAAATTAGACCATTTCTAGACCATTACTATTTATATTACTCTACTCAGGTGTTTATTTTTAAATTTATTTTCCTATATTTAAAAATATTTTTACATAGGAAAAATAAATATTAATTGGATGGTTCAGAGCACAAGTGGACCAAATCAAGCGTCTCATATTTATTTTTATTTACTTGTTTATTTATTTTACCTGATGCATCATAAGGTCTTCTCTTCCACTTCACCTGGGTTAAATTAGCAGGAAAAAGATTTTAAGTGTTATACTCCATGGCGCGATAGGCCTAGAAGGCTCTTGATGTATCAGCCGGCTGATCTTCCATTCATGTGTGTTAATCACAGAGGAAGACAATCGTCCAGGCAGTTTAGGAGTGACATGTGATCAGCAGTCATTACAGGCTGGGTTTTTCAACCTGGACCCGCTACTTCTTGTAGTTACTCAAATTCCTCACAATGCTGGGTATAGCACTACCCTTCTACTGGCCGAATTTCCACGAGAAAATTTCTTCCCCCATGAGACCAAAGAGAGATGAACAGACAGGTGATGGGAGCAGACTAAAAAACAGTGAACTACATGGTCTTTATAGGAAGCCAGATAATGAGAACAGTTAAGTCTCGTAGACTGCGATGGGCAGGACCTGTGGCACGAATGAGGAATGAAAGCCGTGCATGGAAGCTTCTTGTAGGAAAACCAGAGGGGAAACGCCCAGTTGGTAGACCAAGAATGAGGTGGGAGAATAACATTAACTATGATTTGAGGGACGTATATTATACAGGGGATGATTGGAAAACATTGGCTCAGGATAGGGGTGTATGGAAAGTTTATCTCCGCGCGGCCATGAACCTACGCGTTCCATAGTGCCAGTGAGTTAGTTATGAGTGTAGTTCTGCACCAAGCCAGCATGCTTTATACCGCTTAGCTACGACGGGATTAAATGTTATTATATAGTCCTACATACATAGGGCCTATACATCCATCCATAGTAGGCAGGTTCTTCACTGCCATCGTAGCATTTTCATGCTATGCTTGCAGCTTTACTAGGGAATTGTAGGTATGGTAGCTTCCCATTGCTTTACACACCGGTGAAGGATGATGATGATGGCCATATGATTTCGGGGACCGTTTGGGCCTTAAAGTTTTCCTGATATTTGTCTTACAGGCGAGGAAAAACTCCGATAAAAACCTCACCCAGAAAAACTGCCCCGACCAAGGATAGAACCCGGTCCCGCTGCGTGACAAGGCGGCACGCTACCTCGAGACTACAGCGGTGGATATATATGTAATATATATATATATATATATATATATATATATATATATATATATAATTAATTCTAGGGATTATTTCAAAACTTTGTTTACACTTACATTTTAGATTAATACTGAACTATGATAATACTAAAATATGGATAGAATTATATTAACTTTTCTTGATATAGGCCTAGTACAACATTTTTGGGATTTGAATTTATAAAAGTCATGGAAAATTATACAGCCTATTGTCCAAATATTTAGAAAATTATGAGCGCGAATAGTTGGATAATTACAGTTAAATATGGTATAACGAATGACTATTTTCAGACGTTAATTCAGCAAATCCATGCATAAATCGACTTAAGGAGTTTCTCAGATTATACAATATCTTGTTAATCAGATAATTTGTTTGTGAGAGTATCAGTGTTATGACACTTGTTATGCAGTGACTATTCAAGTTAATAAGTTTCTGTATACTTGTTGCGTAATGATGTATTCAGCACACTAAAATCGCAACTCGTATTAAAATGGAAATAATATTTTTATGGTACAGTAAACTTCTGAATTTTTATTATAGCAATAAATTACGTTAGGACAAGGAAACTTGAACTCAGAATGGAAAAACAAGTAAACTTAAGAGATTTATTTCAACTGATATAAAGAATTGAAATTAAATTTTATTGTAGACTTCATTTGAAAATATATTTACATGAGAGGAAGAAATTGGTCAATTAATAACTGTTCAATAAGTATCTCCAAAACCTATTTCCATTCATAGATACTATCTTAGTATGACTTTTTTTAAATATTATTTTCAATTTCATAATTAATTGAGAATAGTTATTAATTTTCATAAAATTTCGTATTTTACGAACTCAACTTTTTTTTTGTATGAGATAAAATTGGCTAATTCCTTATGTTTTTTGTTAAAAATTATGTAATGTGGAGTTTCTTTTAGGTAAAATTACAAGTTCATTGTATGGTTTGTTCTACTAAAGTTCTTTAAATGAAGCCTAACATTTTAAATAGATTGTTTTAAATTTTAATGTAGTTTTCAATAAAGGTATAACAAATTCATTTGTGCAGTTAACAAAGCATGCTATTTACCGAAGTAAGTTAATAGAATTTAATAAGGTACTAATGTATATGCATGTAGATGCCATGAAATTTACATTTAGGTACATTAAAAACAAAATGTAGCGTTCATTTCAAAGTTAAGACTTTTTAAAAATATATTTTCTCCTTTAAATTGACACCAAAGCCTAGGATTGACTAACCCTTTTACGTTGAGGCATTATATTTTGATGGTAAAAGCGGTCATCATACAGAACTGACAATCCGGCTGACATCTTGTCCTGATTGTCAGGAAAGATGAGAGCCTTAACCTCCTAAAACACTAATGGCTGCATTGGGATCACTTTACTTTAACTTTTAAAAATTTATAGTGAGGTACTTGCCCCGCGCCAATGCCTAGCGGTTTAAGGTATCATTTCTTGGTGGAGAGCTGCGGAACTTACGCTAGTTTGAGTCCCGTTGGAGGAAGAACATTTTTCATGGAATTTGTCAGTATGGAAGTGGTGCCCAGGCAGCATCTTGAGGAATTTAGGTAGTTATAACAAATAGCGGCTCCTTTTGAGAAAACAAGATGTATAAACTGGGGGACCTGTCATGCTGACTATATATCACCACATTTACTGGTTGTAATTAAGACATGTGAATATGAGGCCAACCGTCTGCTGGTAGACAAAGACGTTCTACGCCTGTCACGCCATGGAGTGAAATTACATTATTTTGCTTTCTTCATTATTTCAGTTCTAATTATTTAATTTCCATTACATATATAAATATATTTCAAAATATATTTTAAAAGTACTTACAATCTCCCAAATGTTCAGATGTATTTTTCATTGCACCCCCCTCCCAACCCCTAACATGAGTGTCAACTTTCCACGCGCAGTATAATAGACGGTGCTTCACATAGATCGTTTTAAAAAGTATGTATAATTATATTATGAAACTTGACGCAATGAAATAGTATATAAATGTGATAACAAATGGCGGCCCGCGGGCCTAATCCGGACACTAAGCACGTTTCATCCGGCTCGCTGATACAAATGTAGTCTGCTATTTATTAATGTTTCTATATTCATGCGAAAAATTTGAGTATAGCTGGTCATTATTATGTAGCTAAATCGAGATTTGACGTTACATACGATACTATTTACATTAAATTTATTCGTAATGTTCAATATGTTTACGACTGCAGATATCTTTAAGTAGACCTATTAACTCTCTCACCAAGTGGAGTTTTTCGAATTAGATTGGCAATTACCGTCCTCAGTTATTTTCTGCTGGATATCGCATCCTTCATTAACAGGCAGTACCAACAGCAAGATGATTTTGCCAGTATTGTGAAACACAGCAGGGTATCATTTGCATTCCTGCAAACATGTGTGTAATATATTTCCGAAATTTAGGAAAGTAGACAGTGAATATCGTAGTTTGAAGACATAATTAGTAATTCGATAATTCGTTTACTTTTAATAAGGACAAAATAGCTCGGTACATAGTTTGCTACAGGGTTGCTACTTATTTGGAATATAACCTCAAAATACACTACTTCACAAATCATAGGAAGAAATGCAACATTTCATGTGAACCACGCATAATAGTACTGAGCAACTAAAGAAGAAATACAATTAACAGAAAAATGTAATTGGTAATAGGCCTATATGCAAAATACAAAAATAATTTCTTTGGCTTCGTATGTACAGTGTTTACTCATGAAATAATAAAAGCTAGAAAGCCTTTATTAGACCGAGAATTTGTAAAAAAAAGTCCAATTAAAATGCCTGAAACATTTAATGAGGATTAATGTGAAAGATAATTTCAGTCAGAATCTTTTGTCAAAGCAGACTATGACAGGAGAACTGAAGGTACAAGTCTGCAGTTTACTGACACCCTAAGATCTGTTATTGACTTCTCACATTTTCACTGGCTTTTCATGAAAGTACTTCTAAAATTCATTGTAAATTGCAGTTGAGGTTATGTAGTAAAATGTCAAAATATTAAAATAAGTACCTGATATATCAGTCGTTCTTAACTAACTTTGATTTCCGTTTAAAAAAAAACTTAAAGTAGTTAAATTCATGTAGGTCTTTCAGAACATGTTCCATCTTCGGCACATTTGGTACTGATATCGGTTTTAACTACTTGAAGATTTTTGAACAGAAATCCAATTTAAATGAGGACGACTGATACATCAAGTACTTATTTTATTATTTTAACATTTAGATGAAATATAATATAGATAATAACAAATATACGTCAACTCCTTATTTTCATGAAGGTAGTGAGGGAAATTTCACTGCATTTGAAGAATTATTGAAGGTTTGCTGTTTACACGGTACCATCAAAGGGGTGGATATATTTATTCCTGCACAAAACGCAGTGGAAAATCATGGTGATTTTGAAGAATTGTCTGGTATATCCGCGGATGACCCGAGAACAATGAATTGACTAAAATAGTTTAGTTTCACTTTAAAAAAATAGTAATGTTACGAACATAAAAGTGTATAGTTAATCAAGGAGCTCTATTTGCAAAATCCATAAAACTGTCCGAGGCCATGACTACTATAATATAAATTAAAAATTTGTATCCACTCATACGTCGGGAGTTTGTTGAGTTCTTCGGAGGAAATGAACTAGGCTGATGGTGATTTACTTTCGCATGCCAAAGTTAGTTGGCTCAGGCGAGGAAAATGCTTGATACGATTTTTTCAATCGAGGAATGACCTTCCATATTCACTTGACCTTTAAAATATACTTAAACATATTGCATTTCTTAAAGATATTGGTAGATAGTCTCAGCATTTAAATACACAAATTTACGATTAAGACGTTTAGGAAAAAACAAACTAGATCCATTTGAGTACTTTTGAGATAATTAAAAAAGCTATTTTAAATATTAATTATACTTCCCGTAAAGTTTAAACTGTTACACAAAATGAAAATTGTCTCAATTTTAATGCGATGTGACAATTTTAACTTAACAGAAAGCATAATTCATTTTTAAAATAACTTTTTAAAAATTATATTTAAAAGTACTAAAATGGATCTATCCGATTCCCCCCCCCCCAAATCACTCATTTTAAAGGAAGAATCAGATTTTTTTTTGTAATGATGGAATTTGTAAATGGTTTTAAAAATAAGTCAAATCTGTTCATATAAGTCTGTATTGTGGCTGTTTAAGGCTGATAATTTGACATTTATGCTGTGTAAATATCTTCTTCTTCTTCTTAAACTTAATTTGTAGGATTTCCATTCTGTTTATTTCCAAAATCACTCCTCGGAGGAAGACGTATTGGATGTGCATTCACTGTCTACCCATCTCTTGGCTTGTCTTCCTCTTGTTCTTGTCCCGTCCATTGGTGTAAACATCTGTATGGAGAAAAAAAATAGTTGTAACTAATATGTTGAATTGATTGAAGATTTAATTCAAGAATTAATTTTTTTAAGCATTCCCATTACAGATGGTAGACTCTTCAACAGTGCCTTATAATAAACAGTAGAGTGCCAGTCTAAGGAACTGCAGGTGGCTCTTTCGAACTCCACAGCGATCCTTTTCTTAGAACAGCAGAGGCAATCCGTGTTAATTTTTTGGAAACTCATTTCAAGTGAACGCTTTCCACATATTAAAAGTTGCACATTAAAACATGCTTCCTAATTTTATACTACATAGTTTTGTGGAACTGACTTACTGCACTGAAACAGTGAAATCAAAATCCAGAAAGAGATTAATTGATTCAATGTTAAATCATACATCCTTAAGATTCCAACATCAGAAATGGAAGTGGATTTTATATATCTTGCTTAAAAGGTTGACAAACCTCTTTGTTCACATTATAAAGCAAAACTTGCAATTTCATTGTGCATTAAATATTTCTGTTTTAATACTTTAATAATAAAATTAATTAAATCATTTATAGTGTTCTGCTCAAGAGCAGGTTTTTCACTGCAAATTCAACGTTCTCTACTCTTTCCTTAACTCAGCTTTCCTTTTGTATCTGCATACAAACCATTTATTTTAATATTGTCTATCATTTGATGTCTTTTTCTGCCTCTAAATTTCTTTCCGTTGACCATTCTTTCTAGGGCATCCTTCAGCAGGCAGTTTCTTCTTAGCCAGTGGCCAATCCAATTTATTTTCCTCTCCTTTATGAGTTTCAGTATTGTTCTTCTTTCGCCCACTCTGTCTAGAACATCTTTATTTCTTACTTTCTCTGTCCATTTTATATATTCTATTCTTCTCCATATCCACATCTCAAAAACTTCCAGTCGCTTTTCCTCATTCCATCGTAATGTCAAAGTCTCTGCACCGTATAATGTTACACTCCACACAAAGCACTTCACTAGCCTCTTCCGCAATTCTTTATAAAATTAATAATGCTCTTCAAATGCCATCATTCCGTCCAGCCCAGAAGTCGAAACAAGAACAATGCAGTGGGTGGCATTAGAAACACACATGTTCTTAAATTACTCTTGTTATAAGTTTATTATTATTAAATTACTTTTTATGGCCCTCAAAGCATGGTTTCTATTTTATCTTGCTCTACAGTACATTATTAATTTGTCATTACTGATAATATTTATCAAGAAAATTGAAGCATGTTATTTTTTATGGATACAAAGGTTGAAAGTGTTAATATGAAAATGTAATATTCATGTTAAAAATATATAAATTGTTGTTGTATTTTTAGTTTATAACTTGTTTATGAATTAGATTAAAATTATAAATAATATAAACCTACCTTAAATGTATGATTTTGAACATGATATAATCCTCCAGTATGACATCAGAATCAATCCTGATTCGAGGTTGAAAAAAAATTAGCTATAACGGCTGGGGAATTCGACAAGGTGACTGCATGTCACCCCTATACTGGCTAGATGATTATCTACCTATGTGATTAACACATGTGGATATGAGGCCATTTGCCGGATGGTAGGTCAAGTGCCTTGTAGGCCTGTCGTGCCATGGAGTTAGCTAATCTAGGTTACCATTCCTTCCTCTGCGTCCGAAATTCGCAGATTCAAACTCCGCAGAAGCACATGCATTTTTAAGGGTGTAAAATTCCTTTTGTAAGAAAATAAATAAAACCTTGGATTTCTAGTCATAGATTTACTGTACATAAACATCAAGCATGAAATAAGAGGCTTCTGAACAAAATTTGTCGACATCTTCACTCTCATATTTGAATTTCGACATTGATCTAAGCTCTTAAAATACTACCTATACTGTATCCGAGCTAAGTTAAAGTTGTATTATAAACAAACTTGCATTAGGTATTACTTCGCCAACTCCGTCTATTGGGGAAATCGTGGTACTACTTTTAACCGCCATATGGATGAATTGTCAATGGAAGTGTCAATGATAGAAACATTTTTCTTAGGCTACATCGTATTTAACGGAAAATACGACTGAATACAAGGTAAGGACTGAATAATTAACTTCCATTAATTATGACAAATCTATTCAGACGTTTACTTTTTTATGATGCCGATATATATCTTTAATTTGCAATTTTATTTGTTCTAAGAGCAGAATATATGCGCTATGCTGACTTACCTGTAAAATCTGTTATTTTCACCACATGACTAATGTGGGATATTTTTGACTAAACTGTTTGATAACATTCAAAATAATTAGTTTCTCTCCGCTTTGCAAAGGTTTTCTATTTTGATGCTTCTTCTTCATCACGGTATAAGCTTATTTACTAGCCTGTTTCGGCTCCAAATTGCTGCTGTTTCCATCTTTTCTTTGGTCTTCCCAAACTTCTTCTTCCTCGTGGTGAATAGCTGTATGCTTCTTTTGGTATTCTATTCTCAGTCATCCTTGCTAAGTGTTATTTCCAGTTTGTTCTGTATTTCACTATTGTTGTGTTTAATTCCTCTACTTTTAGTTGTCTTCTTTCTGTATGATGTTTTTGTCTGTTCTTTGATATCCTGCTATTGGTGTGAGGAATTTCATTTCAGCAGCTTGTATTATGGCAGATTGTTGTGTTGTCACTGTCCATGTTTCGGATCCATAAGTAATAACAGGCACTGCTTCAAAAAAAGTATCTGCGTACATTTTCTTCCATGATTAAATGTAAATAGTTATTCTACCAATGAAAATGCAGTCCATACATCTGGTTTGTTTACATTACAAGTGGAACTTGACTCGCAAGAGGTATACCTAATGATATCAATAAATGAAATGAATAAATGCTTAATTGAAGTAAATAAATATTAGGCCTAATACATATTTTAATGTATCATAGTAGTAGTTAGTAACTTTTATTATGAAAATACAGCATATGGAAACAAAGCTTCAGAAATAGTTGGAACAGTACAATGACTTGATCTCATACCGCAGGCTTCACATATCTGTTGAAGTTAAATGGACGCTAAACTATGCGAGTTTTTGTTGTGTGGTATTTGGTCGTGATTTCTTTGTAACTAGTTGTGTGCGATGAGTGAAAAACTTGATGTTACGTAGTGGCACGGTGATGTTACTGAGCTGACTGAGCTGCTTCCCCACCGCTTCTGGTGATACCAGACCAACTGCAACTACTAAGTTACAAGTGTAATTTTTACTTTTCAATTGGACTTCAAACGTACCAAGAAATAATATCTGTTCAAATTAAATAAAAATCTACATTTTCTACTGTTTTGTCATGTTCCAATAAAGTTACGCGTGGTCATATTTACTTCTCATGACGTATATAAAATTTATCATAAGTTATGCCACGAGTGAATTTCCAAATTATCGAAAAATTCAACGTCTCACGAAGTGAGGAAGTGAATTTATCTAGAGAATTGGGAAATCAAGCTTGGCATTTGTTAGGAACTATTTAACGAATAAAATTAAGCTGTTTACCTCACAAATCACTATTTAACCATATTTATTTTAAAAAATTGTCATACATTTTAATGTAAACCGGCGATGTTTGAAAACAAAATGAGAAAGCGATAGGTCCGCTTCATCTGCTTCTTTTGTTTATCACTGCACCCAGATCATACTATTTCTTGCCAACAGAACGCAATAATTATAAGAATGCTCTCTAGTGGAGAAAAAATGAAACGCATCAAACTGTATATTAATTCATTTCTGATGTCGTATGATGTACATATGACAATTATTTTTTCTGGATTATTACCTGGGAAAAAATACATTTAAGAAAGTGAAAACAGTGGTTTCCTTTTTTGGTGGTATAATAAATTGTTACAAATGTTTTTATATTAGCTTCTGCAAGCGCTGTGTGTTGACATCTATGCACTATATATACAATCTTGTAGCCGTATTTCTTATAGGCTCAGTCACTGCAAAATAATGGTCAGACTTGTTCAGAATATTAAAAAGGAGGAGCTTTCTTTAATATGGTAAATACGACACTGATAAATATTTCGTGAAACACGACTCTGATTGGTTGTAATACAGAAATCATTGAAACGTGATTGGTTATTGACTCCCATTTGGGGCATGAGTTAAATAGTCTGTTTAAACCTTTTAAGACCAAATGTCATTACTTTTGAAAAAATAAAAAATCTTCATTGTACATGAAAATTCGCAACTTCCTAATTTATTTTTAAGGTTTTTAAAATTTGAATATTGTTGATACTTTTTGACTCGTAAGGGTCATCCACCCATGAATGGATATCAAAGGCTTCTTAATGACTATTTAACTCATGCCCCAAATGGGAGTCAATGACCAATCACGTTTCAATGAATTTTGTTTTACAACCAATGACAGTCTTGTTTCAACTCGATATTTATCTACTTCTGTTTATCATATTAAAGAAAGCTGCTCGTTTTTAATATTCTGAATAGGTCAGAGCATTCATTTGCAGTGAATGACTCTCCAAAATATACGTTGAATATAACAAATAATGTACAGACTCCTTCGAACTACACATTTGACAGTCGTGTGTTCAATAAGTGTGTTTTTTCCTAAAAAATAATAACCTATAATGTTCGTTATAATATACAGTTTGAAGTGTTTAATTTTTTCTCCGCTAGGCTGCTTTCTTACAATATTGCGATCCTATTTGGCAATAAATAATATGATCTAGTTGCAGTGGATGAACAGAAGAAGCACAATCAAACATTTCTTATTTGTTTTCAAATATCGCCGTTTACATTAAATATACACATATTTTAAAATAGGCCCTAACTATAATTAAATAATTATTTATGAGTAAACAGCTTAATTTTATTCGTTAAATAGTCCTAGCAAATGCCACTCTTGATTTCCAAACCCTATAGATAAACTTGGAAATCACTCGTGGCATTACTTATGATAATTGTAGAAACTGATGTTACGTTAAATTCAAACACAGTAAGTAGGCCTATGTTACAAAAATCTGTAAACTGTTTTTTCACTGTATAAGATACTGGGCATGAAAAGTTAGAATTTATTTTCCCTTTAATACTGTATAGTTCTGCATATTATTGAACTTTCCTTATTTCATAAAAATAATTAAGTTTGAGTTTCTCTGATATTAGGATCTGTTTGATAGGCCTAGGACTACTAGATAATCTTCCTATATATATATATATATATATAGTTAAAATTATAAAATTTGTACCGGAGATCTCAGTCAAGAAGAATAGTTGAAAGTGGGGCAGGTACAGGCTGAACTGTCTACCCTCCTTTAGCTAGAAGAATTGCCCATGCTGGAGCATCGTCCTCAACTATGTAAAACACAATATAAAAATCTTTCTTATAGGCTTATCGAAACATTTTCGCCTTGAGCTTCTGAAAAGGTTAAGATCACTGTGTATGATCTTATTCAATATGTTTTCGTTTTTTGCTTCTTTTAAATTTTTTATTTATTCCAGCATGTTTATTCCATAGTTATTATCTCTATGTATTATTGATAATATGCTGTCTATTATATTGAACTGGTGACCTGTTTATTGCTTTCCATAACCTAATTGTTCCCCATTGTATTTAAAATCTTCAAAAAATATTTGCCGATGCTTGAACTAAAATGTTTAGTGGTTTATAAAAAACACCACCAAGAATTTTAATACTAGATTCATTAAACGTTTTAAATATTTTAAATACAATGAGGGGAAAATAAAATTACGGCATGTAAGTCCAATAGAGACAGGCCACCAATTCAACCCGGTAAACAATATATTATCGATAATACATAGAGATAACTGTAGAATAAATATCTTAGAAGAAATCGAAATTTAAAAACAAGCCAAGAACGAAAATATACTGTTTGAGAACATACCCAGAGATCTTAACCCTCTGTATAGAAAAATAACTGAACACGAGTAGTAGGCCTACCTTATCAGCAACTGAAGTTGGAACATGTTCCGATTGGCCATCAACGTCGTTTTTAACTGAATATTCACATAGTTAAGGTCAACGGAGAATGCAGGTACAAATTTTATAATAAATTTTAACAATTTATATAGTAATATCAACAGTGGTGCAAATACATTTTAAAAAAGTATTTCCATTGTATATATGTAGTTACATGTATAAACGTTGAAGCATTTGTCGTGGATCCCGGAAGCAGGTGCCGCCTGCAGATCCAATTGGAGAGATTATTTTTTCTCCGGAAAATTTTACCCGAGAGGAACCGATATCTGCATTTCTAGATGTTTATATTTTTAGAGTGAAAGACCGTCATTCTTTTTTACCAAAGTATCTCATTTTATCTGACTTACCGCCTCTGACCTGGCCTATCTAAAGCGGGACTTATGGGTTATATACAATTACATTTCTGCACTTGGTCTACCGTCCTGACGCTGTCGTTTCATTCCGACGCTCAGGGTACGATTCTCAGTAGGATTCTTTCATTATCACCATTCGTTAGTTTATTCACTGATTTATTTAATTAATCAGTTGGATTTACTTGATGAAAATCCATATTTATTAATTAAATAAAAATAAAACGTAGTTTTATTTTGATTTTCATATTTATTATATAATTCAGTGACAGCTGTTTCGGTACACTGTACCTTCTTCAGACATGTTAAATTATGAATTGTGTTCCGATCTGAACAACAATATTTATTTAAATTAAAAAAAAATATTGTTGTATTGTTGCTTAGATCAGTTGGAACACAATTCATAATTTTTTAACATGTCTGAAGAAGGTACAGTGTACCGAAACAACTGTCAATGAATTATATAATAAATATGAAAATCAAATAAAACTACGTTTTATTTTTATTTAATTAATAATTTATTTAATTATTCACTAATTGACGTACTAATATTCATTAATCATTCTACTTGTTTTTTATCCGTTAACGTGTTCACTCTTTAATTAATTTTCATTTTATTCAATTAATTCGCTCGTTCATTCATCCACTTGCTTATTCATTGAGTCACATATGAATTGCATCAGTTCTGGCAGTGGACATGGTTTTGTTTGAATTTACATAGTGCACGAGATAAAAATCTGCATGCATCGCAGAGTAGAAGTGTATGCGTATGTGTCTAATAAATTTGTAATACGAAGCATGAGGCAGTACTCTAGGTGCATATACTATAATCTCGGGTTGCATACTAATACATGTTGTCAGGAAGCGCCTACTTTATTACACTGACAGATACTGAAGTCAGCAAACTAGAAAATTAATCATATTCAAATGATACTATTTAAATTTACATAAAGATTCTGACACCATATGATCACAGTAATTTTTTTACCGCTTATGACTCTGTTTAGTCATTATTGAGTCTTTTTATATACTGTACAGCATGCTCCAAATTTATTATCAAGGCACTGAAGGTATTTAAAAACATTTAAACTTTACAAGTACATATTCATTTAATACTGAAAATATTTACAGGAACTTCCCTCAATCTCTGTCCCATTGGTCTACAGCTTGTCACATTAGCATCTGTTCTGAAGTTCGCAGGTTCAAAGCTGGTATGGTTAGATGAATTTTTAATTTCGTAAACATTGAGTATGACTTCTTTAGTTAGGAACTTAAATTCGCAAATTTATGACATTTAATATAACCTTAAGTCTACAATAATATGTTTTTGAACAAAATTTATCTTTTTAGATAATAATAAAGATAATTATTCCTTGACCCAATCCTTTTGTAATAAGCCATAGTGAAATTGCGACCATGATGTTTTCTAGTTAAAGTTGTTAATAGCCTATCTATCATTAACCTAGCAATATATATACACATACATATTAAATTTTCTACTTCTAATCCTAACCAGGACCTCTCGAATTTGAGCCTCAAACGCTGTGATGTGGGCCAATTTATTTATTTATTTATTTATTTATTTTAAAGAAAACTCTAATCGAATTTGAATCAAAACATACATATGTGTGTATATACTATATCTTCTTCTTCTTCTTAAACTTAATTTGTAGGATTTTCATCCCGTTTATTTCCAAAATCACTCCTCGGAGGAAGACGTATTGGATGTGCATTCATTGTCTATCCATCTCTTGGCTGGTCTTCCTCTTGTTCTTCTCCCGTCCATTGGTCTATCTTCTTTAGCTCTTTTTGCAAGCCGGTTTTCTTCCATTATTTCTATATGACCCAATATTTCCGTCTATCTATAATAAATTTGGTTGTCTTGAATATGGCATTTGTCCCTAATTTCTGTGTTGTGTATTTTATCAAATAATGTTTTCCCCTGAATAGTTATATAGGCCTATATATATATATATATATATATATATACGAATACCCTATACGAATTTGTATGTATGTATATATATATATATATATATATATATATATATCCACACAGATTCGTATAGGGGTTTCTTTAAAATAAATACATAAATTGGTCCACATCACAACGTTTGAGGCTCAAATTCGAGAGGTCCCGGTTAGGATTAGAAAAGGGAAATTGAAAACATTAATCCCGGAGGACTATTGGTCTTCATCACCTGTTTCCGACGTTAGCGGATCAAACCGATCGTAAATGATGTTTTAATCCTAAAAGCCTAAGCTGGGCTTTTACCGAAAAGAAATGTAGACGTGGGTTAAAATAACTATGCCCAGAAAATGAAGAATGAAAGAATTTGGAAAAAAAAAATCCAACAATGTAGACTTGGAAGTTGCTCGCTTTTCAGAAAGATAGATTCAGTTCGTAAGAGATCACATGGTGTAAATGTCCTTCGTGAAACAAATAAAGTGCTGAAAGTGGAGATATCCAAAATGTGAAATACCGTACTCTCGAGCAGGAATGCAATTAAATTTGAGAAAATAATTAATAGGTAACATTTACCTGGTTAATTTAGCTTACAGAAGCTTCTATTAAATCATCTCATAATAATTTGAGCCTGTAATAAGTAGAGTCATTGCTTACTTCTGGTCCTAGGTTTGCGTGATTAAATCCGGCTTGATTAGATTGATTTTAAGGGTTAATCCTAAATATGCTTTCCTTCGGAAGGGAAGTAAGGCATAGATCCCGTTTCTTAGATTTGCTGAACGTAAAATAACCTCAAAGAGATGCATAAAGAAATTAAACATAGGCTCAATTCTGGAAATGCGTGCTATTATGCATTGCAGAGACTCTTGATGTACCAACTCCTTTCAAAAAACGTTAAACTGAAAATATATAAAACTATTATTCTACCAGTTATATTATATGGGTGCGAAACATGGACTCTTACTTTAAGGGAGGAAAGGAGATTACAAGTATTTGAGAATAAAGTACTTAGGAAAATTTTTGGACCAAAGAGAGATGAACAGACAGGTGAATGGAGAAGACTACATAACAATGAACTACATGGTCTTTATAGGATGCCAGATATAATAATAAGTCTCGTAGACTGCGATGGGCAGGACATGTTGCACGTATGGGGAATGAAAGACTTGCATGGAAGCTTCTTGTAGGAAAGCCAGAGGGAAAACGCCCAGTTGGCAGACCAAGAATGAGGTGGGAGAATAACATTAACTATGATTTGAGGGAAGTAGATTATACAGGGAATGATTGGAAAGTATTAGCTTAGGATAGGGATGTATGTAGAGCGTATGTCCGCGCGGCCATGAACCTACGGGTTCGATAGTGCCAGTGAGTAAGTAAGTAAAATAACCTCAAAATCCTGAACAAGAGGTCTCTGTGCAAAATGTTTCGGCCCCGATTTGTCACTGAAGTCCTAGGGATGTTAAATAATAACGTTAAATAATATAACTATCTGTAAAAAGTTTAATATGACAATTAACTTTAAAGTGTTGTTCAAAAATATATTATGGAATGTTGCACTATGTTTATATCAGTATGTTCTCGACCTTTCAATTCTAACGTTCAAATTATTCCTCATAGACATTCCAGCTGGGCTATTTCTTCGCTAGATGGCAATTCGATGCTGGGAAAGCATTCAAACACCCCTTCTCCCTCGCAAATTGTCCATCTAGCGGCCATTTCCTTCTTCGCGATCACTTTTCTTCTAACCATTGCAGTTCTGTTTTGTGTGCAAGTGGCAATTCAGGCGTTCCGCTATCAACTCGACAGGTACTGTACTCGACTAAAAACTCAACACATTTAATACATTTTCTCCCTTTGTTTTCCTCCACATCATTCATTCATCAATTGCACGTGAAAATATTCTTAGCATAATTCAAAGTTTCATCAAATTTCGATACATCATGAACAGTATAACTTACTTATAGAACAACAAAAAATAATAATTTTGTTTTGGATGTTCATCTGTTCGTATTTAGAAATCTGACCAAGTGCAACTATTTTCTCCCTTTGATTTTCTCCACATCATTCTTTCATCAATTGTACGTGAAAATATTTTTAGCCTAATTCAAAATTTCATCAAATTTCGATACATCATGAACAGTGTAGCTTACTTATAGAACAAAAAAAATAATTTTGTTCTGGATGTTCATGTGTTCGTATTTAGAGACCTAACCAAGTGCAACTAAAATAAAAATCTATTCTTAAGTTTGCTATGATTGCAGTGAAGGACCTGCCTTCGGGCAGAATTACTATGGCTGGATTAAGTTTGAGTTTGTTTTCCCCTTTTGTAAAATTTCTGAATCAGATGTTAGTTGTGTTATCATAAGCAATGCCACGAGTGATTTCCAAATTATTGATAAATTCACGACTCACGAAGTGAGGAGTGAATTTATCTAGATAATTTGGAAATCAAGAGTGGCATTTGTTAGAACTATTTAACGAATAAAATTAAGCTGTTTACTCACAAATCATTGTATAACTATAGTTATTTTAAAATATTCATGTATTTAATGTAAACGGCGATGTTTGAAAACAAATCAGAAATGTGAGGTTATGTTCATTCACTGCAGCTTGATCATATTATTTATTGGCAAATAAGATCGCAATATTGTAAGAGTGCACCCAAGTGGAATAATGAAACACATCAAACTATATATCATAATCAACATTACGGGTTATTCAATTATTTTTTTAGTAAACAACTCAGTAAAATCAAGGAATCTGTTAATTATTTGCTGTATTCAATGTATTAGTTGGAGAAAAATAATGTTCTGTCCTGTTCAGAACAATAAAAAGGATGAGCTTTCTTTATCACAAAAGCAGGAGCTGATAAAGAGAAATCGATAAAGAGCGAGGTGAAACACGACTCTCATTGGCTGTAAAACAAAATTCATTGAAACGTGATTGGTCATTGACTAGCATTTGTGGCATGAGTTATATAGTCAGTCAAAACATGCACGAATAAAATTATTCTATTAGCGCAATGTTTTATTTGATCACACGTATTACATATATTTCCTAAATTTGAAAGAAATTAATGTTTCTTTTTTTTTCTTTATTTACTTATCTATATTTTTTTCTGATGCATTCCTTATACAAACTTGCATCTTAAGCTGAAATTTTTTAAATTAGATCTAAATTTAACTTTTAAATAGGCCTACACCAAATCAATATATTGTGGCGTATTCTGTTAGAGTATGACAGTTTATACGTATACAGGATGTTCGGAAATTCACATTACAAACTTCTAAGGCTAGTAGAGGAGATTGAATAGACAATATTTTGAGTAGGAAGTCGTGTCCGGAAACGTACCGTTTCCGTGCTACAGCCATTACAATATGTCGGATCTGCTGGTGTTGTTCTGCAACCGGATAGGCAGTACATGACGTCACGAGTCATTGTCGCTGCAAAAGATGTTACTGGGATACTAGGTGTGATGGAACGAGTGTACCCGAACATGATTCTTCGGTACAATGTGTGCAACGACATTGGTAGCCGTGATATCGAGTCTCTGTTGTAGTGAGCAGTTTCGTATGGGACACATCCAGTGCAGAAGACAGAAACAAATTTGTGTTTGCCAATGTTGACATAAGTGTTATTGTTATCAATAAAAGTGTTTTCATTACATTGGTATTGTTACCAAATAAATTTCTTTCTACTGAAATGAGTCAAACGTCATTTAATTCTGCACTTTACGTCACACCTCATTTGACATAGTGTTCTTCCGACGTCATGTACCGTCTATTCGGTTGCAAAACAACGCCGGCAAATCCCACATATTTTAATGGCTGTAGCACGGAAATGGCACCTTTCCGGATACGAGTTCCTGTTCAAAATATTGTCTACTCAGTTCCCTATACTAGACCTAGAAGTTGGTAATATGAATTTCCGAACACCCTGTATATAATTTAAATACATTGTGGCACCAGGAACCCACGAGTGACTGAGTCACGAACTCGTTACCCCAGCGGTGAGAGGCGAGCGTTTAACAGAGTGCGTCACGGAGCGCCTATAAGTATCAGCTATACAGGGTGTTGCAAAAAAACACCGACAACGGAGGTGAGGTGGTATATTGAGATATGTTTATCATATTTTAATAAGGTACCAATGTCCGGAAATGATGCGTTTTCACACTATGAGTAGCTAACTTCTAAAAAGTTGCGTTTGTTGGATTTCAACACGCAATATCTGACAATACTGTTACAGTCATATCAAGTTTTCAAAATATCCACCTCCAATCTCATTGCACGTCGTACATCGGTGGTGTAGTGATTGGCGCACACGTTCAAATATGCCTGGCCTCGTTTGAATTACTTCTGTAGCTGCGTGGATTCGGGCTGTAAGATCCATACGTGACTCTTCTGAAGTCTAATTGAAGACTGTTTCATGTCGCCCCACAAAACGTTGTCTAGATCAGGTGATCTCAGAGGCCAATGGGACTGGTCCCCCTCTGCCTATCCATTCACCTGGATACATGGTATCCAAATGTCACCTCACATTGGCATCTAGGTCAGCTGGAGCTCCGTCTTGTTGCAGCCACATTCTGTTGCGATTGGATACCCATAAGTTGTCAAGTAATGAGTCTTCAAATCCTTCGAACTAACACTAATCTTTAGACATAATTAACTAGTCATAGTGTGAAAACGCATCATATCCGGACACAGGTACCTTGTTAAAAATAATCAAAACATCTCAATATACTACGTCACTTCCGTTGTCGGTGTTTTTTTTAACATCCTATATATTCGTATAAATCAAACTTTGTACCGGACCAGAATTTCTGTAGAGAAATTGTGCAGTAACATTGTACGGAGTATTCGATGTAAAAGAGGAAGTGTTTATAAACAAGATGCAAGTATAGCAGATAAGAAGCACATGGAACTGAATTCTAAATTGTTATATCCAGATCTACTGTATATGAGGCGGTTACAAGCAAAGCGTTAAAAGTGTATTTTTTGCAAGAAGGAGTTTGTTGCATAGGCCAATTACCTTCTTGAAACATACTTTTATTTAGTGATAAATGGATTTAAGTGTATACGTTAGCAGCAGATAGAGAATGATTATTATAATTTTCAATTACCTATGCTATTATAATACAATTTTTTTAACTCTAAATCTGTTTTTCTCAATACCGCAAAACTTGCTCTTACACCCCTTTGCTTCTACCGCCTCATAAAATCTGTAGCTTTACAACTGATAAAATATTATTTATTCTAACACTTTAAGTTTAATTATATCAATTAATAGTAATAAAAACTAAGTAAATAATAATTTGGGATAGTTATACTTGTAGGAGAAGTAATAATGGGATAGCGGCAAACAGGAACTAAAAATATTTCTTGACAGCGGTCATTCGTGTCGTAACGGGGGAGCATGAGTGACAAGTGGAGTAACTTTACTTCGAATATTTTCCGATTCATTAGAAGTTTAGGTGCTACATTACTTTGTACGGCTCATCGTAACGAGCGAGCTCGCGTATGTGGCGCAGGAACGATCGGGCGGACTCGGCTGAATTCGGGTCTTTTCGTTCATGAGTGAAGTTAGCAAGTGTTTCATTGACTTGTTGAATTGATTGCAAGCACGATCATTTGAGCTTATTAAAAAACCTGTTATTGTAGTCTTGAAGTTATTAAGTTACTCTAAAAATATTTAGCAACGAAAACTATCATCGGTAAATAAGAGATCGCCTTTATGGGAATATTTTTATATAAACAGTGACGATCCAAAGTTTGTTGTTTGTTTATTATGCAATGTTAAAATTTCTCATGACGGTGAATGGGGGAAAAAAAATAAAACACGTGTATATACCAAACAGAACTAATTTATTTTTTTCTTTTGTTTACTTACATCGTGGAATTGATCGATCTATTTATCAATTGGATGTTATGGTTAAGGTAAGTAGGTGTAGCTGTAACCTATATCGAATTCGTCGAAAACATCTTGACAGGAAGCTACATAATATTAAAAAATATTATTCAAGAATATTTGCTTAACGTTATTGGTGTAAATGTTATATGATTTATATAACATATAGTTTCTGAATAAACTTCTTACTCGCCATGCAGAGAAATTGGTATTCATCCACCATAATTTTCCCATAGTGCAGTACGAGTATAATTTTTGTAACATGCAAATATGGTGATTATTTTTGTTATGTGGATTAAATAAAGTACCTAAGTTTTACATTCCGTACTTTTTTTAATCCGGTAACCGGCCGAATATTCGCTTATATCCGGATAGCAAATTTAGTCCGGATAGCCAGGATACCGGATAGTTACCGAATATCCGTTTTATCCCTGTCTTATATAATAACTAACTCACTGACACTATCGAACCCGTAGGTTCATGGCCGCGCGGACATAAGCTCTCCATACATTCCTATCCTGAGCTAATGTTTTCCAATCATTCCCTTATAATCTACTTCCCTCAAATCATAGTTAATGTTATTCTCCCACCTCATTCTTGGTCTACCAACTGGGCGTCTTCCCTCTGGTTTTCCTGCAAGAAGCTTCCATGCACGTCTTTCATTCCCCATTCTTGCACATGTCCTGCTGATCGCAGTCTACGATATTTAGCTGTTCTTATTATATCTGGCTTCCTATAAGACCATATAGTTTCCCATTTATGTAATCTCCTCCATGCACCTGTCTGTTCATCTCTCTTTGGTCCAAACATTTTCCTAACAACTCTTTCTAAATTACTCGTAATCTCCTTTCCTCCCTTAAAGTAAGAGTTCATCTTTCTCATCCATATAAAATAACTGGTAGAATAAGTTTTATATATTTTCAGTTTAGCGTTTTTTTGAAAGGAGTTGGTAAGTCAAGAGTCTCTATAATACATAATAGTACGCATTTCCAGAATTGAGCCTATGTTTGATTCCTTTTTATATCTCATTCCTATTTGTGATTATTGTTCCTAGGTATTTGAATTCAGCCTATTCCTCAAAATTTCCCTTATTTGTCATCAGCTGTCCATTTCCATTATATAATGTATTTCTACGTGTCATCATATATTTACTTTTATTTATTTCCACTCCCAATTTCTTAGTGTTACTCAATAGTTTGTACTTGTTGGCCTTTAGTATCTCTTCGCTATCGCCCAATAACACTACATCATCAGCATAAACTGACAGCTTATTAATACCATTGAGTTGTAGGCCTTCTTCGCCCTCTAAAGATTTGATGGCATGCTCTAGTACAAAATTAAATAGTAGAGGTGATAGTGCATCTCCTTGATTCAACCCATTCTGGATTTTAAAACTATCCGAAAACTGTTTGGCTACACGCACCCTACTCTTTGTATCATTTAGACACATTCGTATAAGTCTAACTTTTTATAAATTCCGACTCAAGCAGGATACTATATAAGTTTACGTATAGTAGATGTACCGTACCATTATATTTCCATTTCTTTTCTAAAATCTGCCTTATACTAAAAATCTGATCTGTTGTAGACCTGTTTCTTCTAAATCCACATTGATGATCTAGAATCTCATCAATATAGGGAGTAAGTCTGCTTACTAATATATTTGTTAGAATTTTGTACAAAGTTTAAAGTAATGAGATGCCCGTGTAATTGTTGCAATCAGTTTTATCTCATTTCTTATAAATTGGTACGATAATACATAACAGATACAAAATCAAACACCTTGGAATTTAGTTCCTTATTCCAGTAAACACAATTAATGGATGTGTGTCGTCAAGGTTCACATATAGTGAGAATGTTTCTGAAAATACAGGGTCAGTCGTATGTGTTTCTAGTCCAAGGATGAAACACAAAGGGAATCATTAGACGAGATAAAAATGCTTAATGATTTAATTGTGAAATGCTATTAGTAGGGAATTAATGATGTGAGTAGCCATGTAATGTTCGAGTGTTAGAAGTAATTTAATGTAAGCTCGCAAGTGTGCACGTTCTGAGTGAGTTTTGTAGCGTTGTTTAGTACCGAGCTGACAGCTTTACGAGGTGCAAGTGGTCTAGAAGTTTTTCTTCATCAAGCCAACAAGCCGCCTCAGCTGTTACCGGCCATTTGTACTCCTGTACTTTTTCTACATCAGGGCTATCCATCTCGTCTCTCCAAAAAAGTACAGTCAAGTTACTATAATTTTCAACTACACTGATTACTACTAAACAAAAACGTAGAATAACGGGTAATGTTACACCATGTCTCTTGTCGTGCACATCTGCTTTGATTTTATCATCATTACATGTCTTGTAGCTGTTAGCCCCGTATCATTTCAACTTTTATAGGGACTTTCTAATTATCTTTTCCTTTTTGGACTATTCTTGAAATTCGGAATAGAATCTTGGATTTATACATATTAAAATAAAACTTTCCCAATTATGTCCGCGCCATGAAAAAAAAAAAACGAATATCCCTATATTTAATTATAACCGTCCACCGCTGTGGTCCCGAGGTAGCGTGCTGCTTTGTCACGCAGCGGATCCGGGTTCGATCGATCGGGTTAAGTTTCCTGCGTGAGGTTTTTCGGTTTTTTTCCTCTCTTATAAGAAACATTCAGGAAACTTTAAAATCCAAACGGTCCCCGAACATCATACGGCCATCATATTCACTTAGATTAAGTTTAGGATTAAGAACTCTCCTGGCGCACCACTATCATCATCACCCATCATATCATTGGGGCAGCCGTAATCTCGCCTTTCAGGCGCCCCAACCTCAGAATACGATTTCAGTCACGCCAGTGCCTATTGAGAACACCAGAAATGTCGAAATGACAACCTGGGATATTGAAAAAAAAACTTAATATAATAGATTTGTGTCTTTTATAAGGTCTGTAATGGTTTTTTATTTGAATTTGTAATTATAATTTATGTAGGCTTGGCCCTTCCAACTCTTTTGTATGGTAGCGAAGTATGACTTCCAGACTTACATTCATAAATTTTGTTTTTCAGAGTTTTCACGTGCAATTAATTCAAGATATCTTAATTTTTTTATGACCCCTAGTATTGTGTATCCTGCAGTCCTTAGAATATATATCATTTCAGGAGTTCTAAATCACTGAATATCCCTCTGTTTCAATAAACAGAATAGAATAGATTTATTTAGCCAGGTGGAGTTAAGGCCATGTGGCCTTCTCTTCCACTCGCCAGGACAAACATATGTTACATTTAAATACAAAACAATTATAATAATAGTACATACTAAACATTTATCTGTCAAACTGAACAATAATAAAATTATGTCTAATAATACAAAACAATTAAATGAAATTAAAATTAAACTAATAAAAGAATGTATGTAGAAAGGAATAACATCTCGAATCTACTATACATAAAAAGAAAAAAATACAAAGAAAGTAATAATTTATAATGAATTAATCTATCGCTTATTATACATGGCGTTAAGTAAATATATTGACAAATCTTAAAACTACTTTATTAAATAATGAAAAACGAATTATCAATTATTAAAAAGTAATATTAGTGAGTTCTTTCTGTTAATAATTTTATTTCCAATTTGTTTCTGAAAGATGGTAAAAACAGAGGGATATTCAGAGATTTAGAACTGCTGAAATGATATATATTCTAAGGACTGCAGGATACACACTACTAGATCATAAAATAAATGAAGATATATTGAATTAATTGCACGTGGAAACTTTGGAAAACAAAATTTATGATTAATCAGTAAGTCTAGATGGATGCAGTATGTTCTTCGATTGGAAAATTACAGCATACACAAGCAGATGTTATAAGGTATATCAACTTGTAGGAAGAAGCCCAGGACGCCCACTCGATATTTCTGCATGGTATTTCTATTGAGACCGATACAGGTCAACAAATGACCAATATTCATGAATGGACATGATGATGTTAATGTTTTGTGGAATAGCCACTGAACACGATTTTCTACTTCTCCATAAGAATATAAATATTATTCATGTTACTTTCAGTGTAAAGTAATTGCATTCAGATAAGTACTGTATGTTTATTTTCATGTCATTGCTATATGCGTAATATAAGTTGTACAATTACTTTCGTTGCTATAAAAATAAGTTATCTAAATTTAAAATATGTATGGTGTTTATTTCGCAGTAAATTTGTAGTTTTATATTCTTGTCTAGTTCTGTGTATCCTGCAGTTCTGCAAAGAAATTTCATTTACATAATTTGTATCGTATATTTGGTTGTAACTCAACATAAATCAGGTTTCACGTTACTCAATTATCTCTTGCTTCTTAAAGATCTTAATTAAAATGATGATAATGTATATTTGCAACATTTAATTTAATAACATTAAATAATACATAGTCCACCGCTGTGGTCTCGACGCAGCGTGCTGCCTTGTCACGCAGCGGGTCCGGGTTTGATTTCCGGTCTGGACAGACTCCTGTTTTTTTTTCGGGGATTTCCCTCACCTGTAAGATAAACGTCAGGAAGATTAGGGCCCAACTGTCCCCGAAAATCATCCCTGTCATTATCATAAGTAATGTCACGAGTGATTTCCAAATTATCGATAAATTCACGACTCACGAAGTGAGGAGTGAATTTATCTAGAGAATATGGAAATCAAGAGTAGCATTTGTTAGGACTATTTATCGAATAAAATTAAGCTGTTTACTCACAAATCATTGTTTAGCTATAGTTATTTTAAAATATTCATGTATTTAATGTAAACGGTGATGTCTGAAAACAAATCAGAAATGTGAGGTTATGTTCATTCACTGCAGCTTGATCATATTATTTATTGCCAAATAAGATCGCAATATTGTAAGAGTGCACCCAAGTGGAGAAATAATGAAACACATCAAACTATATATCATAATCAACATTACGGGTTATTCAATCATTCTTTTAGTAAACAACTGAGTAAAATCAAGGAATCTGTTCTCATTATTTGCTATATTCAATGTATTAGTTGGAGAAAAATAATGTTCTGTCCTGTTCAGAACATTAAAAAGGAGGAGCTTTCTTTATCACAAAAGCAGGAGCTGATAAAGAGCGAGGTGAAACACGACTGTCATTGGTTGTAAAACAACATTAATTGAAACGTGATTGGTCATTGACTAGCATTTGTGACATGAGTTAAATAGTCATCATCATCCTTCACCGGTGTGGAAAGCAAAAGCTACCACACCTATAATAACCCACTAAAGCTCCAAAGCATAACATGAAAATGCTATGATTGCAGTGAAACACCTATCCTCGGGCATAATTACTATGGATGGTATAATACATTGTCCAGCACTGTGGCCTCTAGGTAGTGCGCTGCCTTGTCACGCAGCGGTCCCGGGTGAATTTTTTTTTTCGGATTTTTCCTCGCCTGCAAGACAAATGTCAGGAAACTCAGGGCCCTATGGTCCCCGAAAATCATCCGGCCATCAAACATTATCATTATCATCATCATTCACAGGTTTGAAAAGCAACATGAAGCTACCAACCTATAATTCCCTAATAAAGCTGAATAGCATAGCATGAAAGTGCTATGATTGCAGTGAAAGACCTGACCAGTAGATAGATATAATACATTAACCTACATCGTATTTTATTGTATTACACTACACATTAGGGGCACGCCGTAGCGTAGTGGTTAAGGCACTGCGCTACAAGCCGGAAGGTCGAGGGTTCGAGTCCCGGTGGGGTCAGGATTTTTAAACTGACCCAAACTTTCTGGCGGCACTATGGCCCTGGGGTCGACTCAGCCTCTAACTGAAATGAGTACCAGACGCTTGTTCTGGGGTAAAGGCGGCCGTCACGCAGGGCTGACAACCCGGCTGACATCAAGGGCCGATTGTCAAGAAAAAGTGGGAGCCTTAACCTCCTACTTCCCCAAGGGCCTCCTGAGGCCTGTAGTGGGATCACTTTACCTTTACCTTACACTACACATTAGACTATATGTTAAAATTTGATTTATAAGGTACAAGAGAAAAATAATCGAATATCACTTTTTATTTTTTCCACAAGAATATAATTTGAAATAAGATAACTTAAAGTAGAGGAATTAAACACAACAATAGAGAAATACATAACAAACTGGAAAGAACACTTGGCAAGGATGACTGAGAATAGAATACCAAAAGCAGCATGCAGCTATTCACCACGAGGAAGAAGAAGTTTGGTAAGACCAAAGAAAATATGGAAAGAGCAGCAATTTGGAGCCGAAACAGGCTGGTAAATAAGTCTAAACCGTGAAGAAGAAGAAGACAAATATGCCAAAAAATGAACTAAGAAGTTCTATCCAATATCGGAGATAAAAAAAGTGAGTGTTTGTGTGTGTAGACCAATCGGCGTTAATGGTCCTGTGTTTATTTTCTTTTCAGCTAGTCCTGAAAGTCGCGGGGTCAAACCGGCCGGGATCGATAGATTTTTAGAATGGAACAATTCAAGGGACAAGTTCTCCGGGAGGAATTTTAAGTCGTGGAATCTTGGTCTGTAGGTTTTCGGGCTCATGAAAGAACTTTAAGCACAAAATTAGTACATATGAGTAAATTTAACCGGCTTTTCCAACCAAGTAATACCTTCGTTTCCTGGAATATGTATCATTGAGGCGATATGCTGACCATATTTCACTCGCTGACATCTGTAGGAAAATACGAGTAGATCTAAGCGTAACTAAATTAGCTTGGTCAAGAAACTCCCGCTGGGAGCACACGTGTGTACGGATATGCATATATGTATAGCTACACACACACACACAAAAACACACACACACACAAAAACACACACACACAAAAACACACACACACAAAAACACACACACAAAAACACACACACACACACACAAAAACACACACACACACAAACACACACACACACACACACAGAAAAAGCTGGAATATCTCGAATTTATTGCTAACTATAAACTGAATTAGGCTGTATTGCTAGCAGTGCATTACATACAATTAGAAAATGACTAATTTCAAATGGAAAATCTAGTAGTGATGGAAAATTTCAATATTCCTTAGGCCAAAGCTATGTCGATTGGGCTGTAACTCATTGCATTGTCCAAATTTGACACTAGTTTATTTTATGATACTCTTATACGGTATTGTATGAGCATCCTTACCATCCTCCGCTGTCACTTTTTACGATTATGATATATAAATGCATATATAATGTAAATGTATATGTAACATAAATTAAAGCCAACAGACGTGAAAGTCAGTGGTCATACATAAATACATGCACATAAGTAGACAATGTAACACACCCTCTTAGTATTCTCTGTCCAAAGTCGTAAACGTCTAAGTATACGATCTTGTGTTCTTGTTGTGAAGGTGTAATTCGAAGCGTTTTACATGCCCCGTGATCTTACATGACCTTCTGGTATATCAGACATTCTGTTTGCCTTTCTTTTTCACTTCAATCACAGATTAATGCAATTTGTAACTATCGTCCGTTCATGATAGAGGTGATGAGAATATCTAATGATGTTTGATAGCGTGTGAAATTAAGTACAAGACATTCATTTGAGTAATATGTGGCGCCTTGCTGATTGCCACTTGTTAATTGTGATTCTAAGATGCATTCGTTCAATTGTGTACATTCCAACATTCATTTTGTCTTATTATTCTATTCACCTATTATATTCGTTTATTAATTCTACATTTTACGCTCATATGTTTTGTTTGCTGTCTTTAAATTAATAATAAATTACCACTGGACAGTAGCATTAAATTATATTGTAGACAATGGATTAGAAGTTCTAACAAATTATTATAGATGTCGAAATTGAAGAGACATTTGCGTAAAAAATATATTGTAGCATACAAAATAGCTGGTTTCCATTGTATTCATCACCAGCAGCAACATTACAGCCCTATTCCAGTATCGGCTTCTCTCAGAACCCTCTTCCAGGCATCTTATTTGGTTCTTTGGATTACCTAGTAAAGGCTTTTTTTACATATACAGGGTAGCCAGCCCTACTCCCAACCATCCAGCGATCCTGAAAGACGATGGTTTTCTGTTGGAATTTTTTCCTCTTGCTGATACGTCTCAAGTACAGCATCAAGAACTATCTCTTCGCCCTCACATGAGACCTTATCATGGCTACGCCTAAATGACAGAAAAACTTTACGTTCACATACCTTACTATTCCAAATTCTGCACTCATATTTACCAAGTTATTTAACAACACGTTTTCAAAATGTATCGGCTCGTCACAATTTAGGAACGAGATCACAAGACTCTTCTTTACTTTTGATACCACAACACAGGACCTGTCTATACTCTGAATCTTACACAATATCTATGACTAGAGCATGGAACTAACTTCCCAGTCATGTCAGGGACTGTCAATCGCTATCATTATTTAAATCCAAATTAACTGATATCTTAAGTTCAACACGATGAAAACATTAACTGCATAACAACTATATAGAGCATTCCATTAATATTCATCTAGGAAGCTACTTACTTTATTTTATATCATCTTAATGTTATTATATTCTATGTTTTTCTTAGTATTAGCTAGTATTAGATCACATCATCATTTTAGTTTGTTTAGTCTGTATTTTAATAATATCTTAAAATTGTAAGGTGTATGCAATTTTGTATAATTCTACTATTCGCTGGTTGAGTGGAAGAGAAGGCCTTATGGCCTTAAATCTGCCAGCTAAAATAAAGCATTATTATTATTATTATTATTATTATTATTATTATTATTATTATTATTATTATTACCAAAGAGAGATGAACAAACAGGTGAATGGAGAAGACTACATAACAATGAACTACATGGTCTTTACAGGAAGCCAGATATAATAAGAACAGTTAAGTCTGGTAGACTGCGATGGGCAGGACATGTTGCACGTATGGGGAATGAAAGACTTGCATGGAAGCTTCTTGTAGGAAAGCCAGAGGGAAAACGCCCAGTTCGTAGACCAAGAATGAGGTGGGAGAATAACATTAACTATGATTTGAGGGAAGTAGATTATACAGGGAATGATTGGAAAGCATTAGCTCAGGATAGGGATGTATGGCCCGTGCGGCCATGAACCTACGGGTTCGATAGTGCCAGTGAGTATTATTATTATTATTATGAATTATTGCTATCCAGGAATCATGTGATGAACATATAGTCGGCTCATTTAGTTTACAGATGCTTTGCTTTGTGGTCAGGTAGGTCCATCTCAATAAGTTAAAGTTATTAAATCACCAATAACAATCCCTATTTGTGCCACTAATCGAAATGAAGGTGGTTTGAATCAACTATAACAACATTCATTACGTTTATACAAAGTACAAAAATTAATTATATTTAAAATACTAGGTAATGAAGGGGAAGAGAGGGGATTGCAATAAAAATTAAAATGATAGCGGGAGCAATTGTTTTGCACGAATAAATATTTAACATATCAAGTGGTGTTGTCACGTTTTATTCGCTAGAATACATTTTTACCAACGTCCACCGCTGTGGTCTCGAGGTAGCGTGCTGCCTTGTCACGCAGCAGGCCCGGGTTCGATCGCCGGTCGGGGCAGTTTTTCTGGGTGAGGTTTTTATCGTTTTTTTTTTCTCACCTGTAAGACAAATGTCAGGAAAGCTTTAAGGCCCAAACGGTCCACGAAATCATATGGCCATCGCAATCATCATCATCATCATCATTCATATTCATCTTAGATTAAGCTTAGGATTAGGGACTCTCCTGGCGCACCACTATCATCATAACCCATCATATCATCGGGGCAACGTAACCCCGCCTTCCAGGCGCCCCAACCTAAGAAGTGGGTTACAAGTACGCCATGCCAGGAGAGAACACCAGGAATGTTGAAAGACAACCTGGGGCATTTGAAAAAAAAAAAAACATTTTTACTAACTAAAGATACTGCAAATTACAGAAGTTGCAATGCCGTTAAGATAATTATATCCACTTGGAGTAGACATGGAAACGTCATTTAAAAATGCAATGATATTATTGGCAGAGAACTGTTTTCAGTTTCTGGTAATTGGAGCGGCGTCTTAGAAGTCTCAGAGACCTTCCCGGCTCTTCCTGGCAGTAAAAGTGCATTTTTTAATCCAGAGGGAAACGGTTGCTATTGATGCCGCCTGTAAACTAAATTACTGAGCCGACTATACATCTGTAGGACTTGGTAGGATTAAATGATATTTCTTGAGTTTTTAAGTGGTACACGTCCATCAACAAGATGTACAACCTCGAGGCCACCTACTGCCTCTTTGGCCTCCTCCCATTGCTTTATGAACATTATTAAATTATTTTATGTATTTTTATTCTTGAACTTCTGAGGAACATTTTTGGACCAGAGAGAGATGAACAGAAGGCGAATGGACAAGACTACATAGCAGAGAGTTACATATACTTTATAGGAAACCTGATATAATAACTAATAATAACACTTAAGTCTCGGAGACTGCGATTGGCTGGACATGTGGCACGAATGGGAAAAAGAGGGGGTATGGAAACTTCTTGTAAAAAATCCTGAGGGGAAAACGTCCAGTTCGTAGACCAAGAATGACATGGGAGAATGTTAACTATGGTTTGAGGGAAGTAGATTATAAGGAGATGATTGGAAAATATTTGTTCAGGATAGGAATGTGTGGAAAGCTTTATGTACGCTTGGCCATGAACGTACGGGTTCCAAAGTGCCCGTGAGTTAGTAAGTCAGTATTCTTATTTTGATAAGGGAGAAAATCCGTTTGACAAATTAGCTAATCTAAAAAAGATTCTGTATTTAAAAAATAGGGGGTATTTTCCTGTGACATGTCATATTTTTTAAATCTTCGTTTTGAGTTTCGAGTAAAATAATATTTATATAGGTCTTCCGATAACAATTTAATGGGTTTATCGTCTTAAAAACCATACTTATGTTTTTAGATTTTTGGTTATATGTGTTCTAATTTTTAACCTGTATAATGAATGTGAATCGCCAGCTGCATGGTCACTTGTTCGAAGGTCTTTTCTATTTTTGTAAGTTCTTTCAAAGACCGGACCGTTATAACCCTGGCTTTCATAGTAGGCCTATGGTGAAAAGTTGGAAAAGGTATATGATTCAACAATTAGTATAAAGGTTTAATATATTCATTAAATTATAAGGTAATATTAATGGCATTTTTAGGTCATAAATGCATGCATATTTTCTTATATGTTAGGTTGTAGATATCCGCCATTTATTGATAAATAATGGGATTGTAGTGACTAATATGGCTTATGGAGCAGCTTTAATGTCGGATTCACTAAGATTTTCCATCAACACTCCAAATGAATCCAGTTAATTATATATCCGGTATTTTTGTAATTTTTTTCAACGACCTATTTCACTGTTAATGATTGTTTCGTTTTAAAGTAAATTTATCAATTGTTTATGTATAAGTCATGAATACAGACAATGATCCACGGCCTACTAGTACAAATTTATATAACCAAAGATCATAAATGCGATACAAAAATGTAAAAGGGTCTCAACACTGAAATAAAAATTGCCAGAAAAGTGTTTAGATGAAAATTTAGTAAAATAGAGTGCTCGACCGTTTTTATAAGCAATTTAATTATATATAACTTACGTAATATTATTATAATGTACACACTATATTGTGCATATAGTAACAACTTAAAAAAACACAACAAAATACACACACACATATGTAGGCCTATATATATATATATATATATATATATATATATATATATATATATATATATGAGATAAGAAAAATAAATGCTCGGACGGGACTTGAATCCGGACCTCTGGATGATACCCCAGTGCGCTACCGATTACGCCACCAAGCAAGTCTAGTACAAACATTCATTTTCGGCACAAAAAGTGGACACCCGAATTTCGATCTAATGTTGGTTTTAAAATGAAGCTTAGGAACACCAATTATAAAAACAGGAGAAACATTTGCGGACCATCCACAAACATACCAAAAAAAAAACATTTTTTAGGCACTACCCAATACACATTTCAGTACTTTACTATCAGAGTTATCCCAATTTCGATCTATTTTTGGTTTTGAAATGAAGCTGAGGATCAGGAAAGATGACAAGACGTGCAAAAATTGCGGACCATCAATTAATAAATTAGTAAAATAACATTTTTTTAATTTCCTTTTTTTAAGCAGTACACGACACATATCTCACTAATTTACTACACGAGAAATCCAAATTTCCGTATAATTTTGGTTTTAAAATGAAGTTTGGGATCACCAAAGATGAAAACAGGAAAAACGTTTGCGGAACACCAATCAAAAATTGTAAAATAACTTTTATTGAAGCACTACACATTGATCATCCCGCACACATTACATCGAATTCGTTGCTACAATAGAACTGCTGTTTTGGTTCTCTATAGTTGCTATAATATAACGCTGAGCGATGATTTTTTTTTGCGGATGAATAGGCCTACATAAGCAAAAATTATTAGAACGCTCTGTGACACTTGCTGTGACATTATAAAATGTCTGATTTTGTTAGGTTAGATGTGTGAAAGTTAGTGAACGCCAGATTAGTTTACGTTACAGTGTAATGTAATATGTAACTGATTTTGTCAGGTTAGATGAGAAAAAGTTAGTATACTCCAGTTTTGTTTATGGTAGAATGTAATCCTAGTATTTAACTGATTTTGTTATGTTAGATGACGAAAAGTTAATGAATGCCAGATGTATCTGATTTTGTTAGGTTAGCTATGGGAAAGTTAGTGAACGCCAGATTAGTTTACGTTACAGTGTAATGTAATATGTAATCATCCCCTGTATAATCTACTTCCCTCATATCAAGGTTAATATTATTCTACCGCCCCTTTCTTGGCCGCCTACTGGGCGCTTTTTCTCTGGTTTTCCTACAAGAAGTTTTCGTGCCCTCTTTCATTCTCCATTCGTGTCCCATATTCTGCCCACCACAGTCTACGATACTTAACTCTACTTATTGTAACTGGTTTCCCATAAACATAGTGTAGTTCAATGCTGTGCAGTCTTCTCCATTCGCTTCTCTTTTATCTCCCTTTGGTCCAAAGAATGTTCCCAATAACTTCATTCAGATTTCTTTATTTTATAATTATGCGAGGAGTATAGTGTTGGATAAAGTGCAGGTCATAGATACTGCGAAGGTGTTATAGTTATTGTTCGTTCAAAATAATAGTGAGTGAAATTAATATATTTGATTTCTCCAAGCATTCAGAGGTTAAGTTGTATATAACATGGATTTGTTTCTGCATGTAAAATGAAATCCTCTTATACAGTACAATGTCCTAGTCCCCATGTAGATGGATCTTGGCACTGTAATAAAGTATTAGAAAAACACAACTGAGGAAACATGAATCATCTGGTGATATATATACGAATGCAACATAAGACTGTCTGAAAAATTGTTGTAAGAGGACTTTAAATACTGCATTCATATTACTTTCATAAACAAAGCAACTTATTCTATTGCTTGAAATGTCACTTGCAAAATACATTGCCTGCAAACACCTGGTATACCTCCATCATATAAAAATCCAATACTAGAAGGTTTGTCAATATAACTGAATAAAATATAACTTAAATGGTTTAAGGGTTATGCGAAGTTAATCATAATCAGTCATGATTGTTGCTAGATCTGAGAGAATATTTTGAACATTAATAGAGATTCAGGAGAAATAATGAATCGGAACTACTCTATAATCTGGAGACTACCGTATCTCTAAGATTTTCCATAGTCTACCAACCTCATTATGGGTTTCCTCTGTTCCCAAGACAAATGATACGTTGTATAGGGTTTCCAGTATAAAACCGGACACTCTGCGGCTGGCAGAGTGAAATGCGGACGAGGAGAGAGCGCAGCCTGACGGGTGAAACCCCGTGAGGCGTGTCCGGTTTTATATTGGAAGCCCTGTAGTTGAATCACCCAATATGAGGAGGTCCAAACTCCACAAAACTAAATTTGACAGGGAATGTTTTCCCTTTCTTTGTCTTGCCTCTCAATTGGATCGGTTTTCAGTGTTATAATGAAACAAATTTGTAGTTAGAATTTGACTATTTCTGATGTGTTACTACCTCCACTTTAGTTCCAAGTAATAACATTAAAAAACACAATTTTCGACTTGAGTAGTTCTGAAATTGGGTGGTTCAATTGAGTTTACTAATTCATTGAGACATTTGAACACTGAAGTTCATGATTGCTCGGACAACTGTCCATACATCCATACCCTGAGTTAATTTTTCCAGTCATCCCCTGTTAAAATTCATTCTCTCAAATCATAGTTAACTTCAATCTCCTACCTCATTCTTGGCTCACTTAATATAAATTTATCTTTGATTTTCTTAAAAGGAGTTTTCCTATTCGTTAAATATGTTCTGTCAATCACATCCAATGTGATTTAACTGTTATTATTATATCTGGTTTCCCATGAATTTCATGTTCCTCACTTTTATATATTTCCTTCATAGGTCTTATGTTTCTTTCTCTTTTGTCCAAAAAAAATTCCTAAGCGCTTTAATTTTAAATACTCGAAATCTGTTTTCCTGCCTCAATGTAAGGTACCAATGTTTTGTAAACATATAACTTGAAGTATCACCGTTTAAATATATTTTGTTTTGAAACACGTTGTGACGAAAAGAGTTCCTATAATCCATGATAGCATGAGTTTCTGGAGTTGAACCTATGTTTAATTTCTATTTGCACCTCATCTCTATTTATAGTTGTTGTTCCTAGGTATACTCAGTCCAACGGATCTCTGCCCCTATAGCTCTGGCATCGTTCTTAGAAAAGTACATGTGAATACTCACACCACTTCATCGCACTCCCCTCCCACTACGTCAAACGCCGGCCACAGCAACTTATGGAGTAGGGATATTACCAATCTTCCCTCAGTGTCATGGTTCTTGAATATTGAAAACTACAAGGTTGGAGTCGAGTTGACAACACTGGAGAGCAAGTGAAAGAGAGAGATAGAAAAGAGATAGATAGGAATATAGGGAGGGAAATGATTTGCCGAGGCAGAAAAGGAAGTAGGCTTTAGTTCGCATATCTTACGGAGGCACAGATCCGTTGGACAGACAATATAGTCCGCCACTCCTTCAAGAAATTGCCTGTTTTATAATATATTTCTATATACTTGACCATATTTTTAGTTTTATTGATAGAGACATCCTTCCCAGTTTCTTAGTGGCTTATTACCTCCTTTTTTTTTTATCTCGGTTTAACCTTTCACCTCATATGTACTTTTTACCTACCGCACGCTTCCTGGGCCTTATAGTGAGACGACCTATCGGGAGAGGGATTTTAAAATATGGATCATACACATATACATTTTTTAATCACAAAAGATCATGGAGGGTTTCCCAAAATGAGTGATCAGCACAATGTCAGAGCCTCCTTCGAGAAATCACAACTTTAGGACGAAACGTACCATTCACACACACACACATTCATACTAAATGTGGCGAATATGATGATTATGATGGCCAGATGTTCGGGCCCCATTTTAGTCTTAAAGTTTCCTGACATTTGTCTCACAGGTCAGAAAAAAAACGAAAAAAAAAGAAAAACAATACCCAGGTAACTTGGCCGACCGGAGATCGAACCCAGGTAACTTGGCCGACCGGAGATCGAACCCAAACCCGCCGCATACAAGGCAGCGATGCTACTCCGACTTCCAGTGGTGGACTTCATTGGTATTATCACGAGCTAAGTTACTCAATGTTACCAATAACATTAAACTCGACCATTTAACTCATGCCCCAAATGGGAGTCAATGACCAATCACATTTCAATTATTTTTTATTTACAACCAATCACAGTCGTGTTTCGCCTAAAATTTACCAACTAAAGTTCATGATAATAAAGAAAGCACCTCCTTTTTAACATTCTGAATAGGTCATAGCATTATTTTGCAGTGACTGACTCTAAGAAATACGGCTACCAGGTTGTATATATAGTGCATGAATTTCAACACGAGCGCATACGA
>JASPKZ010008173.1:100000-274977 GCA_030220185.1 Diploptera punctata
TTCATTTTATGTGGCAAGGAAACCTTTAATATGGCCGCCTTTCTTTAATGACGTACCGTATCTACCAAACGACTGCTGCACTCTTTCAAGATTTCTTATAAACATGTCATTTACTTGAAATTGGTTTGACGATAAAATAATTTTCCTATATCATGTGTTTGGCAAATGACGACATAGTTCTCGTCCAAATGGTGATGAAATCTAGCCAAAGTTGCAGTAAAACAAAATATATCATTCTTTATATTCAAAGTAAATGATTTACATGTTAATATCAGCAGTTACTCTAGAAATAATTAGCAAGTTTAAACAAATTAATTTTGATTGTATTTTATACTTTACCTCACTTTTGATTGGATCATATCCTTAACGTTATCAGATTAGATAAAATGTGTAGGAATAATAATAATAATAATAATAATAATAATAATAATAATAATTATTATTATTATAATTTCATAGTAATAGTAGTAATAATAATAATTTACCATATTTAATATCGTAACAGCTTTAAAATCAAATTAATACAGTTTTATTTATGTATGGCCTACGTATGTGATCGTGAGTGTGTGTTACAAAAATATAATTGTTGTGTAGAAACTATACTAATGTGTAAAAACTTCTTCTTCTTCTTAATTCAGGCTTTCCACTTTACAGCAGTTCGTCCAGAGATCCCTATCTTCCCATTGTCCCTCTTCCATACCCGTCTTCATCAAGGCATCATATATTCCCTCATACCATGTTCTTCTACTTCTCCCCCTTCTTCCTTCTGCCTGGTACCATCCAATTTAACATGTTTAGGCCACTGGTCTTGACATCCGTTGTACATGTCCATGGTACTGTAAATCTCTCTTTGTTGTCCTTTCGATAACAGTTCCTTGTGCATCCATTTCTTCTCTGTGTAAAAAGTAAGGTATTTATATTAATCTATTTAAACTAAGTCACTGAAACCATCGAATCCGTAGGTTCATGGCCGCGCGGATATAAGCTCTCCATGCATCCATATCCTGAACTAATATTTTCCAATCATCCCCTCAGTAATATACTTCTCTCAAATCATGGTTAATGTTATTCTCCCACCCTATTCTTGGCCTACGTATTGGGAGCTTTCCTTCTAGTTTTTCTACGAGTTTTCAAGCCCCTCTTTCATTCCGCATTCTTGTCGCATGCCCTGCCCATCGCTGTCTACGTTACTTAACTCATCTTATTTTATCAGGTTTGTCATGAAGATCATGTAGCTCACTGTTATGTAGACTTTTCCATTCCCATGTCAGTTCAACTCTCTTTGGTACAACAATTTTCCTACGAACAGACTTTAATCTCAAATACTCGTAATCCTTTCTCCTCCCTTAAGACAAGAGCACATGTTGCGCATACATATAACTGGAAGAATAACAGTTTGTTTTCAGTTTAATGTGTTAAGAGAATTTAGGACGACAGGAGTCCCTTTAATGTATAATAGAATGCATTTTCATTCTGCACTTCATTCTCGTTTTTAATTACTGTCCGTAAAAGTATTTTAATTCAGCCACTTCTTCAAAATTTCCCTCATTTGTCATTAACTGTCCATTTCCACTATATAATGTATTTATGTTTGTGAAATATATTGATGTTTACTTCCAGTCCCAAATTCAGTGTTACCCAATAGTGTGCATATTGTCTTAGTATTATATGAATAGGCTATATGTTGTAAGAAAACTCCCAGTTGGTAGACCAAGAATGAGGTGGGAGAATAACATTAACTATGATTTGAGGGAAGTAGATTATACATGGAATGATTGGAAAACATTAGCTCAGGATAGGGATGTATGGGAGCTTATGTCCGTGCGGCCATGAACTACGGGTTCGATAGTGCCAGTGAGTTAGTTACTTAATGGTTAATTTGACACTTTGAACAACGTATGTAGCGTAAGTGAAACATTCCAGGAAGTCTTCATATATATATATTAATTCGTAATGATTCTATTTTTTGAAAAAAAGTCTTTAAAATACACTTAAATTATGCTTCAGGCCTAGTTTTAGTTATGAATTATGTTGAAGTTTGATTTTTTCTAAAATATACTTTAAAATAACTTAATTTAAATATTTTAGTAGTTGTTTTATGGAAATGGATTTGTTCACCACCACCTAGTTACAAAATAGTGAACATAAATAATTAACTAACTTCTTCTTCATCTACTTCGTGAAATTAGGCATTTTGACCTGTTTTGAATCAAGTGGAATTTAATGAATCTTCCCATCTAGTAAATGGGCGTGCAACACTTCTATGTCCTATTGGTTTGTACTTTAATAACAGCTGAGGGATTCTACCTGCAGGCATTCTTTTAACATGTTCATACCAGTTGTTTCTCATATTGTCAATTCTATTTGTAGCTAACTCACTGGCAATATCTAACCGTATAGCCGCAAGGACATAAGCTCTCCACACATCCTATCCTGAGTTAAAGTTTTCCAATCATCTCCTGTATAGTCTACTTCCCTCAAAAACGTGGTTAACGTTATTCTCCCACCTCTTTCTTGGTCTACCAACTGGGCGTTTTCTCTCTGAAATAGGCCTAGTTCATAGTTGGTTATTGTCAAATAAAATAATAAAATCTCTTGATAATAATAAAATAATTTTACTAAATGATGCTTTTAAAATTGTTTTAATTCATTGTTGCAAGAATTCTAAATATATTTATTAAAATATAATAAAACATCTGAATAAATGCATACTCTCATACATGAAAGTAAACTAAACTAAATTGTGATTGGATATAAAATCACTTATCTTTCTTATACGACCAATCAAATTTATCCTTTTATTTAATCATCATCGTCAATTTAGTCATGAATTAGGTCATTGGCCTGTTCCGCTTCAGGATAGAAATTGATCCCTCCATCACTTCTTAGGTCTTCCTGGGTCTCTTCGTCCTGTGGGTCTGTAGTTGAATAGCTTCAGAGGTAGTCTATTGTTTAGCATTCTAAGGAGGTGTTCATGACAATTATTTTGTTATATTTGGATGGTTACAGGTATTGCTGGTGAGTTGAGAGCTTTGCGTAAATCTTCATTACGTATGTGGTCATAAAGCCTATGTATAACCCGCTAAATGTGTTAATAACTTAATTTCTGCAGCTACTATCCTATTTATTTTGCCTATAGTAAGAACCCAGGTTTCAGAGCCATAAAGTAGAGTTGGAATAACTATTATTTTATAAAATTTTAGAATTATATCCGGAGAAGATTTTTTTTATTCTTATAAGTTTTTGGAATTTGATCAATTTTATGTCTATGTCTTTACATGTGTCATAGGAAAGGTTGCAGCCAAGATAAGTAAAGTTATTAACTTGCTCTGTTACATTGTTGTTAATAACATTTTTAATTCGTGTAGGTATTTTACCTTGAAATGCCATATTTTTGTCTTACTTACTTACTCACTGGCACTATCGAACCCATAGGTTCATGGCCGCGCGGACATAAGCTCTCCATACATCCCTATGCTCTCCATACATCCCTATCCCGAGCCAATGCCCTCCAATCATTCCCTGTATAATCCACTTCCCTCAAATCATAGTTAATGTTATTCTCCCACCTCATTTTTGGTCTACCAACTGGGCGTCCTCCGTCTGGCTTTCCTACAAGAAACCTCCATGTAAGTCTTTCATTCCCCATACGTGCAACATGTCCTGCCCATCTCAGTCTACGAGACTTAACTGTTCTTATTATATCTGGCTTCCTATAAAGACCATGTAGTTCGTTGTTATGTAGTCTTCTCCATTCACCTGTCTGTTCATCTCTCTTTGGTCCAAAAATTTTCCTAAGTACTTTATTCTCAAATACTTGTAATCTCCTTTCCTCCCTTAAGGTAGGAGTCCATGTTTCGCACCCGTATAATATGACTGGTAGAATAATAGTTTTATATATTTTCAGTTTAACGTTTTTTTGAAAGGAGTTGGGACATCAACAGTCTCTGCAATGCATAATAACACGCATTTCCAGAATTGAGCCTATGTTTAATTTCTTTGTGCATCTCATTCCTATTTGTGATTATTGTTCCTAGGTACTTGAATTCAGCCACCTCCTCAAAACTTCCCTCATTTGTCATTAGCTGCCCATTTCCATTATATAATGAATTTCTACGTGTGACCATATATTTAGTTTTATTGATATTTACTTCCAGTCCAAATTTCTTAGTGTTACTCAATAGTGTGTGCGTGTTGTCCTTTAGTATCTCCTCGCTATCGGCCAATAATACTACATCATCAGCATAAACTAACAGCTTATTAATACCATTCAGTTGTAAGCCTTCCTTATTCTCTAAAGACTTAATGGCATGCTCTACTACAACATTAAATAGTAGAGGAGATAGTGCATCTCCTTGCATCAACCCATTCTGGATTTCAAAAGTATCCGAAAACTGTTTGCCTACACGCACCCTCCTCTTTGTGCCATTTAGACACATTCGTATAAGTCTAACTTTTTAGGAATTCCGAACTCCAGCAGGATACTATATAACTTCTCCCTTTTAATTGAATCATATGCTTTTTTGAAGATTACATATAGTTGATGTACAGTACCATTATATTCCCATTTCTTTTCTAAAATCTGTCTTATACTAAAAATCTGATCTGTTGTAGACCTGTTTCTTCTAAATGCACATTGACGATCTCCTAGGATGTCATCAATATAGGGAGTAAGTCTGCTTACTAATATCATCATCATCATAGTACATTCACGAATTTAGGCCATTTGTTGACCTGTTTCGGCCTCAAGAGAAACACCATCCAGAAGTCTTTTGAGTGGACGTCCTGGTCTTTTTCTTCCTGCAGGTTGATATCTTAACATTAGTTTGGGTATTCTGTGATCTTCCATTCGATGAACATGTTGCATCCATCTTGACTTATAATCAGAAATTTTGTTTTCTAAAGATTCCATGTGTAATTCTTCTAAGATGTCTTCATTTTTTTTTGTGATCTAGTAGTGTGTATCCTGCAGTCCTCCGAAAGTATCTCATTTCAGCAGATCTAAGTCTCTGTATATCCTTCTGTTTCAACGTCCATACTTCGCTATCATACAAAAGAGTTGGAAGAGCCAGTGTTTTATACACTTTCAGTCTTGAATGCTTTTGGACTAACTGTGGCTTGAAGATAGAATTTATTAACCCTAAAATTCTTAAAAATTTAGGTATTTTTGCATTTACATCCTTTCTTCTTCATATGAGATATTGCATCCTAGATATGTAAAATTATTCACCTGCTCCAAAATTTTATTGTCCAGTACAATTTTACTTCTGACAGGATCTACACCTTGAAATGCCATAATTTTAGTTTTTTCTGTAGATATCTTTAATCCATATTCTTCTGTAATTTTGTTAAGTTCATACAGACCTTTCTGTAGATTATCTTCGGAATTTGCTATTATTATTTGGTCATCTGCAAACAATAGGGTGTTTAATTTTCTATTTTCTGATATTCTTATTCCAAATTTATATGTTTTGTTCCAGCAACATATTACTTCATTGATATAAATTGCAAAAAGTGTTGGGGATAGGGGGCAGCCTTGTCTCACACCACGATTTATAATTCCTTCTTCAGAAAATCTGTTATTTAATTTAATCTTTATGGTGTTGTCTTTGTAAATATTTTGTATGTTCTGCCGAAGTAAATTTGGTATATTTCTGTCTTCCAATATATTTAAGAGTTTTGATCTCTTGACTGTGTCGAATGCTTTTTCAAAATTTATGAAAGCAAAATGTGTTTCTAAGTTGAATTCTCTTCTTTTTTTCAAGCAATAGTTTAACAGAAAATGCTGAATCAATACAAGATCGTCCTTTCCTAAATCCATTTTGACATTCCATAAGGAATTTTTCACTGAAACTTTTCAATTTTCCATTTAAAATGTCTGCATAAATTTTGTAGCATGTGTTTAACAAACTGATTCTCCTATAGTTGTCCATTTTTCTCTTGTCTCCTTTCTTGAACAGGGGTATAACAATGCTTGTCTTCCATTCTTGTGGTATATCTGCATTTTTGAATACATTATTAAAGAAGGACAACAGTCTTTCATGGAACTGTTTGCCTGCATGTTTGTACAATTCAGAATTCAAGCCATCTGTGCCAGTTGCCTTCCCATTTTTTAATAATATATTTGTAATATATTATATTACTAATATATTTGTAAGAATTTTGTACGAAGTTGAAAGTAATGAGATGCCCCTGTAGTTGTTGCAATCAGTTTTATCTCCTTTCTTATAAATTGGTACGATAATTGATTCCTTCCATTCATCTGGAAGAGCTTCTTTTCCCAAATCATACTAAGCAACCAGCGTATCTTGTCCATCAATTTTTCTCCCCCTGATTTCATCAGTTCTGCTGGGATCTCATCTGAACCTGATGCTTTATACATCTTCAATTTTTCAATCGCCATTTCAACCTCTAATGCATTTGGTTCTGCGACTAGCATTTCTGCTGTCTGTAAATTATCCTCCTCAATGTCCTGTTCTGTATGTACATTTAATAGCTGATTAAAGTAACTTTTCCTCCTATTTAATATACTCCTGGAATCTGCAATAATATCCCCATTTTCATCACGAATTATGTTTGTTTTAGCGTGAAACCCTTTCTTCTCTATACTAATTCCCTGATATAATTCTCTAATGTTCCTATTTTTTGCGTTCATTTCAAGATCATTAATCTTCTCTCTCAAATATTCCCTCTTTTTACTTTTTAGTAACTTGGTGGTTTCCGGTCTAATACTACCCAATTGCTCTAAATTTACCTCATTTGGCTCGTGTAACCATTTCATTTTTGCTAGCTTTCTTTTCTTTACAATGTCGGCACGTTCCTTATCAAACCATTTCTTGTTTTGCCTCTTTTTTAAACAACCGATGCTTTCTGATGCTGACAATTTAATAGTATCTCTTATAGCCTCCCATTCTTTATTTATATCAGTTTGGTCTTCGTTTGCCACATTGTCATCTGAAGATTCCAGTACTTCAAATCTATTAGCAATTTTGATTTGGTATTCTTGCCGCATTTCATCATTTTTCAAGTTTTTTAATTCAAATTTTACATAATCATTTTTAGCGTTTGTTCCTCTCATAAATGATAGCCGTTGTCTGATTTTCACTCTGACCAGATGATGATCCGAATTGCAGTCTGTCCCTCTAACTGATCTAACATCGATGATGCTACTGTGCCAGCGTTTATCCACTAATACGTGATCTATCTGGTTCCAAGTTTCTCCATCTGGGGACGTCCAGGTGTATTTATGAATATCCTTATGCTGAAATGTTGTGCTCTTAACAATGAGATTCTTCGATGTGGCAAATGTGACTAATCTAACCCCGTTGTCGTTATAGTTTTTGCCTTACCCACGGAAATTTGTAAATTATAATCTTGGGTTATATTTGACAATATATATACTGCTCTCTGTTGGTGATCTTCAGAAGTAACCAATATTACTTGATAATCTTCATAATTGAACTGTTGAGGGGTCGGCCACCATAAAGTGTGATTATAATTGGTTTTGCCATAATTTTATGATCTCATTAAAATATATATTAAATAAAAGGGGAGCAAGTGGACAGCCTTGTTTTACACCTTCAGTTATTAGCCTATCCGGTTTTCTGACTTCATTATTTATCTTTATTCGAATACGTGTATGCTTTGCATCGCTTGAATTAAATTCTTAGGTATTCCTGCATTACATGAGATATCCCATAATTTTATTCTGTTTACTGGGTCGAAGGCTTTATGATAATCAATGAATATCATAAAAGTTGGTACCGGTATATCAAATTCCCGATGTTTTTCTATGATATGTGCTAACGTAAAGATGATATTTATACAGGATCTGTTGGGTCTGAAAACATTTTGTTCTTCTAAGATAACTACGTGAGAAATTGTGTTTAATCTGTTGGTAAATATCTTTGCATATATTTTATAGGCAGCATTTAACAGGTAAATCCCTCTGTAATTATTAATATAATTTTTGTTTCCTTTTTTTATGAATAGGCATTAATAACGAGTTATTCCATTCGTCTGGTACACAGTCAGTCTTCCAACATATGTTAATAAGATCAAAAAAATGTTTAAATATTGGATGGAAACATATTTTAATAATTCTGTGTTGATATGATCTGATCCTGGTGTCTTCCGCAGTTTTCATTTGTATAACGCGGAGTTCAACTCGTCGAAGGTGATGGAATCTACATCACAACCACTGAAAGTATGTTGTATTATATTAGTTATGACAGTCCAAAGCTGTTCATAGTAATTTAACCATTCAGTCATTGGGATGGGATTTATGTTTAAGTTATCTTTAACTGATTTATTTAGTTATTTTAAAATTTTATATGCTTTGACTTGTTGACCATGGAGTCATATTCTATATTATTGCTAATGTTTCCCATATTTGGTGTTGGATCTTGCGAACTTCTCGTTTGGCATTTGCTGATAGTCTTTTATAATTCATTAAGTTTTCGTCTGACCTATCATTTAAGTACAGGGTGTCCCATTCAAACCTCCCACATTTTAATTAATCATAACTAACAAAGTATGGGGAATTATGAAATGGGGCCGGTATTAAACGAAACAGAAATTCAAAGAATCTTCATTGCCACATATTGCCACACACTAAAACACCTCTATATGTGCACCATTAGTAGCACGAACAATATCAAGTCTGTATTCGATTTCGTGCCACGTTCTGTCCAACATGTACATTGGTACTGTTGCAATTGTGTCAAGGATACGGGTTCGTAAATAATGAAGGTCTTGTACTGGAGTCGCAAACAAACGGTCTTTTACGTACCCCCAGAAGAGAAAATAATACGAGTATTTTTGTTTTATGTCATTATTGTCCAACATGTGACAGATGAATTTACTGCAACAATGAAAACAAAAATTCTTCGAGGTTTTCTTTCTTTTAATGCCATCCTCATTTCATAATTCCGCAGTTTCATTAAAATGTGGGAGGTCTGAATGGGACACGGCGTATTTCACATAAGCTTCCTCCTTACATTTAATTTTATCTGTAATATCATCATTCCAAATAACTAAACCTCTTCTATTCTGTCTCTTTGTTCTTGTACCAAGAGCCTCTGTTGCTGTCTTTAGTAAAATTTGTTTCAATGTTTTCCATTCCTAATTAATGTTGGTGATTACCGCATACTGTGGGAAGTAAGTATTCATTCGAACTTGATATACGTTTCTAATATTGGGCTCATGTAGTAGATTTACTTTAAAGTATTTCTCACAAGAATTTCATATTGTATAAAAAATTCGTTCTAAATGAAGCAAGCAGCTCTTCAGATAAAATTTAATAGGTAGAGAAAAGTAATTTTTTTTTACTATAAATGGAAAATAATCAACAGTGAATATAAAGAATTGAATTTAAATAGACGGTGAAGAATTTTACCACCGAAATTTACTTATCTGCTGGGAATTCAAGACTTGGAATAAATCCTCATAACACTGGTCAACATGATTTTTGTCTCATGAGTACAAATAGTTGTACTTAATGCAGTTTTTTATCGTGTTTTCTAGTATGTATTCGGAATTTCTCCATCATACAGTTTTTATTTCAATTTCAATTAATGGATTTAAATAGTAACTTTTTTAAAATAAATCTAGATTTCTTCCCGGAAAATCTTGGCGCAGTGAGCGATGAGCACGGGGAACACTTTCATCAGGAGATTTCAGCTATGGAAAAGAGATATCAAGGCAAATGGAATCCTATTCATCATCATCGTTCTTTCAAGTATTAGGCCCAGTGGCCCGTTACGGTCTCCCGCTATCTCCGAAAAGGTCGACCCACAGATCTTCTGCCTCGAGGAATGTAGTGTAGAATTTGTTTTGGTATTCTGTGACGATCCATGCGCTGAATATGGGCTAGCCAATTGTTTCTATATTCTTGGAGGTATTCAGATATAGGTACGATGTTTAACTCTCTGGCTATTGTTGAATTTCTTTGGTGGTCTAGAAGGCTATAACCTGCAGTTCGTCGCAGAAATTTCATCTCCGTGGCTGTAATATGACGATCATCCTGAGTTCTGATGGTCCAAGCTTCACTGCCATAACAATTATTGTTGGACCATCAAAAGGGATGATCCACATGCGAAATATAGCAGAAAATCGTCATTTCTTACTTTCTAGATGAGTCCGAATGTTCGAATATTGTGGAGTTACGAATGTAGAAAATATTAAAGTGTTTGAAATTTAAAAAATCCTGTCTCTCGGAAACCTTACGTTATGGAGAAAAACCGATATCATATTTGAATTCAGGAGAAACAAATACAATCAGAATAACATATTTTTCTTTCTGAGACAAAAAAAAAAGTTTATTTTTTGTTGCTCAGTGTAATTTCTACAAGAAACAATATTTTATATCATGAAGCATCACCTGTATACCAACTTCCGTCTCCCGAGAAGAGAATTCACCTCTACAGCAATTAACCTACATTAATCCCAACTTAAACCAAACCAGAAATATTTTGCGAAACCTAGTTCCCTCTTAAAAATTTGAGTCGAAACAGACCAATGGGTTTAATACACGAAGACGATGATGATTGCTTCCAGTCCCAGTTGTAATCTTATTGATTTTTGAACACTCTGTAGATGCTTATGCGATGGAACGCTATGGGAAATCTGTTAATAAAATATTAGTTGTGTTAGTAAAACCAGTGAAACTGAATGCTGTTAATATTTATAACTATATCAGGAGTATAAAGTTGGAAATAAAACAGAAGTTGATCGTAATTCAACAAGTAACATGAGTTTTACAGTTAACTTAAGATTAATACAAGGTACAACTGCTTTTCTTCAATTATATTACTATAAAGAGGACTATTATATGATCTTAATTATGCAGTACAATTAATGTGTTGCAGCATGTGACCGGAGAAGTTGTTACAACATGATGTAGCGGTTACTTATATATAAAAATGTATGTGTTGCTCCGTAAAACACGCGATTACGATAATGCCCTCTCTTAGTTGTACACAGAAACCCACTCTACATTCACCATGGTGATTACCCTCACACTCAGGGGTGTCACGCCTTATAATTACTTTTTTTTACTGTAGTAGTGTGGAAAGAAATTGCTACAACAGCAGTGATTAAAGGCAATTCCAAACTGAACATAGCAATTCTGTAAAAAATGATAACATCTGATAATTATACTTATAAATCGTTTTTCTAACTTTATTGTGCCTTGGACATGGCGTCTGTTAGGCTTCGTGATGTTTGTAATTCGGTTTCGATACAAGGAGGTTAAAACATCGTATAGAATGTAATTTATTACGTAGACCTGCAACCACTTCTAAACTTTGCACATTAAGTAAGAAAAGAGAGAAATAGGAACATTTGGAAAAATTATTCTCTAGATAATTGCGTTCTACATTTCCCCTTCACTAAAACTAAGAGGTGTTTAATAAATTTTTCCTCTTCTTTGTCTAAGGTGTGAGATGTACACAATAAAATACTTAATTATATAAGGAAACCTTAAGTCAGAATGAGATCAGCTATAAGGCTGGGGAATACGACATACTGACCACATGTACCCTTGTACTGGTTCCATGTTCATTCATCTCTATAACACTGAGCAACAAAAAAATAAACTTTCTTTTTGTCTCAGAAAGAAAAATATGTGATTCTGATAGTATTTTTTCTCCTGAATTCAAGTATCGGTTTTTCTCCATCACGCAAGGTTTCCGAGAGACAGGAATTCATAATTTCAAACATTCAATGTTTTCTACATTCGTAACTACCTACACAATATTTAAACATTCGGACTCACCTAGAAAATAAGAAATGACGATTTTCTGCTATATTTCGCCTGTGTAGCATCCCTCTTGATGGTCCAACAATAATCGGCCAGCATATTAGGATTCCATTTGCCTTGATATCTCTTTTCCATAGCTGAAATCTCCTGAGAGAGCTCATTTGGTTTTATTTTACAATGGACAAATGGACGAAAAGTCGTTTATTAAAAAAAATAATTATTTAAATCTATTAATTGAAATTGAAATTAAAACTGTGGAGAATTCCGAATACACATTTGAAAACACGATAAAAAATTGCATTAAGTACAACTATTGGTACTCATGAAACAAAAATCATGTTGACCAGTGTAATTGGCGTAATTGAGTTTTCGCTAGCTGCCGGCTAATTGGTATCGTATAATGGAGTTTAGATAAGGAAACTCTCAGTAATATACGAAGATAGATCGGAAAATAACGCACAAAAAATAAATATATATATATATATATATATATATACTAGCTAATACCCGGGATGCGTTTCTACGCCTAAATAAATTAAATATTGAGGTTTAATTAAGTATATGGTATGCTCTGCGACGAACCAAACATGGCGGTTGCTAGAATAATTTTTTTTTAATTTCAAAATTTCAAACGGTCGGATTTCGCTGATTTTTGGATAATTAGGCCTACATACCTCGGTTTATTTTAATACGATATTTCCAGTTTTGTTGTGAAACATCGAAAATTACGATTGCTAGAGCGATTTTTAAATTTTCTTTTCAGGTGAACTCCTATACGTAATGATTTTAGAATATATTAGATAACGGATAAACATTCGCCGTATCTGAAACCCTGTAGGATACAAATTTTCACGAAGATCGGTTGAACGGTTTAGAAGTCTAAAAAGGGCAAACAGACATACATTCGTTTAAATTGGAAGAAATTACTTACATTTGCATCAGTTTACATAATAGTTTTGCATGATTTTGGTTTCTTTGCGGTCCGGAAAATTTAAATAACTGGCAGGATAAATAATTGTTTCGCCAGTTTAAGGTTAAGGTAATATTGCTGACGCTCGCGTGTAATTTGAATAAGGCTGTGGTGGTTTTGTTAGAATTAGCACTTTCTATCAGCAAGTCGCAAACAGTAAAATTGACAATATTTCAATAACTGATTAATTTATATTTAGGTTTGAAACCCTAAAAATACAAAAAAAAAAATGATGGTCTCCCAAAACTCATAAGGGTAGAAACAAAGTGATATCCATTTTATTATATAAAACTTTCCTCATTAGAGGATTGCCTCAAGGACAAAGTGATACAGACAATTAATTTTTGTAATTGATGAAATACATTTTGTAAATATATTTTAAAAAATTCAACTTGTAGGCCTAATTGAAGTATACATACTATAAAGTAATTTTGTAAATATGGTTTCTTAAAATTGAAATTGATCCTCTAATGGCAGCGATGGCAATTCTAGAAAGATACACCCTGTCCAAATCTAAGGAATTCCAAAATTTGGCTAAGAGTATAGGGTTACCTACATATCTAATATTCAAATGGTTATGTTGTGAATACGGCACATAAAATAATCTCAAAACCTGAAATAAGTCATCTAAACAAAATTTGTTAGCCCTTTCAAGGCCACGTTTGAATAGCGATGCTAATAATCTTAGATGTTAAAGAGCGTGGCGTCGTTAAATCAAGTAAACTAACCGAATTCACATAAATAGAATCCTGGCTTTTCCCATGTTCAGAGACTAGGACAATATTCAATTCATCGCTTTAATGTGTTATTGGTCACTTAATAAAAACTATAATAAAAACTATAATAAATTATTGTGCACTATATATATGGATGATGATACAAAATGCAAATACTCTTGTCATCTCAATTTACGTAAGAGTCATCAACAATCACGGATTAAACCCACGTGGCTTGTTCCGGTCTCATAGATTCCCATTCAAAATGTTAAATCCATCTCTTTTTCGGTCTACCAACATTCCTGTCTCCTTTTGGTTTGTAATTAAGTATAATTTTTGGTACGCGTTCATCTTTCATTCTTTGAACATGTTCTTTCCATTTTTTCTGGAGTATTTTATTTTATCTAAAAGTTTTAAAATATTTAGCTCATTTATAATATATTCACTTCTTCATTTTTCTAGAAGTGTACCAACCAGCTACACTTCTCAGAAATCTCATTTCAGCTGCTTCTATGATCTTCTCTTCTCTTTTTTAGTTAAAACCCAAAATTCACTACCATACAACAGTAAGGGGACTGACACAGCTTTATAAAATTTTAGTTTTGTTTCCTTTCTTGTATTTTTAAATATTCTCTTAATTGTGCCGCATATATATTTATTTATTAAGTTTGTTAAAAATATTTTCGTTTTTAAAATAGGAGATTTCATAACCCAGGTATTTAAAATGGTTCACTTGTTCAACTGGTTTTCCCTCCAGAATTATTTTAGCTCCTACGATATCTGATCCTTTAAAAGCTAAGACTTTCGTTTTACTTATTGATATTTTAAAATTATATTTCTGTATAATGTTATTTAATTGAAAGAGTGATTTCTGTAGAGCATCTTCTGAGCTAGATATTAGAACTTGGTTGTCTGCAAAAAGTAAGGTGTCTAAGATTTTATTTTGAAATGTGAGTCCAAATTTATCTGCCAATTATATGATATCGTCAATATAAATTTAAAAAAAATGTTAAACTAAAAATATACAAAACTGTTATCCAGATACACTGTATGGATGCGAGGCACTGTCTCTACTTTAAGAGAGGAGAGAATATCACGAATAATTTAGAAAATGTGCTTAAAAAAATGTTTGGATCAAAGAAAGACAATTAGGCTGGTGAATAAAGAAAACTGTGATCCTTGCAGGAAACCAGTTTTAATTACAACAGACGAGTCTTGTAAACTGCGGTGGGCACTACATGTGGCACGAATATAAGAATAAATTTTATTTACAAATAAATGTTATATACAGTATTGACACTCGAATGAGCAAATGCTCGTGTTCGGGCGCAGTCCAGTTACATGAATAATACAAATAGAGTATATACATTTAAAGTTAGGGGCCAGTTTCATTTTTACATAAATTGTCACATACAAATAAAAAAAATATATTGGGTGTAAAACTTATTCTAGCAAAATAATTAATGTAATGGAGAATGATATACATAAAATAATATAAACCATATAAAGTGATGGATTAAAACCAATAATACAGAAGAAAGTAATTAGTAATATTAAGTTATAATAATAAGCAAAAATAAATGCTTCATATTTACTAATTTAAAATGTTCAAATGATTATTTTTTCACTTACTTAATTAATTTAAAATAATTAATTTAATTGCTTTTTAAAACTAGCTCTGTTTTGTTTACTTAGTTCTGGATTGGATCTAATTAATTCATTATGTAATTTGGGTCCTAGATATCTACTATGTTTAGATCCAGCAGTTGTATGGAATGAAACAGTGGGACATGAAAACTTCTTGTAGGAAAACCAGAGGGAAAGCATCCTCAAGAGGTGAGGACATATTAACCATGATTTGAGGATATAAGGATTGATTGGAAAACAGATGAGGATACGGATTGATGGAAAATATATCCGCGCGACCATGATCCTCCGGATTCGATAGTGCAGTAGTTATAGGACATTTGGTCTTACTTTATCACTCAAGGTAATGTATTTTTCATTCCCACAATTATTTAGAGGGGTTGTTTCTTTCAGGTCGTTCCCTAAGACTATTGACACCACATGATTTCTGTTGCTGTTGCCGGTACGATATGCGTTCCATTCTACAAGTCATTATAATAAGTAGGGCAAGGCATTTAATGACCTATAAATTGGTAAAAAATGCAAAATAAAAAATGCATTTATGACCTAAAAAATGCAAAAAATTGCCAATAAAATAAAAAAAAGACAAATAAAATGTTAAGAATTACTAATAAAAATACTATTTATTAGATTAAGTACTCACTTGATTATTGAATTACATAAAGTTTTAAGTTAACATCAAAAATTTAAAAGAAAAGTATTTAAAAATACATATTACAGTACCTTTTATTGCAGAAAATCCATTTGAGTTACACAGTGCACTTTTACAGCAATTTTGAATTGCAGTTAAGAATCAGAATAAGGGTAGAGCTCTAAGAAATTGAATAAAATTCCTAGAAGTGGGCAAGATCATTATGCACATACCTTGAAAAATAGGGGTAGTAGTTAGCAAAACAACTACTTAATTCCAATAAATTGTATTGACAAGGAAAAATACTGAATTATAATAAAAATCTTAAATCAAATACAATAATGTCACAGCCTTCCGGAAAAGTGTAAAACATGCTCAAAATGACCTAAAAATTGTCACAAAATGACCTATCCCTAAAAGAGTTAAGAAAATGCAAAGAAAAAATTGCACTAACAAATTGCTTTTATTTAATCCGTTTTTTAATGTCGTACATTTTCATATATGCAAGCAATCTTTCAACCTTCATAAGAAAAAGATGCAAACTCATTAATTGCTTTACCCTAATAATGAGCATATTAGCCCAGCGGTAGTCTGACAGTTGAATGAAAGCCGGCATCGTTGTAAATGTACATCTTCTTTCACTGCATGACCTTGAGCGGCAAAGTAAAACCAAATGCCCTATATTTGTCCCGCGGTGTAGCCGAGTAATCTAAGCGCCTTGATGCAGAGCTATGGAATATGAGCTTGTTCGAGTCCCCATGGGGGAAGAACTGTTCTCATTAAATTTTGACCAGTATGGGACAAGGACTCATCCAGTATCGTGAAGAAATTTGGGTAACTACAGTAAGTAGCTTTTGTAAATTGAGAAAACCAATTATAACAGCTAGAGGACTCTACGTGTTGACCACATGTCACCTCTATGCAGGCTGGATGATCGTTCACCCAGCAGCCAGTTGGTAGGCCAACGCCTTTGAGCCTGTCGCGCCACGAAATTAGTGAGTACATAATTTTTTTCAGTGTAATCGTATAATTTGAGATATTAGGGATTTATCCAGTATAGAATACCGAATTGATGTTTGGGGGAAGGGATTATATTCCAAAAAAAAAAGGTTGAAGACCGAGAAAAATCTTCCCCGTTCGAGTGTGGATTTGACGCTTAAAATTCTGCTCGACTACAAACTGTCTGACCTTTTTGGACTCAAAACTACTTGACTGATTGGAATGGGGTTTTCACTATCATTTAGATAATTGTTCTGCAATAATTAACGTATATAACATACTACCGTATGTACTATAGGGCCGGAGCTAAAAACAATTGTATCGGTGCACTAAAAAAGTAGCTTTTGGATGCTTAAATGTCTTACGCTGCCTATACCATAACGAATACACCAACGTAATGTACACATAATTGAATATCTCAAAAAAATCTACAAAAGGGATCGCGATAGCGGTCTTTTACAGATAACTCAAAATAACCATTTTTTTAGCTCATTAATGCCAAGAAGATCGGGGTATCCAGCACGGGGTATCTAAAAGTAATTACGATATATATATATATATATATATATATATATATATATAATTATTTTCCTTTTTACTTATTCAAGAAAACATAAAAGTAAATTTTATTTATTTAGGCATATCAGCGCAAGCCGGGTATTAGCTAGTTAAATATGTAAAAGTACATGCCTTTATGACAATGTGTTACATATTCATCTAAAATTGAGAACATAATTTCTGTCTTATTAAGAAGGCAGAACTTGTTTTCAGTTTTCCAGGAACTGTTTGTTATCCTAGGCACGTTCTGCAGAACCCGATGTTAAACTCATTACGGCATTATCCGCTAATAACGTCTTGTACAATGGGGCGAAACTAGTAAATAAGTGACGCAAGCAACAAAGTAGAATGATAAGCATTCCACTTAACGCTCGCTATACATCAATCAGCAAATCATACTGTATAAACACGGAAAATAAAAATCCCACAATTCCTTAGCCAATGGCAGTCACGCGAGAAAACGGAATATTTCAGCAATTCGTTCACTAAAGGGAACATAAAAAAATTGCCTCATGAAAGTCTATCGACCACTTAGAACCAAACAAGCTTAATAAGCGGAAAATATAATTGCTTTAACTACAAAAACATTCGATAAAAGCTATCACGTCCTGTAGAAAGGATCGTTAAAGTAAACTTAATTTCATTGTGGAATTACAAAGTCATTTCAATTTGCTGTAAAAAGTGGTCTATAATTGGTAGAAATACACGGAGAATGGCGCATTTCAAATTTGCAGAAAAAAAGGTTGAAAATAAATTAAGGCAGTAAATTTATATTTAAAAAAATATAAAGTTACACACGTTTTGATTGAAAGTGTTCCTCATAGGGTTTAGATTTACGAGATATTTGTTCAATAAATTAATATTGTGAAGTGTAGCTGTCAATTAGCGGTTTTCGAATTCAATTCAGCAATTCGATTCGAGAATTCAATTCAACAATTCGATTCGAGATTTCTAAAATTACTTCATTTTTTTTGTTAATTTCTAAGACTTCTGATCACATCCTTCCCAAGATCTTCAGATGTAGGCTATATAATTCATTTGTGTATGTCTGTTGTTGTTTGAATTCATGTGTTTTATGTAAAATTTAACCTTCCAGGAAAATGTTAATAGCAGTGGCGTGCGGCAGTCACAACAGTTGCCCCAGCTGTACGATGAAAATGCATGTTACATTTTATAATGCCTTGTATTAAAATTTATAATATACTATAATATTATTTAACAATACACTTAAAAGCTAAGATCATTACACTTATTAGCATCGCAATTCAAATGAGGCTTTGATTTGTTTGGCCTTTTAGCATTGTGTGTTTTTCTAATGTGTGGGAAGCTGGCCCTCAGCATAAACCCCCCAATCTGGAGGACCGGGAAATTGTCAGGGTTTTCCTCCCATAGCCTTTAAGATTCCTCTTCACCGCAGGGCAGCGTTTCTCTATTTCCCTTAGAGATAGGGTTGCCTCTTCCGTCAGATCCGCCGTGTTGAAAGACTCCTTCTGCGCCGACTCTGCCTTTGAGGTCTTCACCGTAACCCTGGCTAGGGGCCCTTACAGAGTACTATCATTCGGAGCCAACTGAACCCTGTCTTTTTAACGAGGTTGTTACTCCTCCCCCTCCTCCTTTCTCATCCGGACTTGGGACCGGCCATGGTGTTAACATGGAAGGAAATCAGGACCCACGGCTTTATTTCCATTTTAAAGGAACCCATACTTAGGATTTTTATGCCTTGAAACATCCACCGACCCCGGCCAAATTTGAATTCGTGAACTTTGAAACCAGAGTCCAGCATAGTAACCATAAATACTGACTCTCTTGAAAAAATGTTCAGCTTATAAATAGTAGAGGGCGTTTATTATTATAAATATGTTTCTAGAAACCTGTCATAACAGTATGATATAAATATTGAATATTTTAAGAAATGTCATATTCATGTATGTACAGTTCAATAATTCTGCCAAATGAAGCCAACAATTAAGTTTCTCTATTCCGTAACAAGGAAAATAGTTTCTTCATGGGAAACTGTGACTGATTTTCGTGTAATTAGTATTTGTGTCTTGGCCGAATAATATACAGTTTCAACAAAACAATGCATTAAATTGTTTACTGCCAGCTAACCATGAATATTTCTCATATGTCGATCAAGTAAAGTGCCCTTTTTTTTGTTAGATGCAGCTTGTTGTACGAGGCCATTTTTCTCGTGGAAAGGTCTATTTACCAAATCATATTTGTTAGTAACACTTTAACCAAAACTTGTGAAAACAAATTAATAGCGCATTTGAATAAACTCAGTGCCGATATTAAATAACATAAACTGTTTGTTTTCTCAAACAATATATACGCGTTCGGAATCACGAGTTGTTATTCGGTCGTTATTATAAATAAAGCCTATTAAATTAATAGGTTGCTATAACTAACAAACGGTACAACTTAATTTGATTTTATATTGTTATTTTGTGTTCTGTAAGAATATATCGCACAAATGAAATATTATGAATTAAAAAATACATCATTTCTCTTCCCAAATCAGCCAATCACATTTCTCGTCTCGCATCAGCCAATAACCCAAATCAGCCAATCACGTTTCTCGTCTCGCATCAGCCAATAATGTCAAAGGAAGACTTCATGAATCGATAGGTCGAAACTTCTTTCATATTTCATGGTTATCGATTAACTTGTACATTCTTATTCGAGCTATGATGTAGCCAGGACCAGCTAGCTGATAATCAATAAAAAAATCCATGGCGTTAAAGATAAACTTCGACTACTGTGAGTCATCGCTGCGCTGCGCTGGTCTAGTAGCCACACGTCGAAATATATGATATGCGCATGCGTCAATTCATCTGCAATGTAGTAGCTGGTGTTAAAAGAGATGCGAACGTAGAGAAACAGAAGGCGAATGCAGAAGGATCCGTCAAGCTGAATGCGATGTTTGCTGGCGCGGCGGGTAATTTGAATTTTATTGTTCGCGCATAATTGATTTAAATGAAGTCGACAAATGTCTTATTTTAATTTTAATCCAAAATTATGAATATACGATTTACCCCAGAAGTGATGGAGGTAGCTGGGGTTGAATGCATGCCACTGGTTAATAGGCTACGACCGAAACATTCCCATAAATGAATTTATCAGTTTTGCTAAACAAGCTTGATCTCTTAATTTGAGTTTTTGCCAAATATTTGATAATTATTAAGAAGATATAATAATAAAATCAGGTGTGACAACTCTAATTTTTTTTTTTATTTCTTGTTATTGAATATTCCTGAAAAACATATTTTTACAGGATGAGGTTGTTACCCTCACGCCAAACGCCCAAGCTGGAGGAACATTTCCTGTATGCTGTAAACAACTGCTTCTTTAATATTCACAGCTACGTTCCGTATCTATTCGTAGGTTAGTCTCTCTCTGCCTATATGTATGTATGCATGTGTGTGTGTGTATTGAAACATCAGTTGGTCGAGGAATGTGTCGCGGAGAAGAAATATTGGTAGCGTAGACATGAAGTCGCCGGGGCTAAACACGCTATTTGCACACGCAACCTTCTCGTCTTTTATGTTACTGACATGTTCCAGTGCTGGACGGCACCTACTCGCTGTGTCACCGCAACAAGTACCATTTTCACCTTACTCATTTTTCTGGAATGTTTCAGTACCGACAAATAGCTAGAATCAGTATTTCTGCGGCTCCTTTTACTTAAAAAAAAACGTTTGGTAATTTCACCCTAGAATTATCAAACACGACGAACACTATTATAAAATAAAAAATATTTTGCATATTTATATTTGTCTGCCAAATCAAACATTAATATAGGCTATTCTTCATTAATTATATGAAGAACTTCAGTATGAGTAGTTACGTACAAATTAACTTTGCCAAGAAAGCTGAAAATCAGAAAACACTTACTAAAACAGGTAGTCGTGTTCCCAGCTATGATATATTTTATACGTACTAAATGAATATGTAAATAAATAAATGTAGGCATATCGAATACTACCTTAGTTGATTTTTTGTCTTTACGCAGTTTTGATTGTGAATAAAGTGGTCCGGTGATTATGTTCCTTGCCTCTTATACATAACTATCCAAATATTCAGTATACAAACTGCAGTGATGCTAAAAAATAATACAAATATATATTAATATTACATAAATAATATATATAGGCCTATATACTGAATACACAAATCAGCAATATAAACCTACCAAATATATACTGTGTTTATACCCCATATGTTCCGCGTGGGGACATGGGTGCTCCCAAGCGGGAGTTTGTTAACCAAGGCAATTTAGTTACGCTTATTTACGTACAGTTATCAACGAGTGACATGTGGTTAGCAAATCGCCTCAATGAGACATCTATTAGGGAACTAAGATATCACTTAGATGAATTAAAGGCGGTTAAATTTTTCGTAGAGGCCTTTTTATTCAGGCTTGAGTTTCTTTTACGAGCCTGAAAATCTTCAAAGTCGGGTCCCATGGCTTAAAGTCCCTCCCGGAGAATCAAATATAGGCCTATAGGCTAACAATTATAATTTTATTAATATTATGATAAAGCGTCCCATAATAAATATGAAGTAAAAAATGATTTTTTTTTTCAAATGCCCCAGGTTTGTTTTTCTACATTCCTGGTTTCTCTCCTGACATGGCGTGTCTGTAACTCACTTCTGAGGTTGGGGCGCCTTGAAGGCGGAGTTACGTTGCCCCGACGATATGATGGGTGATGATGGTGCGTCAGGAGAGTCCCTAATCCTAAGCTTAACCTAAGATCAATATGAATGATGATGATTGTGATGGCCATATGATTTCGGGGACCGTTTGGGCCTTAAAGTTTTCCTAACATTTGTCTTACAGGTGAGGAAAAACCCCGATAAAAACCTCACCCATAAAAACTGTCCCGACCGGGGATCGAACCAAGGCCCGCTGCGTGACAAGGCAGCACGCTACCCCGAGACTACAGACTATCTATAAGCCTATATTGTTGTAGGGCTGCAAGTAGTAGTGTACATTTGTGAATTTTAATAAATTGTAACTTAATTAAATCTGACGTACTGTGATATTCTTCACCTTCCCAACCGAACATGAGTGCAGATTTAAGGAGCACTACATTTAATATAACAAAGAAACTAAATTTAAATTTTAAATTAAATCTCCTCACACCTTATATTACAATATCGAGGCGTTAATTTGCGATCCCGCCTTCAAACTGTCTTGTAATGTGAATGCTCCAGGGATATCGAATGATGTCAGTCCATCTGTTTTTTATTGCTATATGTTCCATATGCTTTATAGCTTATTCACCACGCTATATAATAATTCGTCCTTCATATTTAGACACGTAAAGTGTTGGTTATAGCTACTATAATGACTCTATCCTCGCACACGCCCAAAATTTCACTTTTAATGTAGCCTATTACCTTATTGTCCGATAATAACGGCTTGGGCGGTCTTATTTTGCTGTTTAATATTACATTAACTTTTTATTGTTTCGTCATTTGTATATAACTACTCTAACAATTAAGTTCATATCGCATCTAGAATCTCTGGATGTTTAAATTTTTTATGATTTTCTGTTACTGCGTTAACATAATATGTTTCATGTACAAAATCATCATCATCATCAACAACAACAACAATCACGGATTAAGCCCATGTGGCTTGTTCCGGTCTCATAGATTCTCATTTAAAAGTTGGATCCATCTCTTCTTCGGTCTACCAACATTCCTGCGTCATTTTGGTTTGTATATAAGTATAATTTTGGGGATGCGATCATCTTCCATTCTTTGAACATGTTCTTTCCATTTTTTCTAGATTCTTTTATTCTATCTAAGAGTTTAAAGATATTTAGCTGTGTACAAAATCACTGATCTAATTTTGATTGATTATTCCAGAGTTCTCTATGAGTATTGAGCATAGTGTCTGTGTAAATCGAAAATAAACTTAACGTAATTCTACATTAAGGAAGCTTTACCTTAACAAAACTAAGTCCATATTAATTCTTTGAATAAGTTGAACAATGCCGAAACTGAAACGTACAATTTTTATACATCCTGCACCATGTATTAATATTTAATTATTTATATTGAATTTTCTGTTGGGTTAATAATGTGCTGACGATATAAAATATACACATGAAACAGCTATATAGAAATAGTTCTAACTTTTCACACCAGATAGCATGCTATTAGAAATCCTCCTCATATCGTACAGAAATCGATAATTTGAAACAAAACTAATTAAAATTCCGTTGTTAAATTTTCCGAAGTTACAAATTAAGCGCTGTTTTGCCGACAATTTTCCATAAAATTTTTCGTTTGTTTTTAGCAATTACACCAATGAGTACGGATAATAACTTCTATATTCTATGAAAACGCCGGCAAATTGCGTCCGGAATTCAAGTAGTTCAAATACACGACGCATCACGTCGGCGTAGAATTCTCGCGCCAGCGCTCAGCGTTGTAGAGGAGCCATATTAATTCAAAAACAAGTGGAGCGACTACAACGACGATTTACGCTGGCGATTTGCGTCGTAGATAAACCGTAGCTTAAAATATCGACGGTGTGCGACAAAAACGGAACGAAATGTAATCCTTGATAGCTGACTGAGCCATTTCGGTGGATGTGTGGCAAGAGCGCGCGACTGCCACCGGGATCTCAGGATCGAATTTGGTGCTTCTGGACGTGTATTGGTGGTGGGCCACACCGGTATTCATTTTATTTTTCTCGAGGCTCTACCGATTCCCTAATTTGACCCCACCGATACTCTCCAATCCTCTGCCCATCCCAATCATGGCATTTCATCTTCCAATATTCATTTCATATCACCTTTCAGTTCAATTCATATTAGATAAAAACCACTGGTGTCTAAAATATGTGGTTGTGGTGATCTAATGGGACATTCTTATACATCTCCTGATGAAAAGTTACTTTTTTTTTTAATTTTTGCAAACATAAATTTATGAATTTCGTTAATACGATGAATTTAATAATTAATTGTAATGTCATTATTAATTAAATTTAAGTTAGGCATTAGGGAGGGCATGGAAACTTCTTGTAGGAAAACCACAGAAAAACGCCCTGAGATAAGCCAAGAATCGAGGTGGGTGAACAGCATTAACCAAGATTTGATGGCTGTGAATTATATAGGGAATGATTGGAAAATATTGGCTCGGGACAAGGATGTAAGGAGAGCTTCCGTACGCTCGGCCTGAACCTCCAGATTCGAAGAGCCACTGAGTTAAGTTAAATTTAACATCAGTTTATTTGGTAGACCAAGAATGAGGTGGGAGAATAACTTTAACTATGATTTGAGGGAAATAGATTATATAGTAAAATTCATGGTAAGTTTTCGTTGAGCTGATAATTCACAGTAATATAATGTATGATTAAAAACTATAAAATAGTCACCTTGTTGGCAGAATGCATTCTGCTGACGATGGGATTAGTCCCGAAAGTCCTACTGAGTTTAAAATAACTTATGTTGAGGAGATGAACCTACAAGGTGACTATTTTATAGTTTTTAATCATACATTTTATCACTGTAGATTATACAGGAAATGATTGGAAAACATTAGTTCACGATTGGGTTGTATGGAGAGCTTATGTCCAGGAGGCCATGAACCTACGGGTTCAATAGTGCCAGAGAGTTAGTTATTTGCACAGGACACATGAAAGCAGACACAGACTACTATACATATCCAAAGATTGTAGAAGCATTTCAAACTAAAATGGAAATTAAAAAAGAAATACATCTTTGCGAGTGTTGTGATGTTATGGAGGGTGGTGTGTCTGCACGCCTATGCAACATAATAAAGCTGTCGTTGTGGGCTTATCTAACGGCGGCGCGTACAAAGCCGCGGGGCGACGGGAAATGACATGACGCATGCAACCCGATTAACGTTCCACACATCACACGCAGCCCTCAGCTGAAAAGTTGCCCCCGAGCACAGATAACCATTCATATTTAGTCTATATAATAACGATAATAATAAATTAATTTCCTAAACTTTACACAAGGGCATAATGTTATATAATCTGAAAATGTTCGACTGTAGTATTCCAACTTTACAGCCAATTTCTTGCATCTTTTAAGCCAATTTCTTACATATTTTCAGCCAATTTCTTACATACTTTAAGCCAATTTCTTACATACTTTAAGCCAATTTCTTACATCCTTTCAGCCACCCAATTACTTAGAAATTTTCTCTCATAACCTTCTCCACTGAATGTCTGTTCATTTTTTGTTCAACAATTGAAATTAGGTGGATTCGTTTATTCTAATTAATAGATAAGACCGTTTTAGTAAATCAGTATTTTTATGATCGTTGGGACTGCGAGCAATGTATAAGATACACCTTGAATTGAGTTGCTACACAACACAGAAATTAGGGACAAATGACATATTCAAGACATAACCAAATGTATTATAGACGAAAATATTGAAAGGGCCATATAAAAAGAATGGAAGAAAACCGACTTGCAAAAAGAGCTAAAGAAGACAGACCAATGGACGGGAGAAGAGCAAGTGGAAGATCAGCCAAGAGAAGGATAGACAGTGAATGCACATCCAATATGTATTCCTCCGATGAGTGATTTTGGAAACAAACAGGATGGAAATCCTACAAATTATGTTTAAGAAGATGAAGAAGAAGTATTTTTATGATTTTTTTTCAGTGTCCCAGGTTGTCATTTCGACATTTCTGGTGTTCTCACCTGTGTTTGGCTTAATTGTAACCCACTTCTGAAGTTGGGGCGCCTAGAAAGCGGAGTTACGTTACCCCTATGATATGATGGATGATAAATGATAATGAAGCGCCAGGAGAGTTATTAACGTAAACTTAACCTAAATTCTAACCATGGGCAACTACAGGAATTATTCCCTTTTTAAGGAAAAATTCCTATGGTTTGACCGGGAATCGAATCCGGGACCTCAAGAACAGTAGTCAGAAACGCTGACCACTAACCCATGAGGCTGAATGTATTAGCGAGAGTTATAATTCATCTAATTTAAGAGGTTTATTGTAGGAATCCTGTATTGCCCTTTCTTTGTATCCAGAGGGGGTTACGTACTCTCAGAGCGCCAATTTGCTCACACAAACATTACCGAACTGATACAGATAAGAGAAATTATAAACCAAATCAATGCTGTCTTTTAAAATGCGTAACCTGTAGTAGAAATGTACTGGTGACGTAAAATACATTGTACCCCACTGATCCGACTTCATGCCGTTTATGTATGAAACTAAGGGATCTCACCTGTATTTAATATTTATATGGACGATATCCTAAAAGAATGGAAGAAGGTTTTAACTAATGAAGGAATATTAATTGATAATAAAGATAAAATAAATGTTTTATTATTCGCTGACGATGTTGTACTTTTAGGTGAATCAGAAAATGAGCTCCAAATGTTAGCATATAAATTTAAATTAATAGCTCATCATCATCATAGTACATTCACGAATTTAGGCCATTTGTTAACTTGTTTCGGCCTCAAGAGAAACACCATCCAGAAGTCTTTTGAGTGGACGTGGATATAATTATAAAATATCAATAAATAAGTCAAAAGTAATGGCATTTATTGGTAAATATGAAATTAGATCAACAATTGTACTGGATAACAAAATAATAGAACAAGTATCACATTTCCAATATTTAGGATGCGATATAACTTATAGAGAAAATAAAGATATAGAAAATAAAGTAAATAAATTTCAGGCTATTTGTGGAACGATAAAAAAAAACCTTAGGTCGGAAAACAAGGAAAGATACGAAACTTAAATTATATAGCCTAAACCAATGGCTGTTCCTTTGTTGTTGTATGGAAGTGAAAATTGGATAATGAAATCAAGGGATAAAAGCAGGATACAGACTGCGGAAATGCTGTTTTTACGTAATCTGAAAGGATGCACAAGAGCGGATAGAATAAGGAATGAAACTATACGAGAAGAATTAAATATATATAAAATCGAAGATAAAATCAGCGAAAATAATACGAAATGGACAGAACACTTAATGAGAATGAACAACGAAAGAATACCAAAAAGAACCTTGCTGAATAATCCCAGAGGAACAAGAGATGTTGGCCGACCACGAAGAAGATGGACTACACTTTTAACTTAGCCGGAACAGGCTGCATAGCCTAAACCTTGTAGCAGAAGAAGGAGAACTAAGGGATCGAAAACTGTATACCAAGAGAGGCGCGCTTGCACTGAGTATCTAGACGCCCGGGATTGATTGTATCTGTTTCTTCCCAATCTATACAAAGTGTTTAGGAATCAAACCTAAGAAACTTATCTGGTTATGGAAGGATAACAGACTAGCAGTTTTTGGATAGGAAACTCTGGATCTTATTGTTGAATTTGTTTATATTGGAAATCCATATTCCAGTATCAAAATAAAATGCTATAAGATATGGAATACTATGGGATGTGTTTGTACATTAAGGAATGGATGGGCATAAACGCTAAGAATTTATCAACCGTATCTTCAAAATTGCAAAATCTGTAAAATTATATGCAAATATGAGAAATTTTACTCAATATGTAAAAGCTAAGTTCTTCTTAATACCAGAAGTTAATGCAATCCCTAATTAAGATTCCATATTATTTCTATACTGGAATACGGTTACTTTTCGTATGAGATCCTATGTTCCCTATGTAAGCTTGGTTATATTCCCTCTATAACCAAATACATTTATTCAGTTTAATTCTGGCCTAGCCAGAATTATATAGAAAGCGAGGTTTAGGATAATTTAAAATATGTGTTTATTCTAACCCATCGGTTAACCCATTTTTTTTTCATCTTTATATCCCCTAAATGCGGCGAAACTCATACTCAAGGAGTGCGGCCACAAGAGTCTTGTGTACTGTAAACAAGAGCTCGTTAATGAGAAGTCCGGGATTCTTGCAGTGAGTACGGCTGATGAAATTTTGCAGTGTTCGTATCACAAACAAATGTTTACAGGATGTACGAAGCCGTACGCTTCTGAATAGGCAGATACATTCATTATTTTACGAATAAACATTATTATTATTGTTATTATTATTGTTATTATTATTATTATTATTATTATTATTATTATTATTATTATTATTATTATTGAAGAAAAATAAAATTTTAGGCACCGAAAGATGTGTAAACATTAAAATTCTGTATATGAATAAATACATTATTATTATTATTATTATTATTATTTTATTATTCTTGTTGTTATTGTTATTTATTACTGAAATATAAATCTATAAAATATTTAAAGGCCATTCCATATGAAATCGGCAAAATATACATAATTTAACTCTAATCTTCAAAGGTTTACAAATTTTTTACAAGGGTAAAACGTTATGATGCACTGAACATCTAAACTGAATTTCAAGTATCAGTTTGATATACTGTAATTTAAGAATAATAGATCTGTCAATTTATCGTATTTTTAAAAAGAAGCCTTTTGTTTGAAATAAATTTCACAAAGTATAACTACTCCCTGAACTTGAAGTCGTAACATTACATATATTATTTATGTACTATTCTTTGAAAATTATTACGCTGATATTTATAGTTTGTAAACGGCGTAAATTAAATATTATTGTAGAATTGACAATTTAATCAATTTTATATAAGAAGGGCGTAGGATAATAACATAAGCCACATGTCGTTCTTTCTGAGATAATAAGGATTGTAATGTTTAAAAAAATATATAAATACTAATTAAGCAGTATTGTTATTAATACATAAATATGTTTTAACGTATCACTCGCGCACTTACACATAGTTTTATGGATATTGCAATACATTTATTTGCAATAATTGTAATATATGGCATTAAGAATAACAGAATGTGGCTTATCATATAACTGCCCTAAGTCCTTCAGTTAAATAAATTATTCCATACTGACCAACTGTTGTCTGATTTTTTATATATGGATAGATGAAAGCAAATCTCGTAATTTATAGTTTTCTTAACAATTTCACGTGGAAATATTTTTTTTGTAAATTCTGTACACACATTTAGTGCTCTTGAAGTACATTTTATTTGTAGTAATAAGTACATATTTAATTAATTTTTTACAAGTTATATACCGACTTACATTCAAAGCGTAAGGCTTATAGAATGTAAGTTCCATCAAAAAAAATATATACTACATTCTATTTAGCTTCAGAAGTGATTGTATACATTATTTTGTTTCTGGAGAGCATTCATTGCTCACGGGAATTGTGTTCAACGGGACTCCCGGTCGCTCTCGCATGCTTTCTACTCCCGCGCATGCGTTTGGCATTCCCCGCCCAAGTCAAGTGCCTCCTTAGAAGCAACGAGACTGGAAAGCGAGGTTTGAACGGGAGTGAATGTATACTTGACCGGCTGTAATATTATCCTCCGAGGTCTGCAGCTTTTTAAAATTTTATTTATTTATTTATTTTTGCTGTCCATATATCCCAGAACATTAATTTCATCGTCATCATTGTAATGCATCTTTCTTTTGGTATGATTCCGGAATAATTTTCACTGTATTATTTGAATGTATATGAGAAATTTCGAATCTCACTCTGGGTTATAGGCTACTATTGAATGATTTATGCTAACAACTTAATTCAGCGCAGCACGCGAATGCAGGTGTGGTGTGAGGCTTGTAATGTTGATAACGCCTTTTTTATTCCCTCGTAAGTCTAAACTTCTCTTTATATCAAAATGAGGTACAAAGCAGACTTCAGCGTTATGATTCATGGTCATGTTATTTCAATTTTAACCACCACAATTACGTGACCTACTCTTTGTAAAAAGGCACCCCCTCTTTCATGACGTCACGATTTGGCACTAACTACAATCACGTATTCATAAAGAACTTTGTCGTGATTCTTACCAATACGTCTTCAAACACCGAAAGACAGTATTTTCAAGATTTTTTATTATGATTAAAATTATTTTTATTGAAGTGGTTTTGTAGGTTTGCATTGTGAAATCCAGTAATATTTGTTATTTTTTATTTTTAGCAATATTTAGACTATAAAACAAAAGTTAGTTAAATATAGGAACGCCTGGAAAGAACATATTGATAGAATGCCAGAAGAAAGATTTCCAAAATTATTGCTGAATTATAAACCACACAGAAGGAGAAATGTTGACGCCCACACAGAAGATTCTGAACAATTCTAACAATTCTAGCTTTTTTGAAACCGGAACGAGCCAACAGGCGTAATCTTGGGATGATGAAGAAGAGAAGAAGAAGAAATAAAACAAAATTCTCTTTATCAGTACTCTAATTTTCGACCGTCTAATGTAGGTTATTTGAACAGTTATAAAAATGTTTTTTTCTACGATTTGAAAAAAAAAATCGTCAAAGTTTTGTTTAGTAAAGTATAGTAGAATCTTCCTTTCCAGAGAAAAAAAAAATCTTATAAAATTTAAATTTTAAGCTCTTGTTTGTACATTGGATACAATGTTCAGTTCAGCTTCTGCATTTTCAAATAGTAGAATGGGCAGGTTAAAAGACGAACAAATATCAGTTTTTAATATTTTCGGCCAAAAAATAAATATTATGAATTTAATTTTTAATATTTTCGGCCAAAAATAAATATTATGAATTCAATTTTTAATGTTTTCGGCCAAAAAATTATGAATTGAATTTTTAATATTTTTCGACCAAAAATATTATGAATTAAATTTTTAATATTTTCGGCCAACAAATATTGAGACTTTTTTTTTAGTGGACCCAACTAACTGGCACTATCGAAACGGAGGTTCATGGTAGCGCGGACATAAGCTCCTCATAGACTACATCCACATCCTGAGTTATTATTTTCCCATTCATTCCCCAGAATAATTATTTATCTCCTCTCAAATCATGATTAATGTTATTTTCCCAACTCATTCTTGCCTACCTCCTGGGTCTCTCTGGTTTACCTACAAGAAGTTTTCGTGGTCCTTCCATTCGTGCCACATGTACTGCCCATCCCAGTATACGCTTCCTAATTGTTATAATCTGTTCCCTATAAAGATCATGAAACTTACTGTTAACTTATGATCTTTCTTCCATTCGCCTGTCTATTCGCCCCTCTCAGTTTAAATACTTTCCTGTGCACTTTATTCTCAAAGTATTTTTTTCTCTCTTTTTAAATATGTCATCTATAAAACTAGAAGAATAACAGTTTTAATATATTTTGATTTAATATTTTTAGAGAGAATTTGGGACGTCAAGAATCTCCTTAATACATAATAGCCTGATTTAGTAGGACTGTAATAGGTTATTTTGTTTTGCTTTATTCCTAATATTACAGTTTTTCGTTGTTTATGATTTAACTGTTGATAAATCTAGTTTTATCTATGCAGAGTAATTTCGACATATTCTATCTTCAGAATTTACTTGTCGAGTTACACATATGCCATACCAGATACTCATTAGGTATTCAATAATTATAGCCACTGATTAAAGCAATTATATGATGCTGAAATATATCGGAATTATCCAGAAATATAATTCTGTAATTACTCACGGATTATCTATTTTCAGCAATATTAAAACAAATGAGATTATACTTCCTTTCATCATCATTTTCAAGTTTCTATAAAAAATAGTTTAAAGCAGACATTTGTCTCGAAAAAGTTATTATGTTTAAGAACAAAACCAATATTGTCTCAAAGCAGAGAGAAATATAAAATTACGATGTTTTGATCTTCAGCATTTATGGCGCAACAGGGATACAAGGTGTTCGACCTACCAACAAGCTGCAGGTCTTAAATCCACCTGTCATTCATAGAGGTGGATATTCATCCAGCCAGTATAAGAGTAAAATGTAGTCAGAATAACGAACCCTCTAGCCGTTATAGCAGATTTCCTCAATCTGGAACAGCTACTTTTTATAGCTACCCAAATACCTCTTGATACTGGGACACCGGTTCCATACTGGGCAAAATTCCATGAGAAAATTGCTTCCTCAATGGGACTGTAACCAACGCATGCACCGTAACTCTGATCCAAGCTTTTATGTCGTAGACCACTCGGATACGGTGAAAGAGGTTTGAACATATCTTAAGCCTTTTGTGTTTGTATTTATATCGAATGAGGCCACTCATTCACTCACTCAATTATTTATTGGTATAATTTCTGAAAATATTTCTTGTCTGTTTTAAGACTGTTGGTGGTTAATTTCTTCTTCTTATCTTTAGAATTTATAGTATGAGCGTGAATAGAACAATGGGTGTAAAAAGAAAATTTGTTATAAATTAGAAGTTCAAGGGAGCGGCTTTATTAATAAAAATAATTATTCGAAACAATAGGAATAAAGCGTCTGCATTTTAACACTATTGTAGGGCTAATATAAATGTATGTTTAATATAATATTAATGTGCTCTATCATTTCATATTAATATGCGTTCCCTCCTAACATGCTGTTTTAACTTTATACCTAAAGAACGTTTCTACGGGATTCGACTTATCACAAATGTAAACTGATTTTTTTCTCCATTCTACTGCAATCAGCTACCCGAGTATTAGCGAGAAAACTATTGAGTTTGGAAGAAAACGTCTAAACTCCGCCTCAAGAACTGAGGAGTGCAGGCTGCCTAATTGGCAACCACATCACCGCAATCGGAATATATGGTATAATAACCCGCACTTCTAAAAACCTATAATTAAAGAAAACAAAATGAAAGCAAGCCGGCAGTACACTACTAATAGGTGGCGTGTTTTCACAAAGGCCTTATGCTTCCAAGTAGAGTGACAGGAACTACTACTGCTATTCCATTAACGCAGTTTAACCTCACACCATATGCCACCCGGGCCTTACAGTGACACAACCTGTCGGAAGAGGGATTTAAGTGCGGATCACACAGATACTTTCTGACCATAATACTAGGACACGTAAGGCCTTCCCGAATGAGTGATCAGTTCAAAGCCAGGGCCGCCTCCGAGGCAACACAATATTAAGACTAAATATCGTATAATCCTAAAATCTAAAAGTGTAAATGTTATAAACAATTTGTAAGCTATAATATATTAACCCCCCTGTCCACCGCTGCGGTCTCGAGGTAGCGTGCTGCCTTGTCACGCAGCGGGCACGGGTTCGATCCCCGCTCGGGACAAGTTTCCTGGGTGAGGTTTTTTTCGGGGTTTTTCCTCACCTGTAAGACAAATGTCAGGATACTTTAAGGCCCAAACGGTCCCCGAACATCATCTGGGCATCATTATCATCAATATCATATTCACCTCATTAGATTAAGTTTAGGTTTAAGGCCTCTCCTGGCACATCATTACCCATCGTAATCATCCATCATATCAATGGAGCAGCGTAACCCCCGCCTTCTAGGCGCTCCAACCTCAGAGGTAGGTTACAATACCAATGTCAGGAGAGACTACCTGAAATGTCGAATGACAAATAGGTGGCATTGAACAAAAAAATATATATATATATATATATATATATATATATATATATATATATGTATAAACCCGTTAACCTGCACCGTGATGAAAAGTTCAAATGTACCATGCTTTTCCCAAGGGGAAAAGAAATTTTCTCTTAACATTTCGGCCAATATTGGACCTGTATCCAACCGGCATCATGAAAAATTTGGTAGCCATGTTAACTAACGGTTCCATGTTAAGGAAATGGACTGTAAAGGTAGAGTATTCAATATGTTGACCACGTGATATCGATATACTGCAAAGATGATCGTCCATCTATGTAAGTAATATTGAAGGGATATATTATATAATGGTTAGTCATTTGTTTACACACATGAGTGAAGTATACGGTTGTAAAGAAGAAACTGCTTGTAAACTGTACTTCAGATGCGTGAGCAGTATTAATATCATTACTTAGGATAATAAATATCTCCATAATTATCAATATTAAGCTATTTTGAATATTTTGTACACTGACAAATAAAACGCCGTGTTCCTCAAAATTAATAAAAATGACTTCACTATGCCATTATACCTCTTCATATGTGGTTGACACGTTTGGCTGTTGACCAGTAACTTTTAGACCAGTCGCGCCTTCGAATTGTAGTTTTAACACAACCGGAGGATTTCAGTTTACCCTGGAATTTTTTTCAAACGGAACGGGTTTAAAACGATTGTATAATCCTACAAGTAATAATTTTTCAGAAAATAATTTATATCCTTTGATTCTTTGTACACTGACAAACAAAATGCTGTCTTTCTCAAAATGAAGAAAGATGATTTACACCTTGTAGCGGGAAGAGGGCGGGTAATGAGATCTTCACTCTCAGGGTGTGGGATTTCCGTCCTGGGAATAAGGCGAGGAGCGAAACAAGGACACTAAGTACAATTAGGGAGGCTTTCCAAGACATACACTGGTGTCAATATAATATATTTATTAATAAAGTGTAGCACATGGGCGATCAATTGTTACACTGTTCACATACACTATCCTTAATATGGATATATCCTCAACTAATGGTATCCCGGTACTTTTTACTCCGGCAATTACAGTTTGCTAATAGTGGTCAACACCGGGCCGATTTCACTAATATACTGGCGAATCTATCGCGCTTTGAAACTATTAATTAATAACTGGTCTTCACTCGACCTATTGAAATATAGTCTGTGGATATAATACACGAATATTACAGGATCGCCTGTAGTGCTATCAGCACACTGATGCTTTTAAATTAACTTCAATTTATCGTTACTTTCCGGCCTAACACTTTTCTAAGCGGCTAATAGGTCGTTCGCCTGCGACCGGCGATATATGTGCCCGCACTGCCCGGGACTCGCTCAACCACACTCCACTCCGCTCGGGAGTCCTACCCAGAGTACTCTCTCATTACTTGGAATATATCCATACTCCTTCTTAAGAACACAATTTTCAAAACCAATATTCTGATTGGCTGGAACATACAATCAACATATACAAAAAAACTCCATACTCACAGAATAACGCCCTTAATATTTAATTATGAACTCTAATTGGATATTAGAGTCCGCACTCTACTTAAACATGAATCTCGGGGAACTCATTGGTCGCGTATTTCCAGGGGTGTTTTTCACACGGCTCATGAGTAGTTAGGCCCAACTTACAATAGTCAGCAAACGAGACCGGAAGTCAGTCATTAATTTAAACAAAACAGATGGACATATATTTTGCTACTGTCTCCATCTCAATAGGTGGTGGTGATCCTTAGCACCGAAGACAGACCGTCATTTATCTTAAGGCATGAATAATTTCTACAGCAGGACAAGAGACATTTCCTAGTCTAAAGTAGTTTGACCTTTTTTACAAAATGACCAATTGGCTCCGGCTGTAAAACAATTTAAATCTACACATGTGTTGGTTTTAAACTTGAGATACAAAGACAGAAATGTCTGCTTTGATATTTACTTAAGCGTAACAAATTAAGCAAAAGGTTATCACGAGACTTCTCGGACAGTGTAACTAAATTTTAGTTGGGCCCGTTTATATGTGTCAATTATGAAAAGCTAATTGTCACAGATAATTCGGCTACAACCTCTATGCTATATATCCCTTGATATGTGGATGATACGTTTGGCTGTTGCCAAAGGAGCTTTTAGGCCAGTCGCGTCTTGGAGTTTTAGTTTTAACTCAACCGGATGTTTTCAGTTTGTCCTTGGAAAGTTTTTAAAAAACGGAACGGATTTGAAATAGTTGCATAATCCTACAAGTAAGGATTTTTCAGAAAAGAATTTATTATCTTTAATTTACTTATCTTCTCCCATAAGTAAACACGTATAGGCTATGTGAAATGGGGTATTTTTATTTTATACATGTTACTAGTTTAATGTTTGTGAGGTGAAATTCTATTTTACGTTAGATTGAAATCCTAACGCAGTATATTACAATATTCCAGTGTGTTATATTTTATAAAGCTAGCTTAATAAATAAGATATACGAGTGGAATATAATTAGTCAGGGCAGTGGTACATATATCTTACTGTAGCTCGCTGTATTACCATCCCTACAATTCATACGCTGTCGACTGTATGTGATGTCTTCATTAGGGAGTCTCTGTAGGCGTACATTAGCACCGTAGCCTTATCATTTTTTTTTCTTTTTATGAGCATTCCGGACCCGAGGCGAGAGTGATTCATGTAAACCCCAAAATGAGAAAGTTTATGGATGCAAATTAGACGTATGTGAATAGCAGAGAATTTTACCAGCTTTCCGTGTTAAACCTTTGCACGCTACGTTATAATGCTCTAGGGTTATACAATATATAACATTCGAACCTTATCGGCATTCTTTTAAAACATTCACAAACCATAATTGGTATCATAAAAAATTGTTTGAGAATGTAATTTACCCGTATATAACAAGGGGAAATAGAAACAATTGACCATTTAATTTCAAAGAAAAAAAATGTTATTACAGAATTAAATTGGCTTCCAATCAAAACTTATTTTATTTAAACACATCCGTTGAAATTGCTAAGTAATGTTTTAATAAATTATACTAAATTATTGAAATGTTACAAAACGCCCGTTAAGTTTTACATTACCAAGGTTATATACTTTCATTTAATAAAAAAAATTCTAGGACTCATTTTTTAAAGAAATTATTCCTACTTACTTTTCTTCTTCTTCTTCTTCTTCTTCCTCTTCCTTCCAAGTATTAGGCCAAGGCCTGTTACTTACTTTTATCTTCCAGAAATACTTAAAAATAGTTTGACTTACATTAAATTTGTAATCTGAGCTTTTACAATATAATTTTTTGAATATAATAATAATAATAATAATAATAATAATAATAATAATAATATAATAATAATAATAATAATAATAATAATAATAATAATAATAGCTTTATTTTACCTGGCAGATTTAAGGCCTTCAGGCCTTGCCTACCACTCAACCAGGTTTAAAAAAATACAAAAGAAAAGTCTTAAATCTAAATTACAATATATATATATATATATATATATATATATATATATATATAAACGATTACAAGTTATGAATACAATACAATTAATATTTATAATGTATTTTGATTTACTCTAAATTTAACGAATTAAATATATAATATGTACAATATATATAAAAAACGAGGAAAAGACATAGTATAAAATTAAATAAATAGAGAAAAATTAATTATTAGACGACAGGTAACTGTATAAGCGTGACTTAAAGGTGCCAAGTGTGCGGCAACCCCTGATATCTTGAATTAACACTCTATCGAACCCGTAGGTTCGTGCTGACATATGCTCTCCATACATCCCTATCCTGAGCTAATGTTTTCCAATCATCTCCTGTATAATTTACCTCCCTCACATTATGGTTAATGTTATTATCCCATCTCTTTGTTAGTCTACCTGCTCTTCACTTTTCTTCTGTTCTCCTAAAAGGAGTTTACCATGCCCTCTTTCATTCCTCATTCGTGCCACATGTCCTGCCTATCGCAGTCGATGAGACTTAACTGTTCTTATTGTACCTGGTTAATGTTATTATCCCATCTCTTTGTTAACTACCTACTCTTCCTACTGTTCGCTTTTCCTCTGTTTTCCGAAAAGGAGTTTCTATGCAACTCATTCATTCCTCATTCGTGCCACATGCCCTGCCATCGCAGTCGATAAGATTTAACTGTTCGTGTTATATCTAGTTTCCTCTAAAGATCGTGTAGTCCACTTTTATGTAGTCTTCTCCATTTGCCTGTCTGTTCATCTCTATTTGGTTCAAAAACATTTCTTAAAAATGCATTCTCAAATACTCGTGACCTTTCATTCTCCCTTAAAGTAAGAGTCCATGTTTTGCACTCTCGTAAAGTAAGAGTCCCTGCTTCGCACCCATATAATTGGGAGAATAACAGTTTTATATATTTTAGTTTAACTTTTTTTAAGAGAAGTTGGAACGACAATAATCCCTGTAATGCAAAATAGCATGCATTTCTAGAATTGAGCATATGATTTAATTTCTTTGTTCATCTCATTCTTATTAGTAATTATTGTTCCTAGGTATTTGAATTCAGCCACTTCACATTAACTGTCTATTCCCATTATATAATGTATTTCTGTGTGTGTGTGTGTGTGTGAACATATATTATTATTCTTTAATATATTCAATATATTTCTGGAATCTGTAATCATATCCTCATTTTCACTTCTAATTATATTTGTTGTAGTCTAAAACTTCCTTTTAATTCCGATCCCTTGATATATTTTTCTGATGTACCTATTTTTTACATTCTTTCGAGATTATTAATTTTCTGGATGTTCGTAGAAGAATAGTTATCTTCTACTTATGTAAGAAAGCAGGATCCACGCCAAAACGCTGGGGACCTCAAGGCAGTAGATTGTTGGATGGAAGAGTATCCACTGATTTAAGACTTGATCCAGGAAATCATCTAATGGCACACAAAGAAGATATGCATTGTGAGAAAAGAAGACCACAAGAGTATGTAGCAGATGCAATGCTGACTTTTGTTTCGTTACTTTTCACACTCCCTAAATGTGTATATAATATGAAAATGCTAAGTAGAACTATTTTGAGTACCAGAAAAAAACTAAATACAGTGACTTGTTCTTTAGTTAATTAATTTTAAAAGGTTTTTATGTTAAATGTGTATAAATTATTTCTTGATCTCTAATAACAATATTTTAGACACTGTATTCCGCCTTTGTCTAAAAAATGGGGCGATCTGTAATTCCTGAAATATTTTTTCTTCTTCGTCGTCCAAGGATTAATCCTGTTGGTTCATTCCGGTTTGATGAAAGCTAGAATAACTTCTTAAATAATATACTTTCTTGTTTGAAAATTGTTTTCATCTTTAATTTCCTTTACTCAAACATAAACAATTCAGTAATTAAGAGAAAAATATATTTTAAAAGATTTGGCAGATAATGGGTTACCTTCTGAATATAGACCTAGCACAGCATTATAATATGTATTCTCCAGTGATATATTTACTTATCAAAAGTATATAGGTGTTTCACACATTATGAGAGAAAGATGACAATTATTCACAAATGGAATCTGTTCATCCAAATTCATATATATATATATATATATATATATATATATATATCTTGAACATGACTTTATAGGATAAAATATTTTCAAATAATGGATTCTAATAAAAAATCATATATATATATATATATATATATATATATATATCTTGAACATGACTTTATAGGATAGAATATGTTCAAATAATGGATTCTAATAAAAATCATATATATATATATATATATATATATCTTGAACATGACTTTATAGGATAGAATATTTTCAAATAATGGATTCTAATACAAAATCACACACACACACACATATATATATATATATATATATATATATATATCTTGAACATGACTTTATAGGATAGAATATGTTCAAATAATGGATTCTAATAAATATCATATATATATATATATATCTTGAACATGACTTTATAGGATAGAATATTTTCAAATAATGGATTCTAATAAAAAATCATATATATATATATATATATATATATATATCTTGAACATGACTGTATAGGATAGAATTTGTTCAAATAATGGATTCTAATGAAAATCATATTATTCTGGAATGTGTTCCAAAAGTATAAAAAAAAAATGGAAGGCTTCCGAAAACGTTGAGATTTTGGAAAGAGTTTTTAATTCAAATCATATGATAGTCTACTCTAGTATTACATAGTTATTTATTTTGTATTAGCTATAGCAATTTCTACTGCAGTAATCGTATCGTAACTTTCATTCATGTTTATATCCTATGTTATGTCTGGTCTCGATCATTGGCGTTGTTTATCGCCCAAGACACTTCTGGTATCGCATTCGGAATTCATTCTTAATTACCGTGTGACGTATTGACTATCTATAGAATTATTCCATTTATATTATCCAATTTGTTTTGGTGTAATATTTTAGAATAATGAAGGATAAAGTATATAAAATTATTAAAAATGTAATTGTTTAATTGGCGAAACTTCTCATGGAAGTCCATTCAAGTGGACTGGACTACACTGAAAGAGGAGGATTCCATTATCATATGACAATAACAATCTGTTTCCCCATGTTACCTTATTTTCAACAAATTTGACATTCATAACTACTCTTTTTTATTTATATTACTAATTTACTAAAATTAAACGATTATTGCCTATCTTATAGAATACACTACTGGTTCAAAGGTTAATTTCTTTAAAAAAAGACTGACGATGTAACACAACTTCAGGACACAGTAAATCTATGCTACTTATTTATCTTTTAATGTTTATGAGTTTGAAGTTTATAATGTTACACAAAGTTGCGCAATGTCATAAAATTCACTGGTCGCCCGCACTACTATCGGAACTGCTAATTGCACAAAACAAGGGCGGGGAGTGGACTGACCACGTACAGATTTTGTCTTATCTGTATTTTCAACTGAACTCGTTATCGCCAACAGTAGCGGCCATAAAAATACAGTTACTACTACCAGCATGCTAAAAAAAATACAACCATAAAAATTTCAATGCATTAAGTTGTGGTATGGGGGGAGAGGAAAATTTAACCTCACATCACAACCGTATCAAGTTTAGGGCCAAACATAGAGTTATAAATCCTCTTTTTTACGTAATTTCCATGTATTTTACGATTCCAGAAATATCAGTTTCAGTTATGTCATTTTTTAAAAGCATATAACTCTGTTTTTTATACTTTATGCATTTTCAAAGTAGTACTAAAATATACGCGTATTTAAGATACTGAAGAGCTATTCAGAATGTATAGTAAACATAAATTATGCGGTATCTACTGAGAAATTAACGGATTCAACAAAATTCAGGAATTAGATAGGCCTACATAAAGTCTTAGAACAGTTTTATACTTTGGAAAATACCATAGTTTGAGATAGTAAATTAAAAATGACATCTGAAATGTCGTGCTTAGTTAATATAGAACAATGTAACATAGGAAGTATCTGTTAGGAGTTATTATTGGTCCATGAAATATGATAATGGCTTCAACACTTATTATGATCTTTATCAACTACACTACGAGAGAGATGAGTTTGGGCACCTACCCTCTTTAATATATATATATATATATATATATATATATATATATATATTAATGACATCATACAAAATTGGAAAAGTATTGTTAATATAGGTATAAGAATGGACCGTTTTAAAATATTAAACGTTTTAATGTATGCTGACGATGTGGTTATTATTCAAGAAAATGAAAATAATTTGCAGTACTCTTTACAACAATTAAATCAGTTATGCCAAGAATATAATTTCAAAATATCAAAAGAAAAAAACAAAAATAATGGCATTTTGGGGAAACGATCATATAAGATCAAAAATCGTATTAGATAACAAACCTCTTGAACAAGTAACAAATTTTAATTATTTGGGTTGTAATTTTACTATAAACACAAAAACTGAAAGAGACATACATATGAAACTGTCGAAATTTCAAATGATATATGAAACTATATATAAAACATTAAAGAATAAAACAAGAAGAGATACTAGATTGAAGTTTTATAAAACATTGGCAGTTCCTGCATTACTTTATGGGAGCAAAACTTGGGAAATGACCAAAAAAATGCAAAGTAGAATACAAAGCGCAGAAATGAACTTCCTTAGAAGAACAAAAGGCTGCACGAGATTGGATCGGATAAGGAATGAAGATATAAGAACAGAGTTAAATATATATCCATTGGATGAGAAAATCAGAGAATGTAGAGAGAAATGGTTTACACACGTGGAAAGAATGAATGTATCAAGATTACCAAGAGCAGCATTCAACTACAAGCCAAGAGGTTCAAGGAATGTAGGAAGGCCAGTGAAAAGATGGACAGAACAACTGTGAGGCGGAACAGGCAATTTGCCTAGCCCGTGAAGTGAAGAAGAAGAAGAAGAAGATCAACTACACATTATTTTTAACAATAGGAGTGGATGTTGACAAGGAAACTTGGTATTTAGGCCTATTATCAAAAGTGTATTCGATTTACAAAAAAATCAACGTACGTTATGTAGAAAGTCGATCAACAAGAAGAATTCTGGAGGAATGTTACAGTGAACAGTTACGAGGTTTTGAATATTTGGAGATGTTTTGTTTAAGCAATATCTAATAAGTTATATAGAAATGCATGTTCATTTCTTAGTATTTTATGCGCTGCCATACCGTTCATTCGATTGTGATTGCGCTTTTTGCAAAATGTTCAGGAGATTCCCGGGATGAACATAGGCTATAAGAGAGTTGTTATACTTAACCCCTTCACCCTTAAAATCGCCGTTTGTAAAAAACAAATAAACAAAATTAAATTACATAGAATTGAATATCTAAAAAAAAACTCTACAAATAGTCCGCGACAACATGTGGTTATCTTTAACGGATAACCCACAATAACCATTTTTTACTTTCATTGATGCCAAGAAGATCGGGATAAGTAGATTCCCGGACAAGCGTAGCAGCGCACGGCGGGCATTTTTTTACGGATAACTTACAATAACGTATTTTCTCTTTCAACTCATTTATGCCAAGGAGATCAGGAAAAGTATATTCCTGGGGGTTAATCAACACGTGATATCTAAAAATATTTACGATATAAATTTATAATTATTTTTCCTTTTACATATTCAACTAAACATAAAAACACATTAATTTAAATTTATTTAGGGGTAGCAGCGCACGCCGGGTATTAGCTAGCTTTTTATATAAAAATTACTACACATTTCCTCATGATACCATTAATATATTTTGACTGGAAACACACAAGTTCCCTAAAAAAGATCCTATCGAACCACCAGCGAGTACATCAATAAATCTTTTTAGTTTATCTAAGAAAACTTGATGGAACATCATGATCAGAGTTTGTATCTTCATACTTCCACATATTAAAATTAACCCAATATCCTCTAAATGTATCATAGGAAGATTATTCGAGCATAGTTCTCTCATATTTACGAGGAAAGTAAATATTTTTCAATGTCAGATTTTTCCACAAAAATTATAACCCTGATTTGGATACATCATGAAATTTTAAATATTTTACTATTTGTACAATGCCCATCTACTATTATTTATAGCATCATCATAATCAACAATCACGGATTAAGCCCATGTGGCTTGTTCCGGTCTCATAGATTCTCATTCAAAAGTTGGATCCATCTCTTCTTCGGTCTACCAACATTCCTGCGTCCTTTTGGTTTGTATTTAAGTATAATTTTGGGAATGCGATCATCTTCCATTCTTTGAACATGTTCTTTACATTTTTTTCTAGATTATTTTATTCTATCCAAGAGTTTAAAGATATTTAGCTCATTTCTAATACCTTCACTCCTTCTCTTATCTAAAAGTTTGCAACCAGCCACACTTCTCAGCAATCTCATTTCAGCTGCTTCTATGATCTTCTTCTCTTTTAGTTAAAACCCAAAATTCACTACCATACAATAGTAAGGGGACTGCCAATACTTTATAAAATTTTAGTTTTGTTTCTTTTCTTGTGCTTTTAAATATCCTTTTGATTGTTCCACATATATAATTACATTTATTAAGTTTGTATAGCTTATTTCCTAATTCCTTCCATATGCAATTTAAACTATGAATAAAATAAGCCTTACAAGAGATACTTTTGTTTTCCTCCAGTAGATGCACATATCTAATATTCAACAGGTTTACTGAAATACTACTGGGCATTTTTTTTATGTTATCAGTGCATTTATAGTGTCGTATGAACTTTTTTAATTATTTTTTTTTACATTCCAGTGAAAAAAGTCAGTAGTAGCAGTTCTTCTTCCCGCGATAACCATGATTGATTTTGTTCTTCTACTTCCAATGGCCCTTCAGCCCATAGCGGACCCGGGCCTTCTTGATGCGAAACCTCCATTCTTCTCTATCCAATACAGTTCAGGATTTGATGACAATCTTCCTTCAATTAGTCGATCAATCCTTTTTAGGTTTTCCTACTGGCCGCTTCCCAAACATCTTCTCCGTCATTACTTTTTAGGTATGCATTCTTTGTTCATTCTTTGAAAGTGTCCGGACCATTTCATTTTTTTAAAATTTCACAATAGTTTATAAATCAGATTCCTTAAAAAGGTCATAAATTTCCTTATTATACCCCATTCTCTCTTACTGATCCATATATCCTTCTCAAAATCTTTCTTTCAAAAGTGTTAATTACATTTTCAGAGCTCTTTGTCATAGTCCAGGTTTCACTTCCATATAACAATATTGGACGTATGCAGGTTTTATATAGTGTTATTTTAACTTTCCTAAACATAATTTTGTATTTTAGGATTGGAAGTAATCCATAATATGCCTTATTTGCTCTATATAGATTGATTCTGTTGGCTTTCCTATTTTTGTGTTTCAAATTCATCGGCACTGAACCTCTTCAGCATTTGCAGCACTATAGCCGAATTCGAGCCTCAGATTTCCTCAGAATCGTCTTCCAGGCATCTAAGTCTCTGACAAATCAGCCACCATCCCTCGTACTCAGCTTCCTCGGATCCTCCAAAATTCCATCCACTCAATGCAGTCTCGGTTGTTCCACATTTCATTTTCCTTCAAATTTATATTCAACAATTTTCTTGGATATCCCATAGTCAGTCATTCTTTGTAATTGCCGTCCCCATCTCTTTCTTGAAACTTTAATTAATGTAACCACAAGTACTCCACTGAACCAAAACACTTAATTGGATTATTTTTCTTTCTGTTCAATTCAGTACTGTGTCTACCATTGGTAATTACAAGCAACTGATTGGATATGAGACGTTTTATAAGCAGGGAAAAATAAAATAAACATCATAAAATTAAAAAAGAAGCGAAACTTTTGAAACAATTGGATAAACCGTTGGAATTGACAATTTGGGAAATGATATTCATTCAGAAGAATAAATATCGATCTATGAATTTCGATATTCTGGTGGATAAAAATTTAATTACAAAGTTTATAATCCCAACGAAAGATGGCAGCACAAGAAGTGATGTCACTAAATAAATCAACAATCACGGAATTTCATCAGTGGAAGCCATGACTGAAGACGGACATGATATTGTCTGAAACCGTCGGTAACAAAGAAGTTTGAAAATGTATGAGGTGAGGCGATTAAAATATGTTCTCCATTCACTATTAGGGAAAAATAAGTTGAAACAGATATAAATTTTCAAGGAAACCCAGACGGAGTTATACATAGAATACAAGTACATATTATTTAGTTAGTTGGGACACGCCGTAGCATGGTTGGTTAAGACAAATACGCTACAAGCCGGAAGATCGGGCGTTCGATTCTCAGTGGGGTCTGTATTTTTAAACTGACCTAAATATACTGGCAGCACCATAGCTCTGGAGTCCACTCAGCTCTAACGGAATTATCAGAAGTTTGTATTGGGGTAAAGGCGGCCGTCACGTAGAACTGATACCACGGCTGAAATCTTTTGCTGATTATCTAGAAAGGTGGGTGCTTAACCTCCAACTACACCAAGGGATTCTTAAGACCTGGCGTTGGGATCTCTTCACTTTTTTAAAACTAAATATTATATAGGGTCTACATTCTATATCCAAGTGTCATGTTCTGCATGTTTGTGACAGGACTTCCCAGTCATATTTTAAGGATTAATTTGTGTAACATGTTCGTAAGGAAACATTCTAAATATTCGGAATACGACTCATGAGAAGTTGAATGGTCTTTTCAAGTTTCTAAAAATATTTCCATACCAAGAAGTGAGGTTAAATGTGTTTTTATTGCGTACTTATCATAAGTAATGTTACGAGAGAATTTGAAAATCAAGAGTGGCATTTGTTAGGACTATTTAACGAATAAATTTAAGTTGTTTACTCACAAAATCATGATTTAATTATAGTTATTTTAAAATATTTATATATTTAATGTAAACGGCGATGTTTAAAAACAAATGAGAAACAATTGGTACGCTTCATTTGCTTGTTTTGTTTATCACTGCAACCAGATCATATTATTTATTGTCAAAGGATCGCAATATTGTAAGAATGCACTCTAGTGGAGAAATTTATAACCAACATTATAGGTATTAATTAATTTCTGATGCCCTATGATGTAAATACGTCAATTATATTTTCCTGCAACGTCATTTCCTGGAAAATAATTCGTTTAAGAAAGTGCAAACAGTGTTTTTTTTTGTGGTATAAGCAATTGTTACAAATGTTTTTATATTATCTGCCGTATGCGCTATCTGCTGCCATTCATAAACTATATATACAATCTGGTAGCCGTATTTCTTAGAGAGTCAGTCACTGCAAAATAATGCTATGACCTATTCAAGATGTTAAAAAGGAGGAGCTTTCTTTAATATGATAAACTTCGGTTGATAAATTCGAGACGAAACACGACTGTGATTGGTTGTAAATAAAAAATCATTGAAATGTGATTGGTCATTAACTCACATTTGGGGCATGAGTTAAATAGTCTAACATAATACATACAGTTATTCTGCAGTTATTTGACAGAAGTTGCATTTGCTGCTTAATTTATGTAGAGAAAGGAATCTGTTGAATTGTTTTAAACACAATAATTCTTAGACTTATAATACACAAATTTACGGCGTATTCAATAAGGAAATATTAAATGCTAATAAAGCGTCATCCGGTCAGTCGCTTGATCTTCCTTTGACGTACACATTTGACGTCATAATGTATATTTAACTGGAGTAACTTGTTAATATTGTTCTACTTTTTAAAATACGTGTTCACACTTACGCAAATGAGTGTGGATGGTTCCATTAAGTAACATTGGTTGAAGATGTTGCGATATCACGAATTTGTATTGTGACTGGGCCTTTATTTTCTATAACTTGGGTATTAAATAAAGTTGGAGATAATTGTTTTATTTTTCACTTGAGCAAATGGCCACTCCCAGTAGCTGGACCACTGCCCGTGTATATCGCGAGGACTGAGAAATGTATCCAAGTGGGGAGGGATGAATCTGATGTGGACAGCTTTATGAATCCCAAGAGCAGTCCAAAATTTGTTGTTCACATTTGCCCTATATATTTTAACTTGTAGAGGTAAAATGAATCACTCAAACCCATACACAATCAACACATGGGCTCTAAAGGGGAAACGAGAAATGCACAAGTGTATCTAATATCCAAACTCACAACTCACTTAATTTATAAAAACTCTTAAGTTAGTTTATTTTTTATATAATGTTATGTTATAGTATACACCCATACGTCCCCAGTATGTGAGAACATGAGTGCTCTCTAACGAGAGTATCTTCACCTGCCTAATTTAGTTACGCTTATTTCCTTACATATGTCAGCGAGTGTCGTTTGGTCAGGACATCGTCTCAACGAGATATTTAGTGAGCAACTGAGATATTACTGGGATAACGAAGGTCGATTATTTTTTTATCACCCGGCACTAATTTAGGCATGATCTTCTTTCACGAGCCTGTGAAATCTTTAGATTTAAGAGATCCTCCTGGACTTGTCTCTTGGATTTTTCCATTCTTAAAATTCCATCGACCCGTCTGGGTTTCCACCCGCGACCATTGAGACTAAAGGCAATGAATAACCACTACATCACTGAGCCGAATTTTATATTTAATGTTGTGAGTTATTTGGTATTTGTAGCCTAAACTATATATGATGTATGTATGTATGTACGTATGTATGTATGTACGTATGTATGTATATATATATATATATATATATATATATATATATGTGTGTGTGTGTGTGTGTGTGTGTGTGCATTAGGGGACTATGTTATTATCTGCGTTAGTTTAATTTCAGAATTGATAAAATATTTATTTAATTAATTTTACGGTACATTTACACTAGTTAGATGGAGGAATGAATTGGAAGAATACTATTTACTATTATCTGAGAGAGGTGAATTATACAGACTATTTAACTCATGCTCCAAATGGGAGTCAATGACCAATCACATTTCAATGATTTTTATTTACAACCAATCTCTGTCGTGTTTCGCCTAGAATTTACTAACTAAAGTTTATCATAATAAACAAAGTACCTTCTTTTTAACATTCAGAATAGGTCATGGCATTAATTTGCAGTGACTGACTCTCTAGAAAATACTGCTACCAGATTGTGTATATAGTGCATGAATGTCAGCAGAAAGCACGTACGAGAGATAATATAAAAACATTTGTAACAATTGATTATACCACAAAAAAAAACACTATTTGCACTTTCTTAAACGAATTATTTTCCAGAAAATGACGTTGCAGAAAAATATAATTGACATATTTACGTCATAGGATATACAATTAATTAAAACCTATAACGTTGGTTATAAATTTCTCCACTAGGGCGCATTCTTACAACATTGCGATCCTTTGGCAGTAAATAATATTATGATCCGGTTGCAGTGATGAACAAAAGAAGCAAATGAAGCGTACCAATCGTTTCTCATTTGTTTTCAAACATCGCCGTTTACATTAAATATATAAATATTTAAAAATATCTATACTTAAATAATGAATTGTGAGTAAACAGCTTAATTTTTTATTCTTTAAATAGTCCTAACAAATGCCACTCTTGATTTCTAAATTCCTTAGATAAATTGGAAGTAACTCGTGGAATTACTTATGACAATACTCGTTCAGGGCAGGAATGGTCTGCGGAGCCATGAATCTCAAGGTTCGATAGTGTCAGCGAGTTATTATTATTATTATTATTACTATTATTATTACTATTATTAATACTATTATTAATACTATTATTAATACTGTTATTATTACTGTTATTATTACTATTATTATTACTATTATTATTATTACTATTATTAATATTACTATTATTATTATTACTATTGTTATTACTATTGCTATTATTACTATTATTATTATCTCTTTATCAATAGTTTAACCCCTCCCTTTATACTTAGACCTACTGTTACATGCCTCATGCCACTACAAGCCTTAGAGGGGCTCGATCTAACCCTGAATAAAACACATACTTCTTTGAACTCACGAGAACACTGTGGGCCTCATTGGATGAGTATTCAGCTCAATTCCATGGTCACCTCTGATACAATACAAACATTTATGACAAGACATTACCATTCATTCAGTCATGCGTACTAAACAAGGCAAATGTGATATATATGATATAATATCCAGATGATGTTCAGGGATATCTTAAAGTTTTCCGACTTTTGTCTAACAAGTGTCCCGATCGGGGATCGATCATGGGCCCGTTAATTAGAGGCAACGTTGCCCGAGACTATAGTGGTGGACTCATTATTATTATTATTATTATTATTATTATTATTATTATTATTAAATTGGTACGGACACATTAGAAGAATGGAAGAAGGAAGACTACCTAAGATAATCATGGATTGGGAACCACAGGGGAGGAAAAAGAAGGGTAGACCAACTATTACGTGGATTCAGGGAATCAATGAAGCTAAGAGGGAATGGGAAATAGAAGAAGATATATGGATGAACAGACAGGAAAGGAAAAATGTGTCGAAACAAATGTGTAGTTAACTGTGAACATGGGTACCGGAAAAATGTATATTCATTGTAAAAGCCGAAATAATAAATTATTATTATTATTATTATTATTATTATTATTTTGAAATTGAATAGACAGCTGAAGAGGATGGAGAATAATAGAATATTAAGAATAATGCTGGATTGGAATGCTGAAGGCAGGAGGAGGGTGAAACCCAACGAACAGTGTATGTATGGATGAAGTGAGAAGAAACATGATCAGCAAAGATTTCAAAGAGGAAGATGCTGAGGATAGGTATCTGTGACGGAGCAAAATACATTTGGGCTGAAGAATAACTACTGTAATGTAGAGAAAATCCTTAATAAAAATTATTATTATCATCAATAATAATATTATTATGATTATTAATATTACAAAATACATTTGGGCTGAAGAATAACTACTGTAATGTAGAGAAAATCCTTAATAAAAATTATTATTATGATTATTAATATTATTATCATTATTAAAATCATTATCATTATTGTTATTATTGGTATTATTGTTAATAATATTATTATTATTAATATCATTATCATCATCAATTTATATAAAATCAGGCTATGGAACGTATTTTGTGAAGCCCTGATTTTGAACAAATGGATGTGATAGCGAGAATTCAGAGGATGTATTTTTTGATGTGCGAGGTGAAATTCAGAGATGAATAAATCATACTTGGTGTTCTAGCGCACTGCTCTGATGAGACCATTATATTCTGATGATTTAATGCTCTGTCAATACGGTTTGGAAACCATGTTAAGGGCGCTATATATATGTGTAGGAAATTTTCCACTTTCCTGAGGGTAGAGGGGGGACATCGTGCACATAAATGATACCTCCTGTCGCAGTATACTAGCTCATGTACTCCACAAATCCCTCCCCTAACATTAGCCCAAAATTATTCCACTGGAAAATATCTATATCTTACCCATACTTTATTGCTAATCAATACAACGCTGATTCATTTAATTGAAGTCTTACATCTTACGTAAGCTATTCAGATTGAGAGTTCTGTTGATGATGATCATGATGATAGTTACAATAAAGGTTATAATGATGATAATGTTAAGGATTATATCTCTTTACTATAGCCTCTCATTTTAGGGGCCTATAGGTACTTTTACATCCCATGTCACGCTGGCCTTACAGAGACACGACCAGTTGGGAGATATTTTTAATTCTGGATCGGCAGAATCCCCTAAAACCTTACCCTCCAATAAAGTTAAGAAGGCCACCCCCGCCAAGACACAAATTAATAAAATTAAACTAACAATAAATACTAGTCCCTGAGCTACTGTGTTATGTGGCATGAACTGAAGACTCTTCTACGTGTCCCGATAGCTCAGCGGTAAAGCACGCGGTCACTGGTTCTGTTAACGAAGATCGCAGGTTCGCGTCTTCAATTACGCAGTTTTTTTTTTCGTGATATTTGTATTAAAACGTTTTATGAATTAAATACATTTTATTTCGATATTTGAATTAATCTATACTTTTTAAGTTCATAATTTTTTTATATCGTTGAGGTTATAACAATGTTAAATTATATATTTTTACACGCTTTATATTAGCTTGACCTGTATCTGTCTATGTAACGGAATCTTTGAACACGATTTTCATCCACTTAAAAACATTGGATCGACTTGAAACTTTTTGTATACTTGTAAAGGACCCATGACAATACAATAATTTCATTATTTTTTTCTAAAATCCTGGCCGGAATCATCGGAAAATCAAAAAATAAAAACCTGTGTAATAGGTTGCGGACTTATCGACTTTTTAGTCAATCGTTGTAAGAGCTCAGTAGAGCTGTGGACTGTAGTGGTATATAATTTCAACAATCAATAGGTCGCTGGTTCAAATCCGGGCCAGAGGTTTTTTTAGAAAAGTATTAAGTAATTAAATTTTCATGGGATTCCGGTTTATGACATCAAGTAAACTAAAAATAAAATAAATGAATAATAGTTTAAAAAACTAAAATAACACGCTTTATTAGATAACCAAAATAAAAAAAAAATAATAGTTTAAAAAACTAAAACAACACGCTTTATTAGAAAACCGAACTAAAAAATAAAAAAAATAATTTTAATTTCCAACATGCATGGGGGAAAAAAATTAAAGTGGCCAAAAAAAATCATCTCTAACACATCTAGAATAAAACTAGTTATCTACAAAAAAAATAATTTTACCATCAAAAGCGTTGGGTGATTTTTTATGGTTTTTACGTTTTCTTCTTAGAGACTTTACTTTTACCAATATCTGTTTATTATCAAATATAAATATTAATTGATACAGAGCACCCCACGCTTTTGAGATTAAAATTATTGTTTTTGTAGATAACTCCAGTTTTATTCTAGATGTGTTGGAGATTCTTTTTTTGTTGACCACTTTAATTTTATCCCAAGCGTTTTGGAAAATAAAATTATTTTTCATTTTTTAGTTCGGTTTTCTAATAAAGTGTGTTGTTTTAGTTTGTTTAAACTACTATTTATTTTTACCTTTTATACTACCGTCTTCCTCAACTATCTAAAATTTTCGTTGATTTCACTCTAGGCCTTTCGATGCATGCTTCATCTTCTGCAGTCGTTGTAGTAGTATTGAATTAACTGTATGTCTAATAGAGGGTTTTGCTTATTAGGCACATTTTCTTTGAGAATGTTTGTATTCTTGGCCTTCTTGATAATTTCGATTTCTCGTAAAATGTTAATTTTGTGTCTGTTGTTTTCTATGTGTATAATTTACATTGTATTATCGATATTTTTGAAACTATGGCCGCTTTCTGAAATATGTTTAGCGAAATTTGATTTCATTGTTAAAGGAGAAGGCAAATCAAATTTCGCTGTTCGCCAGGTTGAATCCAATCGAAAATGTATGGGCTAAGATGAAAATAGAGATGAACTCTAATTGGCCTGCAGATGCACGAAAAACGAAAGATTGCTTATGGGCACAAATTCAAGACGCCTGGGATGCTCTAGCAGATCGTCCACGTGCCTGTAGACATTTTTTGAATCAATACCCCGCAGATTGAGGGCGGCAATAGATACTGAGAATTCATACACCCGATATTGATTTTGTTTTTGTTAAGTTTTTCATTTTAGAAGATATTATTTCCTTTCTTCATTTAATTATTAGAAGGTTTTCATTTATGTGTTTTGTGAGTGCATTAAAGCCACAAAACTCAAATATAAAATTAAATATGAAACTATATTACAGACGAAATGCTATCCTAACATTCAGTATAAAAAAAAGAAGTAGAACGGGAATCGAACCCGCGAGGTTACGAACGCAGATGTTGTGTGTTAACCCGCTCGATCACGGAAACACACAAAGGCAAGCTCTCTCTTTTATGTTACTTGAGTGTGTACTACGTTAACTAGCAAACACCACAGTACAATTACTGAAAACGTGTTAATGTGAATAAGGCTTCTGCGAGTGCTCACGAAGTTCTCCGATCGGTTGATAGAATCAAGAGATGACTCATTTTTTTGTCAAAGGGTGTACAATGACAGTGCCTATTATTACTTATGGATCCGAAACATGGACAGTGACAATAAAACAATCTGCCAGAATACAAGCTTCTGAAATGAAATTCCTCAGACCAATAGCAGGATATCAAAGAACAGACAAAAAACATAACACAGAAATAAGACAACAACTAAAAGTAGAGGAATTAAACACAACAATAGAGAAATACAGAACATACTGGAAAGAGCACCTGGCAAGGATGACTGAGAATAGAATACCAAAAGCAGCATACAGCTATTCACCACGAGGAAGAAGAAGTTTGGGAAGACCAAAGAAAAGATGGAAAGAGCAGCAATTTGGAGCCGAAACAGGCTAGTAAACCGTGAAGAAGAAGAAGAAGAAGACCATTATATTGCAGATGTATAATTCTAAACAGAGTTGAACAGAAGTTGATATTGATAGAGCTATTAAAGCATTCTGTCAGGGGAGGGATACTTTAATGCGGCGGAGTTAATTGGGGTACCTCGTTGTGTATACACCGTCACCGTATTAGTGGAATTGACGATTCGCTGAAAATAGCAGTTGGTACAAATAATTCTTCCATTGTCTGCATGTGGATTTGAAATAGATTTCAACGATATAAGAAAGGCAGCTTTTTGCTTCGATGAGAAAAATGCAATAAGCACAAACATATCATCGTCAGAATCTAAATAAGAAGTAGAAAGTAATTATGATACTGGAGAGGCGGAACAGAATAACACTGTATGTGGGTGTTGTTTATAAAATAGAGTTCTCACATTTCATCAAAACTGGGAGGATGCACCTTGTGCCATGGTAAAGGAAATGAATAGTATCGTGAAAACTGAGGGGAGAAAAAACAAATTGTAGACATAATATAAAGAAGTATATCTTATTCTATGATGGTTTATAGAGAAAATTGTTATAAAATTGTGTTTAAAATGCCTGAGAAATAAATATTTTATCGAAGGAAGTAATCTGAAAAGTATCCCGATTCACCCAAAAGGCTGTCCCTATCCATCATATTTGTTACCATCCATAGTAATTATGCCCGAAGGCAGGTCCTTCATTGCAATCGTAGCATTTTCATGCTATGCTTGCAGCTTTACTAGGGAATTGTATGTGTGGTAGCTTCCCGTTGCTTTCCACACCGGTGAAGGAGGATGATGATGATAATGATAAGGATGATGATGACCATATGATTTCGGGGGCCTTAAAGTTTTCCTGACATTTGTCTTACAGGAGAGGAAAACCCCCGATTAAAACCGCACCCAGAAAAACTGCTCCGACCGAGGATCGAACCCGGGCCGCTGCGTAGCAAGGCAGCACGCTACCTCGAGGCAGCGGTGGACTTTAGGAATATAATTGTCAGTAATTTCTTATTAATTTGATTGATAAAACTCTGATACAAAATGTTTACCATAGATTATATTAAACCATGAAGTAAAAAACATAAAAATGTCTTACTGATAATTAAATCGATATTACAGATTATATTTTTCACCGGATTCACCCGAGCTTACCTTCTTTATGCACCACATAGACATAAACTCTCAGTGTAAGGGAGGAGAAAATATTACGAGTAATTAAGAATAAATTTGTTAAGAAAATGTTTGTACCAAAGAGAGATGAACAGAGAAGTGAACAGATGAACATGAGTGAATTATATGATCTTTATCGGAAACCAGATGAAATTAAAACAGTTAACTCTCGTAGCATGCGATGGCCAGGATATGTGACACGAATTTGGAGTGAAAGAGAGACATGGACATTTCAAGGAAAACCATAGAAAAACGCCCAGTCGGTAAGCTAAGAATGCAGCTGGAGCACAACAGTAACCATGATTTGAGGGAGGTCAAATACATAAGGGATGATTGGAAAATATTAGTTCAGGATAAGGATATAGAGAGCTTATGTTCGCGCGGCCATGAACCTATAGGTTCTATAAGTGTCACTGAGTTAGTTTGCAACATTAATAATAATAATAATAATAATAATAATAATAATAATAATAATAATATAATACAGTAAAACTTGCTCAAAGCGGAATCTCATGGGACCAATTTTTTTTCCACATTGGACAAAATTTCGCATTATAAAAAAAATAAAATTTATTAATATTGTTAGATTATAGGTACCGTAAATGTCTTTTTACATACATTGGATTAATTGCAGTTCCATTGCCGTTGAAAAGTACAGTACGTACGGGCGACTTCGATGCTAACGCGCGAAAAAACAGTCCCGTTTCATCAGCGTTAAAAATGTCTCTTGGGCGCGTATCCTGTAATTAAAGTATGCAGTTTCGGTTTCCGCTCACTAACTACACTTCCGTCCACATCCTTTGATTCCCCGCAAATTTCATTCCAACTACATTGTGTTGTCTTTTAAAACTGTCCAGCCAACCTGAAGATACCTTGAAATCGTTATTCCCTACGGATTTAACAACAGCTAGAGCTTGATTTTGGAGCTTCGGTCCGGAAATTAGGAGATTCATCTTCAATCACTTTCATTTTTTGTTTAATGACAATGGTACATACGTTTTAGCCATCTTCATTCCATAAATTCAAAACGCTGCCTGTGAAAGATCAGTCTCAGAATTTAAACTAATTTAAGATTTTACAGTGCAATGGTTATTTGAAACACGGGCATATGTATTTCGCATAACGGGGTGTGCAGTGAGGCCGGAAGAAAGTTTCAGGTAGAAGTCGGGTGAAGTAGAGATTCTACGACAGGAATCATTCCTTATTGTTTTCTTGGCCTAACGGGAATTCAATGAAGTAGAAACTAATTTATCTCTCTGTCTTTCCGCTTTATAATTTTTTTCATGAATTGTGTAGAAATATCTTTCCGTTTCCGCGTTGGACAGATCCCGTTTTATGCAAAATAAATGCACGTAAAATTGCTATTATTTCGCCGGGATCATTACATTTATTTTACATTGGACAGATTTCCGCATTAATCACTTTCCGGATTAAACAAGTTTTACTGTAATAATAATAATAATAATAATAATAATAATAATAATAATAATAATTATTATTATTATTTTATTAGGAATGTTCTACAATACAGTGTTTCTTCTTCAACCCAAAGTGATTTGGTGATTCCCAATTATTTATCATCCCGTTTCCAGTATCTATCCTCAAACCATAACTTAAACACAAGATCACAACATAGTCTCTTACTTAATATACCGCAACATAGGACATCACATCACTCCATGTCATATACCATCTCCACTTCTCGCAACTGGAATTCCCTACCACAAGAAATAAGGGGCTGCCGGACATTGGCATCTTTTAAAAGAAATCTAAATTTATATTTGCTCTAAACTCGACTTCATTATTATCCAGTGTAATATATATATATTAATTGGTGTTTCCCGTATAATGTATCATATTTATATTATTATTATTATTATTATTATTATTATCGTATCATTATTGTTATTACCCTATAAAATGTTGTTTATACATGACATTTACATTGCTACATTTATTGTATCTTTAACTGTTTATAATTAGTATAGTGTATATCTATATTTGTCGAATATTTATTTGTATTTGTGCTGGTTGAGTGGAAGAGAGGGCCTTATGGCCTTAACTCTGCCAGAATAAATAAAGTATTATTATTATTATTATTATTATTATTATTATTTGTCGCCAGAGGTTCCTGTCTAAAGGAACTTCTTCCCTCAAATCTCTAGCTTCCATACTTCTCACTCAATCTATCCAACGTTCTCTAGGTCAGCCTCTTCGACTTCTTCCATTAGCTTTCCAATTAAGGATCTTCTTTGGTATTCTCTCTTCTTCCATTCTTATGAGATATCCATACCATTTCAAACGTTTTTCTTCTATTTTTTTTTTCAACTTGCATAATTTCCCTTATTGTGCTGTTTCTGATCTTATCCCTTCTTGAAATTCTTGTCGATCGCCTCCAAAAAATCATTTCTTCTGCTAATAGCTTGTTTTCTACTTGCTGTTCAGGTTTCGGACCCTGTGATAAAATACTTTGTAACAGAACTTGAAATATAGTTTTCTTCGTTCTGTATATTACGAACATATTTCAGTTCCAAGGCACTGAGTTCAACATACCAATAATTCTTCTTCCATCAGTTATTCTTCTTTCAATTTCTGTAGTAGAATTCTCATTTTTATCTAAAATAGCCACTATATATTTAAAATTTTTAACATTACGTACTCTTTCTGAATTACATTTTAGCTCATCTGTTGCATCCAATGAAATATATGTTTTATTATACTTCATTTGTAATCCCCATTTTTTTGTATTCTATCACTAATAATAATATAATAATAATAATAATAATAATAATAGTAATAATAATAGTAATAATAATAGTAATAATAATAGTAATAATAATAGTAATCATAATAGTAATCATAATAGTAATCATAATAGTAATCATAATAGTAATCATAATAGTAATCATAATAGTAATCATAATAGTAATCATAATAGTAATCATAATAGTAATCATAATAGTAATCATAATAGTAATCATAATAGTAATCATAATAGTAATCATAATAGTAATCATAATAGTAATCATAATAGTAATCATAATAGTAATCATAATAGTAATAATCATAATAGTAATCATAATAGTAATCATAATAGTAATCATAATAGTAATCATAATAGTAATCATAATAGTAATCATAATAGTAATCATAATAGTAATCATAATAGTAATCATAATAGTAATCATAATAGTAATCATAATAGTAATCATAATAGTAATCATAATAGTAATCATAATAGTAATCATAATAGTAATCATAATAGTAATCATAATAGTAATCATAATAGTAATCATAATAGTAATCATAATAGTAATCATAATAGTAATCATAATAGTAATCATAATAGTAATCATAATAGTAATCATAATAGTAATCATAATAGTAATCATAATAGTAATCATAATAGTAATCATAATAGTAATCATAATAGTAACCATAATAGTAACCATAATAGTAACCATAATAGTAATCATAATAGTAATCATAATAGTAATCATAATAGTAATCATAATAGTAATCATAATAGTAATCATAATAGTAATCATAATAGTAATCATAATAGTAATCATAATAGTAATCATAATAGTAATCATAATAGTAATCATAATAGTAATCATAATAGTAATCATAATAGTAATCATAATAGTAATCATAATAGTAATCATAATAGTAATCATAATAGTAATCATAATAGTAATCATAATAGTAATCATAATAGTAATCATAATAGTAATCATAATAGTAATCATAATAGTAATCATAATAGTAATCATAATAGTAATCATAATAGTAATCATAATAGTAATCATAATAGTAATCATAATAGTAATCATAATAGTAATCATAATAGTAATCATAATAGTAATCATAATAGTAATCATAATAGTAATCATAATAGTAATCATAATAGTAATCATAATAGTAATCATAATAGTAATCATAATAGTAATCATAATAGTAATCATAATAGTAATCATAATAGTAATCATACTAATAATCATAATAGTAATCATACTAAGAATGATAAGAATGATAAGAATGATAAGAATGATAATGGCGATAATAATGATAATGACGATACCGTTGATGGCGATAATGATGATGATGGCGATAATGATGATGATGGTGATAATGGTGATGATGGCGATGATGGCGATAATGATGATGATGGCGATAATGGTGATGATGGCGATAATGATGATGATGGCGATAATGATGATGACGATAGTAATAATAATCTTCATCATAATCCTAATCATAATCATCGTAATCATAATAATAGTAATAATCATCGTAATCATCATTATAATCACCATCGCAATCATAAATATCATCGTAATCATCATAATCGTAATCATCATCATCGTAATAATCATAGTCGTAATATGCATCGTCGTAATGTGTGTCGTGGTCACTCTTTGTAGTGCAAACGTGAAGAAAGTAGCTTCCAGTTGACATGATTCTGTGCAAATCGCAGGCGGACTTCTTTGTGCTGACGCGTTAAACAAGGAGCTTTAAAGGGGATTCTAGACCTCAATCTTGCATTTCTCAGTCTATTTCTTACAGTCCGATCAGAAATTACTGCCCCAGTTGCTGTTCGTAAATAATTTTGTAGATTTCTGGCTGTATATGCTCGTTTGCGTAAAGCTGATAGGACAAGAAATCTATCCTGCACCTCTGTAAGTCTTCTCACGGCCTTGCCGGGGCCGCCCCTTCTATCCATTTGTAACTCTATATCGTGTCTATAGTCTATAGTCTATGGATGACGAAATGGCTGACATCAAGAATCCTAGAGACATGGCGAATGGAACAGCCATCTTCAATCAATGAAACTGTTCGTGCAACTGATGTTGCACTGACATATTAATAGCAATATTATGCACTCTGAATCTTTCGGACAATGCTGTTAACTGGCTTGGATCCTATCTTCATGATCGCCAGCAATGTCTATCCAATGCAGAACTTTCCTCATCCTGGCTATCACTGAATGATGGCGTCCAACAAGGTTCAGTGTTGGAACCACATCTGTTCTCTATCTATATTAACGATAACCTATTGTCGACATCACCTATATGCTGACGATTTGCAAATTTACATTCACACCCATCCTGATGATGTACATGATACACTAGACAAATTAAATAGTGGCTAGACTCAATTTCCCAATGGTCGATGAAACATGTCCTTAATTTAAATGCTGACAATACACAGTGCATAATTATAGGACATCGGCGAATCCAAAGTATTATAAATTACGAAAATATCCCTACCATTCTCCTAAATGACAAAAACATCCCCTACAGCTCAGTAGTAAAAAATCTGGGTATCTACATGGACCAACACCTAGACTGGAAAATCCAGGTGAATAATACCTGCAAGAAAGTGTTCTCAATTCTTCATTCCCTAAATAGTTTTAAAAACTTCCTTCCTACAAAATTAAAACAAATACTTGTACAGACTCTTATAATGCCACACTTCGACTACTGCGACATATTACTGACTAATCTGACAACTGATGTATCTGACAGACTACAGCGTGCTCATAATGCGTGCATTCGATTTATATTCAATCTCCGTCGTTATGACCACGTCTCCTTCATTTCAGGCCTTATCATGGCTACGCCTAAATGACAGAAGAACTTTACATTAACATACCTTACTATTCCAAATTATGCACATATATTTACCAAGTTATTTAACAACACGTTTTCAAAATTTATCGGCTCATCACAATTTAGAAACAAGATCACAAGACTCTTCTTTACTTTTGTTACAACAACACAGGACCTGTCTGTACTCTGAATCTTACACAATATCTATGGCTAGAGCATGGAACTCACTTCCCAGTCATGTCAGGGACTGTCAATCGCCATCATTATTTAAATCCAAATTAACTGATATCTTAAGTTCGACACAATGAAATCATTAACTGCATAACTATATAGAGCATTCCATTAATAATCATCTAGGAAGCTACTTACTTTATTTTATATTATTTTAATTTTATTATATTATATGTTTTTATTAGTATTAGCTAGTATTAGATCACATAATTATTGTATTTTGTTTAGTCTGTATTTTAATAATATCTTAAAATTGTAATATGTATGTAATTTTTGTATAATTCTACTATTCGCTGGTTGAGTGGAAGAGAAGGCCTTATGGCCTTAACTCGGCCAGCTAAAATAAAGCATTATTATTATTATTATTATTATTATTATTATTATTATTATTATTATTATTATTATGTTTCATTCAGACGTCTCATTGCTCTGTGTTATCTTCAGGATTATTCTTCAAACCTGTTTTTAAAAAAATTGACTCAATGAGCACTCACTTTGGTTTCAGCAACTCTTGGAACTTCACCAACGTATTCAGAGAAAAATTAACACTAAAGTTGGCAATGTAACATATAAGACACATTGATTGCATTTATTTAATATTGTTTTTAAAACAATAGAAAAAATCTAATAGGATATCTGATAATGATGTTACTAAAGATATAGTTACTTACCCAATACATTAAAACATTAGTAACTGGAAGAATATTTTGGATTCGTTCATTCATAGTGTTCTGCTCAAGTGCAGGTCTTTCACTGCAAGCTCAGCATTCTCCACTCTTTCCTTAACTCAGCTTTCCTTTTTGTATCTGAATACAAACCATTTATTTTAATATTGTCTATCATCTGATGTCTTTTTCTGCCACTAACTTTCTTTCCGTTGACCATTCTTTCTAGAGCATCCTTCAGCAGGCAGTTTCTTCTTAGCCAGTGGCCAATCCAATTTCTTTTCCTCTTCTTTATGAATTCCAGCATTGTTCTTCTTTCAACCACTCTGTCCAGCACATCTTTATTTCTTACTTTGTCTGTCCATTTTATACGTTCCATTCTTCTCCATATCCATATCTCGAAAGCTTCCAGTCGCTTTTCCTCATTCCGTCGTAATGTCCAAATCTCTGCATCATACAATGCTACACTCCACACAAAGCACTTCACTAGCATCTTCCGTAATTCTTTTGCCAAATGTCCGCAGAAAATGCTTCTCTTCTTGTTAAAAGCTTCGTTTGCCATTGCTATCCTCTGCTTTACTTCTTGACCGCAATTCATGTTACTACTGATAGTACAACCCAAGTATTTGAGGTTCTCCACTTGCTCAATGGCCTCATCTTTAATCCTCATGTTTATTGTCCTTGGTTTGTTTCCTATAATCATGAACTTCTACTTATTTTTATTTATCTTCATCCCATAATCCTCGCAAATTCAGATCTTTCTGCACCCCGTAGTATAAAGAAAAGCTTCTTGATTCCTGACTATCTTCTCCTGGCCACCTAACGTCCTGTAAAGCGACTATATCCAAGGCGATTTATCTAATTCCCGCGTTATCTCTAGTGCCCCGCTATTGTTTAAAGTCCTAACATTCCATGTTCCTAGGAACATGCCCTTGTGTTTTAGCCTTTGGCATGGGTTCCCTGAAGTAGTCCCCGCCCGGAGAATCGAATGGGGGACTATTTGACCTCCGGAAAATTTTACCCCAGTTGAACCCATGTCCACATTTCTTGACGGCTGTATTTTTACGGTGAAAGATCGTCACTCTTTCGACCAAAGTACTTTTTTCGACACCTTCGGCCACTACGGCATGGGTAACACTATCGGCAGCAATGCTATCACCGGCATAGCTCTCGGGATCATTTAAGCACGCAAGCCACTCCATCACGACAAGGTAAAGATACCATGGAGGATATATATATATTGTAGATTTTCGCAGATGTAAGTATGATTAAGAAAATATTCTTGGGTTTTCCCGCTCATGGATTCAAGGTTTGACTCTGGCCACTGATCCCGACATTATTCTACATACCGTTATCAATGGATTCAAGGTTGGCCTCCGACACTGATTCCGACGTTTCGACATGATCCCATATGTCATTATCATTCCTTGATAATGACATGGGATCAAGTCGAAACGTCGGATCCCATATGCCATTATAATTCTTTGATAATGACATGGGATCAAGTCGAAACATCGGAATCAGTAGCCAGGAATGATAATGGCATATGGAAGATCATGTCGAAACGACGGAATCAGTGGCCAGATGCCAATCTTGAATCCATTATGCGGAAAATCCAAGAAAATTTTCTTAATCATATATATATATATATATTGGAGGAATTTAGGATCATAAGAGACCCAGTAATAAATGACAGCTTGCGTTTCCAGAGTTCAGTCTATGTTTAATTTGCTTTTGAACCTCATCTTTGTTGTTATCGTTCCAATTTATTTTTCGTAAAATAACGATCTTCTTTTTCCTAAATGACATTCTTAGATAATGTAATTCTCCTCTTTCAGTTGTAGATCTGTTACCAGTCATAATCATTAGCAATACTTTTTCGCCCTAAATGCATAATTGCCTGAGATAGTCCTGCTAGAGTTTTAGCGTTAAGATAAATTTATTCAGACTGCGTTCTCGTTAACATTTAACACATTGTAAGAAAATCCTGTAAAAATTCTGACAGATTGCTAAAAATAAATTAACTCACTGACACGATTTTAACCCACTTAAAAATATTGGATCGACTTGAAACTTTGTATACTTATAAAGGATCAATGACAATACAATAATTTCATTTTTTTCTAAAATCCTGGCCAGAATCATCAGAACATAAAAAAGTAAAAACCGGTATAATAGATTGCGGACTTATCGGCTTTTTAGTCAATCGTTGTAAGAGCTCAGCTAGTAGAGCGGTGGACTGTAGTGGTATATAATTTCAGTAATCCGTAGGTCGCTGGTTCAAATCCGTCCCGGAGGATTTTTTTACAAGAGTATTAAGCAATTAAATTTTCATGGGATTCCGGTTTATGACAATCAATTAAACTAAACAAAAAATAATAGTTAAAAACTAAAACAATAAGCTTTATTAGAAAACCAAACTAAAAAATAAAAAATAAATAATAGTTTTAAAAAACTACAACAACACGCTTTATTAGAAAACCGAATTAAAAAATGAAAAATAATTTTAATTTCCAATACGCTTGGGATAAAATTAAAGAGGCCAACAAAAAAAAATCATCTCCAACACATTTAGAATAAAACTAGAGTTATCTACAAAAAAAAATATTTTTACCATCAAAAGCGTGGGGTGCTTTTTATGTTTTTACTTTTTTCTTCTTACAGACTTTACTTTTGCCAATATCTGTTTATTATCAAGTATGTTAATTGATATAGAGCACCCCACGCTTTTGATGGTAAAATTATGTTTTTGTAAATAACTCTAGTTTTATTGTATATGTGTTGGAGATTGTTTTTTTTTTCACTTTAATTTTATCCCAAGCATGTTGGAAATTAAAATTATGTTTCATTTTTTAGTTCGGTTTTCTAATAAAGCGTGTGTTTTAATTTTTTAAAACTATTAAGGCCTATCTGGCTTCCTGTAAAGACCATGTCGTTCACTGTTATGTAGTTTCCGCCATTCACCTCTCTGTTCATCTCTCTTTTGTCCAAAAATTTTGCTAAGAACTTTATTCTCAAATACTCGTAATCTCCTTTCCTCCCTTAAAGTAAGAGTCCATTTTTCGCATCCATATAATATATCTCGTAGAATAACAGTTTTATATATTTTCAGTTTAACGTTTTTTGATAGGAGTTGGGACGACAAGGTTCCCTGTAATGTGAAATAAATAAATAAATCCACCTTTATTGAAAAGAAGGAGAAAAAAGTGGATATCATGTGAGATTACTAGAAACGATTTTAATGTTTGGTTTAGGCCTATGTCACGTGGTCTTGGATGAATTCTCTCATACAGACACAATTACATGGAACGGTTGACTGTCATTCCATTCTAATCCGACAGATATGTAGCGGCGATGTCTGCTACAATTGCATCAGCACTAATATTGTATATAATTGGAACACTTCTGTGCACTTCAGGTGTCAAGGATTTGTCTGTGCATTAGACAGAATGACAATTTTTTTCTCTGTATAAATGTTGGAATTGAATCAGAGATTCTAGTCTGTCTTAATTATCTCTGTCATCCATTCAGTGTTACCAGATCAATATTATACAGAGGTTTACGTGACGTTAGTCTCATGGATACTGATTTTATTACCAAACATTGTTCTTTTATTACTATTATTGTTATTATATATATATATATATATATATATATATATATATATATATTTGGAGATTCAGTAATAATAACGATAATTATAATAATAATAATAATAATGATGATAATGATATTGACTTTTTTTTTCGTTTTACCCTCTTTGGGGTACGTTGGATCAATCATTTCTCTGTGTGTTCCTTTCTTAGTGTCCAATATTTTTTTACTCTTTTTGACCTTCTTTTCACCCTTCTTCCGATATAATAGGTTTGGATTTTTGTGCAGATTTATCTTGGAAACTTATGTTTTCATCTAGAATAATCAATTTAGCTGTTCTATCGATTAGTGAATTTTCTTTAATAATCTTCAATTCTTCTAGGTCTTGATCAGTTTCTTTAAACGAGTTGGGTTTTGTTTTGAGATTATGGAAAAAATTAAATGTTTGTTTCGTTAATTTGTTATAGTTCATTCTGAAAAGATTGTTATCAAAATGTATTCTTTTTTGCAAAGTATTTTAAAGTTTTTCAATTTTTTTTTAGAGTTTCATTCTTGAATTATATTATCTTATTATCTTGAAATTTTGGTCCCATGATTTTTCTTAAAATGTTCTTTTCCATTAGCTCAAGTTTCTCCATTTGGCTTTTGAAATTCATGAATAATGTTCTACTGCATACAGTACTTCTGGCTTGAACACTATCTTGCAAATGTGTAATTTTGATTCCCCATGAAAGGGATTTTTGTTGTACACACATTTTTAAAATTTTAAATGTCAGTGGTCCTCATCTAGAGGATATGTGGATGGCGACCACAAGGTGCCCAAGCTGTGCAAAACATTTCTTCCACTTACTTGTGTTTTGCACTCTTTTAACTTTACTATCTAACCTCTCTTGGTTAACTCTTGTTTTTTTCGACCCCGACGCTATTAGGGCATCCGAGGGCTAGGGAGTCCTTCTTCTTCTTTCCTTTATTTTCCTTTCTTCTCCAGAAAAGCCTGACCAGAGGCTATAAGATGGCAGCCCCATCACTGGTCTTGCCTTCCTTTGGCCAGCAACCAATCGAAGGGACTACTATTATGCTTTCAAGTCTTATACGAGAATTTCCCATAAGGGAAAATTTTCTATAGGATCGTAACAGGCCTCGGCCTAATACTTGGAAGGAAGAAGAAGAAGAAGAAATGTCAGTTTATTTTTTCTGGATTCCATTGCTTTGTATTTCACAGCATTCCAACTGATAAATTCTCTGAGATGTTTGAATTCTTTAATTATTTCAATATTTTATTATTATTTTATGATGGTCTTCCTTCCAAGTATTAGGCCAAGGCCTGTTATTATTATTATTATTATTATTATGATGATGATTATTATTATTATTATTATTATTATTATTATTATATTTTTATTGTTAATGAGCCCATGTAGAACTCGCATAGTATGTGTACTTAGAACCGTTTCCTTTGAATCCACTTTCCTTCATTTTTTGGCTATTGATTGCCTTCTGCCCTGTGTCCATATTATTTAGATTTTTTCTTCGGATTGTCCTCTTGGTCAACTTGCCACTCGTGCACCATAATTCTAAAGATATCTCTGTTTAGGATATATTCTTGAGTAATTCCTGCCAATTTTAAGTCATTATTGATTTCACCTATTCAGTTCATAGAATACTATTATTATTATTATTATTATTATTATTATTATTATTATTATTATTATTATTATTATTATTATTATTATTATTATTATTATTATTATTATTATTAGTAGTAGTAGTAGTATTATTAGTATTATTATTAGTATTATTATTGTTATTATTATTAGTGTTATCATTATTATTCGGCCTCGAAAATCGTGAATACAAGAAATAAAGAACTGGAATGAGAACTAGAGGACTGGAGGACATGGAGTGGATGGATAGAGACGAGTGGAGAAGGAAAATAAAACTTTAGGCACAGAAAGATGTGTAAACATTACATATTTGTATATAAATACATTATTATTATTATTATTATTATTATTATTATTATTATTATTATTACGTACTATTATTATGAAAACAAACTTCACTTAACTGTAGTTTATTCAGGTTAGCTTTGATCTAATAGACTATTATTAAAATATGTCTACCATTATTAGTGAATTATAAAGGAATGTAACTGTTCAGGTTGTTCTCGTGAAAATGAGTGGAAAATTTCTACAAATCTTCATCGATCCTAGAATCCTAAATCGACCACAACAAAATGTATATACAATGTGTGTCTAAACGCTCTGACCCTTAAATGATTTTCGAACAACGCTGGTCACACACTAATCAATAAAAAAAGGTATCGTCAAGCAAATTCGAATCGTTAGAAGTACAGTTCACCTGAAGCGAAAATTTAAAAATCGCTCTAGTGACCACAGTTTTAGATTTTTCGCAACGAAGCTTGACATATGCCATTGAAATAAAATAAATTATTCTCCAAAAATTAACAAATTCCGCTCATTAAGAGTGGCGATTTACTATAAAGCAGTTGTTTAAAAATCATAACGTACTGGATATATACGATTTAATTAACAAATAAAGATATTCCCAAACTAAGAAAATCGGATCATAAATACGACTTGATGAGGAATTCGCTTAGTTTACGCAATTCCTAAGTGACGAACTTTTCAATGTTGTAATTATATTTAATAATAATAGTTGGCTGTCATGTTGAATTTACTTCTCGCAGCATAAAATCCTGTCCCGCTAGGTCAGAAATGTCACAAGAGACAACCTGCTGGACATTAAACAAAAAAAGTATTGAACTGATTGTGTTTCTTGAACGCTACGTTCGCGCCATTACAAGAAGCAATATGATATTCTGTGCCTTTTCACCATCCTTCCATTTGTTAGAACCTCACAAATTATCAATACTCTTAAAACGCGCTAGAATTAAGATTTACACTTTCTAATTTGTAAAATTAATTAATAATTATTGTAATTAATCAATTTTCTTATTGAACATTAAACAGAAAATATATAAAACTGTTATTCTTCTAATTATATTATATACAAGCGAAACATGGACTCTTACTTTAAGGGAGAAAGAAATATTACGAGTATTTTAGAATAAAGTTCTTAGGAACATTTTTGGAATAAAGAGAGATGAACAGACAAGCGAATGGAGAAGACTACGTATCATTGAGCTTCTTAATCCTTATGAGAAACTAGATGTAAGAAGGAGAGTTTAGTCTCGTGGACTTCGATGGGCAGGTCATGTGGCAAGATTGGGGAATGAGAGAAGGGCATGGAAACTCTTGTAGGAAAACCAGAAGGAAAGCGTCCAATAGGTAAGCCAAGAATGAGGTGAGAGAATAACCATGATGTGAGGGACATAAATTATACAAGGATAATTGAAAACTTTAGCTCAGGATAGAGATGTATGAAGGAAAGCGCCCAATGGCTAAGCCAAGAATAAGGTAGGATAATAATAATAACAAAGATTGGAAGCAGCTGAGATGAGATTTTTAAGAAATATAGCAGGATATACTCTGCTGGATAAGAAAATAAATTATTATATAAGAAAGAAACTAAATATTTTCAAAATTACAGACCGAATAATTAAATATAGGAACGACTGGAAAGAACATATTGATAGAATGCCGCAAGAAAGATTTCCAAAATTATTGCTAAATTATAAACCGCACGGAAGGAGAAATGTTGGACGCCCACACAGAAGATGGTCTGAATAATTTTAACAATTCTAGCTTTCATGGAACCGGAACGAGTCAACAGGCTTAATCCCTGGATGATGATGATGATGATGATGATGAATAACCATGATTTGAGGGACATAAAATATACAGGGGATAATTGAAAAACTTTCGCTCAGAATAGAGATGTATGTAGAGCGGCCATGAACCTACCGATTCGACAGTGTCTATGAGTTAGTTTTCTTACCGAAGTGGAATGAACTTATGCCACGGAACAGCCTGCATCTTATTTTTGTATATGTTTCATACACATTCAGTTTGATTTAGTTGTTATTATTGCTGCTGCATTTCGTCCGCCATTGCCTTCAAACTGACATTCCCAGCAAGTAGTAGTTATTTATGAAGTGTGCTATACAAAATGTCGAGGTAACTTTCTCTGGCACATTATATGAACGTGTTTATGAGTACGTTCTAACAGCGGAGATGGAAATATGAGTGTTACCCCTCTTTCCTCCCGGTCTACCAGCTTTAGTTTTGCAGGAAATGGTCGCCATCTATCAGCCCGTACCCTTAACACGCGACAAGTGACATTCGTGACGACATATGCCACCCCTTCACCTCCCTAACGGAGTTCACTCAACAACTAAACCATATAAATGTCATTCTTACTTCACTCTACATATCACTGTTTCCAAATACAATTCAACTTACGGAACATGTCTAGTCTCCACGTCCAGCTTTGGACACTGACATTTCTCAAATTTTACACGACTTGAAGCGGGATGGAAACCAATTCTACCGGCAAAGTTTCTGAAGTTGGTCAGAAATATTGGTTGAGTGTTCTTGAGTAACACTAAGAAATTGGGACTGGAAGTAAACATCAATAGATAGATCATCGGTTGATTAACGTCTTTGACATCGTCCGATTCCTAATAGCCAATTTTGTCGGTCCATTCAATCTCCTGGTTGTAGATGTTTCTCCTTCATATATAAACATATTCCCTGACTCCAGGAGGTTTTAGATCTTCCTTTGCTTCGTCTTCCCTCAGGTTTCCATTTCAAAACATATTTTGGTAGTCGATCCTCTTCCATTCGCTGGACATGTCCGTACCATCTTAATTGCTGAGTTTTAATGTAATCTAAAATAGTGTCTTCAATCTTCATTTTCTCCCTTATAACTGAGTTCCTAATTTTTCCTCTTCTTGAAATTCTTGCGGCCCATCGTGTAAAATCCATTTCCGTTGCCAAAAGGTACTTATTTGTTTTTGTTGCTAATGGCCAAAGTTCTGCTCCATAAGTAATGATGCTTTTAACAATTGTATGATATATATTCATTTTATTTTTATTACTTATATTTTTATCCCACAATATTCCATTGAGGCAAGCAATTGCAAATTTTCCTTTATTATTTCTATTTCTTATTTCCTCTTCATAACTCCCATTTTTATTTATTTTAATTCCTAAATATGTGATCTCACTACAAGATTTTATTGTTTCTCCAGTCTCCAAAATTAAATTTTGTTCTGGTTCACCAATTGATAAATATTTTGTTTTTGTCATGTTCAAATTTAAACCCCCATTTTTCATATTCTTCTATTACTTTTCTAGTCATATATTCTAAATCTTCATAATCTTGTGCAATTAACAATTGATCATCTGCAAAATGTAAGTTGTATAAAGTTTCGTTGTATAAAGTTTCGTTGTTTGAAATAGGAATCCCCATGCTTGAACATTTTCTCCTCCAATTCTTTAATATTTCATGTACATATATTTTAAACAGAGTCGGTGATAGAAAACAACCTTGACGAAGACCTTTATTTATCATAAAATCATGTGACAATTTACTGCCAATTTTAATTTTAGACATGCAATTGACATATACATTTTGTATAGCTTTAATTATTATAGTCTTAATTCCCATACGTCTTCAAGCAATCCATAGTTTCTCTATAGGGACATTGTCGTATGCTTTCTCTAGATCTACAAATAGTAGGTGCAAAGGTTGTCCATATTGCATTTTCTTTTCTATTACCTGAGTAATGCAAAATAAATTGTCGGTTGTAAGTAAACATCAATAAAACTAAATATATGGTCACAAAAAAGAAATGCATTATATAATGGAAATGGACAACTAATGAGAAATGAGGAAATTTTTGAATGAGTGGCTGAATTCAAATATCTAGGAACAATAATTACAAATAGGAATGAGATGCACAAAAAATTAAACATAGGCTCAATTCTGGAAATGCGCACTTTTATGCATTACAGAGACTCTTGTCCCAACTCCTTTAAAAAAAATGTTAAACTGAAAATATATAAAACTGTTATTCTCCCAGTTATAATAAATGGATGCGAAACATGGACTCTTACTTTAAGGGAGGAAAGACGATTACGAGTATTGAAGAATAAAGACCTTATAAAAAATTTTGGACCAAAAAGACATGAACAGACAGGTGAATGGAGAAAACTACATGAGCTACATTGCATGTATAGGAAGGCAGATATAATAAGAACAATTAAGTCTCGTAGACTGTGATGGGCAGGACATGTGGCACGAATGGGGAATGAAAGAGGTGCATGGAAGCTTGTTGTAGGAAAACCAGAAGGAAAGCGCCCATTTGATAGACCAAGAATGAGGTGGGAGAATAACATTATCCATGATTTGAGGGAAATATATTAGCATATACAGGGAATGATTGGAAAGCATTTGCTCAGGATAGGGATGCATGGAGAGCTTATGTCCATGCGGCCAGTGGGTTAGTTAGTTCTTGCATAAGAACCCATGGTATCTGGTAACTTATTACTAGACCTATGGTCTTCAGGTTCTATGCCTATATTTTCCTGAAAGAGTAAATGGAATCAATAAATAAACATGGTCCATGTTTTCAGAATATTCTTCAGCCTCGTTCAAAAATAATATTCTCATAAGTAATGCCACGAATGATTTCCAATGTATCTAGAGAATTTGGAAATCAAGAGCGACATTTGTTAGGATTATTTAACGAATAAAATTAAGCTGTTTACTCACAAATCACTATTTAAATATAGTTATTTTATAATATTTATATATTTTATGTAAACGGCGATGTTTGAAAACAAATGAGAAACGATCGGTACGCTTCACTTGCTTCTTTTGTTCGTCACTGCAACCAGATCATATTATTTATTACCAAAGGAATGCAATATTGTAAGAATACACTCTAGTGGAGAAAAAATGAAACACATCAAACGGTATATTAATTCATTTCTGATGTGCTATGTTATAAATATGACAATTATATTTTTCTGGGAAAAAATACATTTAAGAAAGTGCAAACAGTGGTTTCTTTTTTTGGTGGTATAATCAATTGCTACAAATGTTTTATATTAACTCCTGCATGCGCTGTGTGTTGCCATTCATGCACTATATATACAATCTGGTAGTCGTATTTCTTAGGGCCTCAGTCACTGTAAAATAATGGTATGCCTATTCAGAATGTTAAAAAGGAGGTGCTTTCTTTATTATGATAAACTTTAGTTGGTAAATTCTAGGCGAAACACGACTGTGATTGGTTGTAAATAAAAAATCATTGTAACGTGATTGGTCATTGACTAGCATTTGTGGCATGAGTTAAATAGTCAAAGAAAAATAACTCTCATTCCATTAGTGCACAGTATTCCATAATAGGAGTGTAGAGACCCTGCAGTTTCTAGGATGTTATCAAATTACTGCGTATTGACATGTGGAACGTCAATGGTTACGTTATAACAAAACATCCACGAACAGCCTCTGAGTTCAGAGGTTCATTGCAATTCTGTAGTAATGATATCAGGGACTGTTGGAAGAAAAGTTTTTCACCTATGTATTTTCCCTAATAAAATCAAATTGAATTCAAAGAAATACAGAATATTTTGTCATATGGAAGCGAAACTTGGTCTTTGACAGAATTACAAAAGAATAAAATTATAACAGTTGAATTTGATTGTTTTAGAAGAAGCCTCCAAAAAAACAAGACAGGATAAAATAAGAAATGAATTCCTTTGGAGCGAAATGAATGTCACCACATCTGTTGTTAAGAGGATTGAAAATCAAACGCTTAAATGGTATGGCCAAGTACAAAGAATGGAAAATGAAAGATGGCCAAAAAATATATACCAATGGTCACCCTCTGGAAGAAATAAACGTGGCAGACCAAGATGCAAATGGAAAACCTATGTCAGAACAATAATGGAGGATAGGAATCTGGAGGAGGGAGATTGGTATGATAGAGATAAATGGAAACTGAAGACGGCAAACCTATAAGTGGGGGAAAGCCGAAGAAGAAGAATTCGAAGAACTGCTGTTTTCACGAAATTCGATAAAAAAACTCAGTTTAGGGAATTATATTTCATTTGGATTTTGGAACAAAATTTAGAGATCTTCGCAATTCCAAGCTGTCCTAGGAATTATTTATCCTTTTGGACAGATATAAAATTGTTCAGCAGATAAGATTTGAAATTTCCTCCCTTCAAATTAATATCCATCCATCCATAGTAATTCTGCCCGAACGCAGGTCTTTCACTGCAATCATAGCATTTTCATGCTATGCTTTGCAGCTTTACTAGGAATTACAGGTGTGGTAGCTTCCCGTTGCTTTCCACACCGATGAAGGATGATGATGATAAGATGAATATGAATGATGATGATTGCGACGGCCATATGATTTCGGGGAAAATTTGGGCCTTAAAGGTTTCCTGACATTTGTCTTACAGGTGAGGAAAAATCCCGATAAAAACCTCACCCAGAAAAACTGTCCCAAGCGGGGATCGAACCCGGGCCCACTGCGTGACAACGCTGCCTCGAGACTACAGGTGGTGGACCAAATTAATATGAATATTTTAATTGTTTAAGAAATTATCTTGAAATTTAGTAACTTTCCATGTAGTTCGGAAAATTCTCTTAACAGAAAAATGTTTCTTCTTACATATATGAAGTATTTTCCCCAGTGTTAATGTATTTTATTGGACAGCGACTTTAATATATTTTATTATATCTTTATTATACTTACGTTACTGAATTTAGTTGATTTTCACTACCGCATTTCCCTGTAACATACAGTAGAAGACATCTATCTCCTATACCTAGTAACGTGATTTTGTCATATATTGGAGCTAATAAAATAATTAAACTCCAGTGATCGAGGGAGGAATGATAGAGCTTCCTTATATTTAAGGAATAACAAATATATATAAATTTATATTAAAGTTAACAACACAAAGTGATATTTCTGTAGGCCTACAAACCTAAATTGTTTTCTTCTCGTATATTGTAATTGAAAATGGAGACGTATTCGGGAACTCTTAGAATCTTACAATATTTAATGCTCCTGGTCATATTTAATGAGATAAAAAAGGGAAATAAATGTTTTATTTTTATACACTTTTTTAGAAAAAATGATGATGATGATGATGATGATGATGATAATAATAATAATAATAATAATGGTTCGAATTTCTATACACTCACATGTCAACATTGTGTTATAATCGATACTAGTAAAATTCGTGTTAGGTTTCCATTGAGGTATTAGTTCACAGTAATCAAATGTTTGGTCAAAAACTATAATATAGTTACCTTGTAGCTCCGTCTCCTCAACTTAAGTTATTTTAAAACTCTGTAGGCTGTTCGGGACTAGTCCCATCATCAGCAGAATGCATTAGGTCCGTACTTGTTGACCCTTGCTTCAACAATAGTCAACAAGTACGACACCTAATACATTCTACTGATGATGGGACTCAGTCCCGAAAGGCCTACAGAGTTTTAAAATAACTTAAGTTGAGGAGACGGACCTACAAGGTAACTATTTTATAGTTTTTAACCATACATTATATTATTGTGTTATAAATGTAATATATCAAAAGCAAATACTTTATTCAACAGCTACATAATCCGAATTTGTTTCAATATATTTAATTAAATGGTCATTTTATACTTTGAGACTTTCTATACCCTTAAATATATGGCATATGTTCACAACTGTGGTCTAGATGTAGCTTAGTCTCAGGTATAGCGGATCTGAGTTCGATCCACGATCAGACCTCAAGTTTCAAGGGTCAGGATATTTTCAGGATTTTTCTTCATCTATAATTGTCAGGAATTGTTAAGTCCCAAACTTCTACTGGTCATCATAGCTTCATCTTGTTTAATATCAATATATTAGTGTCTTGAGTATTCGATTTTCTCCCAGGTGGGCCTGGCAAAAAAACAAGAATATCATGAAATAAATGATCACTTTAGATTGACACCCTAATGTTATAAATTAACTAATTCTTCATAATCAGAAGTAAGTGCTAATTTACTATAAATTGGTTTAAGAGACCATTACTTGCTTTCAGTCATCTGATAATTCAATCACCCATCCGGGAACGCCGTACGGTCCTTATGTAGTCAAAGAAATATGAAAATCCTCTCCCGTCAGGCCACGTCCTGTAAGGCCTGGTTTGATGGGGCGTGTAAAAAGGAGGGGTTAAGCTTATAAAAAGAAAAATAGAAACACGTAACATACGATTATATAATGATAAATAAGTGCACCATGTCTGCAGTAGGGCCTCTATGCACTGAGGCAATGAATCTGTTGTTACTTGTTATGGAGCATGTTTGTTTAACGTCCACATTTGTTTGTGGTGAGTCCATGGTGATATATTCTGCATTTTTTATTGTTGCTATTTTGTTGTAAAATGTCGCCTCATACCCTTTGCACCCCTACGTTAATTAATCGTTAGTACATTGTTGCCTGGTGCAGTAACTGAAAATATATTTAGTGATTGTGTTGGATTTATTCAGTAGTGGACATCACTTTCAACGCCATGGGACTAAATTGGATCTTGTTACGGGTTGTGAGAGAGGGTTCACGGCTTATTAATTAACCAAGGGCTCAATCAACCGAAACTTCCTGATGCAACATCCGCCTGGTGAATGCTCTGAAAATGTGAAATACTGATACATGTCAAACGGTTCGTTAAACTGCCACTTTTAATTGCTGTACAAACTTTATTCAGTAACAGACGATTCTTTGTGATTTATTCGACCAATGAATTGGGAATTTTTTTAAAACTTGACATCGGTACTGTCCCTTATTTTGCAAGCTTCGCTCATTGGTTCTACCAGTGGAATGTGGCCTATGTACAGTGATTAAGCAGTCGGAGTTCATACTGTGAAAAGCTGATAAAATATATCTGATTATGTTAATCTAAACCTGGGATGACTTTGATACACTAAAAAGAAATAAGTAAATAGCCTATCATTTTACATTAATGTACGTCACTTTTTTTTTACTCATATTGAGTGTAGAAAACTTTATAAAAACCTCCGTAAATAGAACCTTAAACATAATATTCGGACACTAAAAAAGCAGGAAACTTCATGAGGAACTTCTGTATTGTGACAAAATTTAAATTTAGAGTAAGTGTCTGCTTCTCATGGCAGGTGCTTGGTCTTCCAGAAAAAAAAAAAAACTGAAAGATAATCTAAACACCAACAGTTTTGAAAACTTTCTGAATACGTACTTTTATAGCGCCCCATGAAAGAGATATTACTCTTAATAATATAATTGAATAATTATTCCAGTTGAGGAAATTGATGATCAAATGAATCAGTTTGAAGAAGTTAATTGTTTGTATTGACACGATAATGCTTCATACCATGAAGCAAGGTCTCTAGATATATTATTGGAGACCAAGTTTAGGATTAGACTAAGCGGCCCAAAGCCTCTACCTCAACCCGAACGAATACCTGTGGGATGAATTAAAAAAAATATTCGTCTGTTCAAGCCCCAAGAACTCACGCCATCCTACGTTCTCCGTTTATAGCCCGGCCGAAATAATGGTCTACAATTTATCTACAAACTAGCTCTCAGACGCATACTGGAAAGGTTTCCTGCTAGATTTATAACTCTCAGAAAAGAGAAGTATGGACCTACCTCATTATTAAAATTTAATACTTGAGTTGTATATATCAAGGGATAGTCCAATAATTATGCCTAGTTGTTGAATTCTCCTACCTTTTATGGTCAAATAGTGTACAAACTATATGGGAAGAAAATGTTAACTTAATATAAGCTTTTAATGATGTAGTACTACTGGCCGATAGCGAGGAGATACTAAAGGCCAACACGCACACACTATTGAGTAACACTAAGAAATTGGGACTGGAAGTAAATATCAGTAAAACTAAATATATGGTCACACGTAGAAATTCAGTATATAATGGAAATGGACAGCTAATGACAAATGAGGGAAATTTTGAGGAAGTGGCTGAATTCAAATACCTAGGAACAATAATCACAAATAGGAATGAGATGCACAAAGAAATTAAACATAGGCTCAATTCTGGAAATGCTTGCTATTATGCATTGCAGAGACTTTTGATGTCCCAACTCCTTTCAAAGAACGTTAAGCTGAAAATATATAAAACTATTATTCTACCAGTTATATTATATGGGTGCGAAACATGGACTCTTACTTTAAGGGAGGAAAGGAGATTACGAGTATTTGAGAATAGGGTTCTTAGGAGGATTTTTGGACCAAAGAGAGATGAACAGACAGGTGAATGGAGAAGACTACATAACAATGAGCTACATGGTCTTTATAGGAAGCCAGATATAATAAGAACAGTTAAGTCTCGTAGACTGCGATGGGCAGGACATGTTGCACGTATGGGGAATGAAAGACGTGCATGGAAGCTTCTTGTAGGAAAGCCAGAGGGAAAACGCCCAGTTGGTAGGCCAAGAATGAGGTGGGAGAACAACATTAAGTATGATTTGAGGGAAGTAGATTATACAGGGAATGATTGGAAAGCATTAGCTCAGGATAGGGATGTATGGAGAGCGTATGTCCGCGCGGCCATGAACCTTCGGGTTCGATAGTGCCAGTGAGTAAGAGTAAGTAATATAAGCTTTTATGCCAAGAGTCTTTAAATAATGATTTTGCCATCATGTTGAGGTCTTCAGAGTCTTGGACACGGCTACACTCGCTGCTCTGAAGTAGATTACCACAAGATGTTGGATGCGTCAGTTAAAAACTCTTACACCCGTTGACATCCAAACAACGAGCGTCTTGTTAAGGATTTCCAAATTTGGTTAATATTGAATTACATTATTTATACATTGGCACTTTAATGGAGTCAAGGACCGGGTAAGTAAGCGAATTTTCATAATTTTAAATGTTTTGATAATATGACTTTTTGAAACATTATTAATTATCCAATTTATAAATAATTTAATTCAATATTAACCAAATATGGAAACGTTAACAAGACGCTCGTATTATTAAATCTGCTGCTACAATAAAACTTGCATTATCTAATCTCTATCAAGCGCTAGTTCAAGTTTCCCATATATTAATATACTAATACTAATATTTGGTAAAGTTTTTAATACTAGGTAGTTTTTAACGAAATTCTAGCTCGAACTCAAATAGTAACTAAGTAGTAACTAAGTAGTAACCGAGTAGTAACTGAGTAGTAACTGAGTAGTAACTGAGTAGTAACTGAGTAGTAACTGAGTAGTAGCTGAGTAGTAGCTGAGTAGTAGCTGAGTAGTAACTGAGTAGTAGCTGAGTAGTAGCTGAGTAGTAACTGAGTAGTAGCTGAGTAGTAACTGAGTAGTAACTGAGTAGTAACTGAGTAGTAGCTGAGTGGTAGCTGAGTAGTAACTGAGTAGTAGCTGAGTAGTAACTGAGTAGTAACTGAGTAGTAGCTGAGTAGTAACTGAGTAGTAGCTGAGTAGTAACTGAGTAGTAGCTGAGTAGTAGCTGAGTAGTAACTGAGTAGTAACTGAGTAGTAGCTGAGTAGTAACTGAGTAGTAACTGAGTAGTAACTGAGTAGTAACTGAGTAGTAACTGAGTAGTAACTGAGTAGTAGCTGAGTGGTAGCTGAGTAGTAACTGAGTAGTAGCTGAGTAGTAGCTGAGTAGTAGCTGAGTAGTAGCTGAGTAGTAGCTGAGTAGTAGCTGAGTAGTAGCTGAGTAGTAACTGAGTAGTAACTGAGTAGTAGCTGAGTAGTAGCTGAGTAGTAGCTGAGTAGTAGCTGAGTAGTAGCTGAGTAGTAGCTGAGTAGTAACTGAGTAGTAACTGAGTAGTAGCTGAGTAGTAACTGAGTAGTAGCTGAGTAGTAACTGAGTAGTAACTGAGTAGTAACTGAGTAGTAGCTGAGTGGTAGCTGAGTAGTAACTGAGTAGTAGCTGAGTAGTAGCTGAGTAGTAGCTGAGTAGTAGCTGAGTAGTAGCTCAGTAGTAGCTGAGTAGTAACTGAGTAGTAACTGAGTAGTAGCTGAGTAGTAGCTGAGTAGTAACTGAGTAGTAGCTGAGTAGTAACTGAGTAGTAACTGAGTAGTAGCTGAGTAGTAACTGAGTAGTAGCTGAGTAGTAACTGAGTAGTAACTGAGTAGTAACTGAGTAGTAGCTGAGTGGTAGCTGAGTAGTAGCTGAGTAGTAACTGAGTAGTAACTGAGTAGTAGCTGAGTAGTAGCTGAGTAGTAGCTGAGTAGTAGCTGAGTAGTAACTGAGTAGTAACTGAGTAGTAACTGAGTAGTAGCTGAGTAGTAACTGAGTAGTAACTGAGTAGTAACTGAGTAGTAACTGAGTAGTAACTGAGTAGTAACTGAGTAGTAGCTGAGTAGTAGCTGAGTAGTAGCTGAGTAGTAACTGAGTAGTAACTGAGTAGTAACTGAGTAGTAGCTGAGTAGTAACTGAGTAGTAGCTGAGTAGTAACTGAGTAGTAACTGAGTAGTAGCTGAGTAGTAGCTGAGTAGTAGCTGAGTAGTAGCTGAGTAGTAACTGAGTAGTAACTGAGTAGTAACTGAGTAGTAGCTGAGTAGTAGCTGAGTAGTAGCTGAGTAGTAGCTGAGTAGTAACTGAGTAGTAACTGAGTAGTAACTGAGTAGTAGCTGAGTAGTAACTGAGTAGTAGCTGAGTAGTAGCTGAGTAGTAACTGAGTAGTAACTGAGTAGTAACTGAGTAGTAACTGAGTAGTAACTGAGTAGTAGCTGAGTAGTAGCTGAGTAGTAGCTGAGTAGTAGCTGAGTAGTAGCTGAGTAGTAGCTGAGTAGTAGCTGAGTAGTAACTGAGTAGTAGCTGAGTAGTAACTGAGTAGTCACTGAGTAGTAACTGAGTAGTAGCTGAGTAGTAGCTGAGTAGTAGCTGAGTAGTAGCTGAGTAGTAGCTGAGTAGTAGCTGAGTAGTAGCTGAGTAGTAGCTGAGTAGTAACTGAGTAGTAGCTGAGTAGTAACTGAGTAGTAGCTGAGTAGTAGCTGAGTAGTAACTGAGTAGTAGCTGAGTAGTAACTGAGTAGTAGCTGAGTAGTAGCTGAGTAGTAGCTGAGTAGTAACTGAGTAGTAACTGAGTAGTAACTGAGTAGTAACTGAGTAGTAACTGAGTAGTAACTGAGTAGTAACTGAGTAGTAACTGAGTAGTAACTGAGTAGTAACTGAGTAGTAGCTGAGTAGTAGCTGAGTAGTAACTGAGTAGTAACTGAGTAGTAACTGAGTAGTAACTGAGTAGTAGCTGAGTAGTAACTGAGTAGTAACTGAGTAGTAACTGAGTAGTAACTGAGTAGTAGCTGAGTAGTAGCTGAGTAGTAGCTGAGTAGTAACTGAGTAGTAGCTGAGTAGTAGCTGAGTAGTAACTGAGTAGTAGCTGAGTAGTAGCTGAGTAGTAGCTGAGTAGTAACTGAGTAGTTGCTGAGTAGTAGCTGAGTAGTAACTGAGTAGTAGCTGAGTAGTAACTGAGTAGTAGCTGAGTAGTAGCTGAGTAGTAACTGAGTAGTAGCTGAGTAGTAACTGAGTAGTAACTGAGTAGTAGCTGAGTAGTAGCTGAGTAGTAGCTGAGTAGTAGCTGAGTAGTAACTGAGTAGTAACTGAGTAGTAACTGAGTAGTAGCTGAGTAGTAGCTGAGTAGTAGCTGAGTAGTAACTGAGTAGTAACTGAGTAGTAACTGAGTAGTAACTGAGTAGTAACTGAGTAGTAACTGAGTGGTAGCTGAGTAGTAGCTGAGTAGTAGCTGAGTAGTAGCTGAGTAGTAGCTGAGTAGTAGCTGAGTAGTAGCTGAGTAGTAACTGAGTAGTAACTGAGTAGTAACTGAGTAGTAACTAAGTAGTAACTGAGTAGTAACTGAGTAGTAACTGAGTAGTAGCTGAGTAGTAGCTGAGTAGTAGCTGAGTAGTAGCTGAGTAGTAGCTGAGTAGTAGCTGAGTAGTAACTGAGTAGTAGCTGAGTAGTAGCTGAGTAGTAACTGAGTAGTAACTGAGTAGTAGCTGAGTAGTAACTGAGTAGTAGCTGAGTAGTAACTGAGTAGTAGCTGAGTAGTAGCTGAGTAGTAGCTGAGTAGTAACTGAGTAGTAACTGAGTAGTAACTGAGTAGTAGCTGAGTAGTAGCTGAGTAGTAGCTGAGTAGTAACTGAGTAGTAGCTGAGTAGTAGCTGAGTAGTAGCTGAGTAGTAGCTGAGTAGTAGCTGAGTAGTAACTGAGTAGTAACTGAGTAGTAGCTGAGTAGTAGCTGAGTAGTAGCTGAGTAGTAACTGAGTAGTAACTGAGTAGTAACTGAGTAGTAACTGAGTAGTAACTGAGTAGTAACTGAGTAGTAACTGAGTAGTAACTGAGTAGTAGCTGAGTAGTAGCTGAGTAGTAGCTGAGTAGTAGCTGAGTAGTAACTGAGTAGTAACTGAGTAGTAACTGAGTAGTAGCTGAGTAGTAACTGAGTAGTAGCTGAGTAGTAACTGAGTAGTAGCTGAGTAGTAGCTGAGTAGTAGCTGAGTAGTAGCTGAGTAGTAACTGAGTAGTAGCTGAGTAGTAACTGAGTAGTAGCTGAGTAGTAGCTGAGTAGTAACTGAGTAGTAACTGAGTAGTAACTGAGTAGTAGCTGAGTAGTAGCTGAGTAGTAGCTGAGTAGTAGCTGAGTAGTAGCTGAGTAGTAACTGAGTAGTAACTGAGTAGTAGCTGAGTAGTAGCTGAGTAGTAACTGAGTAGTAGCTGAGTAGTAACTGAGTAGTAACTGAGTAGTAGCTGAGTAGTAGCTGAGTAGTAGCTGAGTAGTAGCTGAGTAGTAGCTGAGTAGTAGCTGAGTAGTAGCTGAGTAGTAGCTGAGTAGTAGCTGAGTAGTAGCTGAGTAGTAGCTGAGTAGTAGCTGAGTAGTAGCTGAGTAGTAGCTGAGTAGTACCTGAGTAGTAGCTGAGTAGTAACTGAGTAGTAGCTGAGTAGTAGCTGAGTAGTAGCTGAGTAGTAACTGAGTAGTAACTGAGTAGTAACTGAGTAGTAGCTGAGTAGTAGCTGAGTAGTAACTGAGTAGTAGCTGAGTAGTAACTGAGTAGTAACTGAGTAGTAGCTGAGTAGTAGCTGAGTAGTACTGAGTAGTAACTGAGTAGTAACTGAGTAGTAGCTGAGTAGTAGCTGAGTAGTAGCTGAGTAGTAGCTGAGTAGTAACTGAGTAGTAACTGAGTAGTAACTGAGTAGTAACTGAGTAGTAACTGAGTAGTAACTGAGTAGTAACTGAGTAGTAACTGAGTAGTAACTGAGTAGTAACTGAGTAGTAACTGAGTAGTAACTGAGTAGTAACTGAGTAGTAACTGAGTAGTAACTGAGTAGTAACTGAGTAGTAGCTGAGTAGTAGCTGAGTAGTAACTGAGTAGTAGCTGAGTAGTAGCTGAGTAGTAGCTGAGTAGTAGCTGAGTAGTAACTGAGTAGTAACTGAGTAGTAACTGAGTAGTAGCTGAGTAGTAGCTGAGTAGTAGCTGAGTAGTAGCTGAGTAGTAACTGAGTAGTAGCTGAGTAGTAGCTGAGTAGTAGCTGAGTAGTAGCTGAGTAGTAACTGAGTAGTAGCTGAGTAGTAGCTGAGTAGTAGCTGAGTAGTAGCTGAGTAGTAGCTGAGTAGTAGCTGAGTAGTAGCTGAGTAGTAGCTGAGTAGTAGCTGAGTAGTAGCTGAGTAGTAGCTGAGTAGTAGCTGAGTAGTAGCTGAGTAGTAACTGAGTAGTAACTGAGTAGTAGCTGAGTAGTAGCTGAGTAGTAGCTGAGTAGTAGCTGAGTAGTAGCTGAGTAGTAACTGAGTAGTAACTGAGTAGTAGCTGAGTAGTAGCTGAGTAGTAGCTGAGTAGTAGCTGAGTAGTACTGAGTAGTAGCTGAGTAGTAGCTGAGTAGTAGCTGAGTAGTAGCTGAGTAGTAGCTGAGTAGTAGCTGAGTAGTAGCTGAGTAGTAGCTGAGTAGTAGCTGAGTAGTAGCTGAGTAGTAGCTGAGTAGTAGCTGAGTAGTAGCTGAGTAGTAGCTGAGTAGTAGCTGAGTAGTAGCTGAGTAGTAGCTGAGTAGTAGCTGAGTAGTAGCTGAGTAGTAGCTGAGTAGTAGCTGAGTAGTAGCTGAGTAGTAGCTGAGTAGTAGCTGAGTAGTAGCTGAGTAGTAGCTGAGTAGTAGCTGAGTAGTAGCTGAGTAGTAGCTGAGTAGTAGCTGAGTAGTAGCTGAGTAGTAGCTGAGTAGTAGCTGAGTAGTAGCTGAGTAGTAGCTGAGTAGTAGCTGAGTAGTAGCTGAGTAGTAGCTGAGTAGTAGCTGAGTAGTAGCTGAGTAGTAGCTGAGTAGTAGCTGAGTAGTAGCTGATAGTAACTGAGTAGTAACTGAGTAGTAGCTGAGTAGTACTGAGTAGTAACTGAGTAGTAACTGAGTAGTAGCTGAGTAGTAGCTGAGTAGTAGCTGAGTAGTAGCTGAGTAGTAGCTGAGTAGTAGCTGAGTAGTAGCTGAGTAGTAGCTGAGTAGTAGCTGAGTAGTAGCTGAGTAGTAGCTGAGTAGTAGCTGAGTAGCCTGAGTAGTAGCTGAGTAGTAGCTGAGTAGTAGCTGAGTAGTAGCTGAGTAGTAGCTGAGTAGTAGCTGAGTAGTAGCTGAGTAGTAGCTGAGTAGTAGCTGAGTAGTAGCTGAGTAGTAGCTGAGTAGTAGCTGAGTAGTAGCTGAGTAGTAGCTGAGTAGTAGCTGAGTAGTAGCTGAGTAGTAGCTGAGTAGTAGCTGAGTAGTAGCTGAGTAGTAGCTGAGTAGTAACTGAGTAGTAGCTGAGTAGTAGCTGAGTAGTAGCTGAGTAGTAGCTGAGTAGTAGCTGAGTAGTAGCTGAGTAGTAGCTGAGTAGTAGCTGAGTAGTAGCTGAGTAGTAGCTGAGTAGTAGCTGAGTAGTAGCTGAGTAGTAGCTGAGTAGTAGCTGAGTAGTAGCTGAGTAGTAGCTGAGTAGTAGCTGAGTAGTAGCTGAGTAGTAGCTGAGTAGTAGCTGAGTAGTAGCTGGTAGTAGCTGAGTAGTAGCTGAGTAGTAGCTGAGTAGTAGCTGAGTAGTAGCTGAGTAGTAGCTGAGTAGTAGCTGAGTAGTAGCTGAGTAGTAGCTGAGTAGTAGCTGAGTAGTAGCTGAGTAGTAGCTGAGTAGTAGCTGAGTAGTAGCTGAGTAGTAGCTGAGTAGTAGCTGAGTAGTAGCTGAGTAGTAGCTGAGTAGTAGCTGAGTAGTAGCTGAGTAGTAGCTGAGTAGTAGCTGAGTAGTAGCTGAGTAGTAGCTGAGTAGTAGCTGAGTAGTAGCTGAGTAGTAGCTGAGTAGTAGCTGAGTAGTAGCTGAGTAGTAGCTGAGTAGTAGCTGAGTAGTAGCTGAGTAGTAGCTGAGTAGTAGCTGAGTAGTAGCTGAGTAGTAGCTGAGTAGTAGCTGAGTAGTAGCTGAGTAGTAGCTGAGTAGTAGCTGAGTAGTAGCTGAGTAGTAGCTGAGTAGTAGCTGAGTAGTAGCTGAGTAGTAGCTGAGTAGTAGCTGAGTAGTAGCTGAGTAGTAGCTGAGTAGTAGCTGAGTAGTAGCTGAGTAGTAGCTGAGTAGTAGCTGAGTAGTAGCTGAGTAGTAGCTGAGTAGTAGCTGAGTAGTAGCTGAGTAGTAGCTGAGTAGTAGCTGAGTAGTAGCTGAGTAGTAGCTGAGTAGTAGCTGAGTAGTAGCTGAGTAGTAGCTGAGTAGTAGCTGAGTAGTAGCTGAGTAGTAGCTGAGTAGTAGCTGAGTAGTAGCTGAGTAGTAGCTGAGTAGTAGCTGAGTAGTAGCTGAGTAGTAGCTGAGTAGTAGCTGAGTAGTAGCTGAGTAGTAGCTGAGTAGTAGCTGAGTAGTAGCTGAGTAGTAGCTGAGTAGTAGCTGAGTAGTAGCTGAGTAGTAGCTGAGTAGTAGCTGAGTAGTAGCTGAGTAGTAGCTGAGTAGTAGCTGAGTAGTAGCTGAGTAGTAGCTGAGTAGTAGCTGAGTAGTAGCTGAGTAGTAGCTGAGTAGTAGCTGAGTAGTAGCTGAGTAGTAGCTGAGTAGTAGCTGAGTAGTAGCTGAGTAGTAGCTGAGTAGTAGCTGAGTAGTAGCTGAGTAGTAGCTGAGTAGTAGCTGAGTAGTAGCTGAGTAGTAGCTGAGTAGTAGCTGAGTAGTAGCTGAGTAGTAGCTGAGTAGTAGCTGAGTAGTAGCTGAGTAGTAGCTGAGTAGTAGCTGAGTAGTAGCTGAGTAGTAGCTGAGTAGTAGCTGAGTAGTAGCTGAGTAGTAGCTGAGTAGTAGCTGAGTAGTAGCTGAGTAGTAGCTGAGTAGTAGCTGAGTAGTAGCTGAGTAGTAGCTGAGTAGTAGCTGAGTAGTAGCTGAGTAGTAGCTGAGTAGTAGCTGAGTAGTAGCTGAGTAGTAGCTGAGTAGTAGCTGAGTAGTAGCTGAGTAGTAGCTGAGTAGTAGCTGAGTAGTAGCTGAGTAGTAGCTGAGTAGTAGCTGAGTAGTAGCTGAGTAGTAGCTGAGTAGTAGCTGAGTAGTAGCTGAGTAGTAGCTGAGTAGTAGCTGAGTAGTAGCTGAGTAGTAGCTGAGTAGTAGCTGAGTAGTAGCTGAGTAGTAGCTGAGTAGTAGCTGAGTAGTAGCTGAGTAGTAGCTGAGTAGTAGCTGAGTAGTAGCTGAGTAGTAGCTGAGTAGTAGCTGAGTAGTAGCTGAGTAGTAGCTGAGTAGTAGCTGAGTAGTAGCTGAGTAGTAGCTGAGTAGTAGCTGAGTAGTAGCTGAGTAGTAGCTGAGTAGTACTGGATAGTAGTACTGAGTAGTAGCTGAGTAGTAGCTGAGTAGTAGCTGAGTAGTAGCTGAGTAGTAGCTGAGTAGTAGCTGAGTAGTAGCTGAGTAGTAGCTGAGTAGTAGCTGAGTAGTAGCTGAGTAGTAGCTGAGTAGTAGCTGAGTAGTAGCTGAGTAGTAGCTGAGTAGTAGCTGAGTAGTAGCTGAGTAGTAGCTGAGTAGTAGCTGAGTAGTAGCTGAGTAGTAGCTGAGTAGTAGCTGAGTAGTAGCTGAGTAGTAGCTGAGTAGTAGCTGAGTAGTAGCTGAGTAGTAGCTGAGTATAGCTGAGTAGTAGCTGAGTAGTAGCTGAGTAGTAGCTGAGTAGTAGCTGAGTAGTAGCTGAGTAGTAGCTGAGTAGTAGCTGAGTAGTAGCTGAGTAGTAGCTGAGTAGTAGCTGAGTAGTAGCTGAGTAGTAGCTGAGTAGTAGCTGAGTAGTAGCTGAGTAGTAGCTGAGTAGTAGCTGAGTAGTAGCTGAGTAGTAGCTGAGTAGTAGCTGAGTAGTAGCTGAGTAGTAGCTGAGTAGTAGCTGAGTAGTAGCTGAGTAGTAGCTGAGTAGTAGCTGAGTAGTAGCTGAGTAGTAGCTGAGTAGTAGCTGAGTAGTAGCTGAGTAGTAGCTGAGTAGTAGCTGAGTAGTAGCTGAGTAGTAGCTGAGTAGTAGCTGAGTAGTAGCTGAGTAGTAGCTGAGTAGTAGCTGAGTAGTAGCTGAGTAGTAGCTGAGTAGTAGCTGAGTAGTAGCTGAGTAGTAGCTGAGTAGTAGCTGAGTAGTAGCTGAGTAGTAGCTGAGTAGTAGCTGAGTAGTAGCTGAGTAGTAGCTGAGTAGTAGCTGAGTAGTAGCTGAGTAGTAGCTGAGTAGTAGCTGAGTAGTAGCTGAGTAGTAGCTGAGTAGTAGCTGAGTAGTAGCGAGTAGTAGCTGAGTAGTAGCTGAGTAGTAGCTGAGTAGTAGCTGAGTAGTAGCTGAGTAGTAGCTGAGTAGTAGCTGAGTAGTAGCTGAGTAGTAGCTGAGTAGTAGCTGAGTAGTAGCTGAGTAGTAGCTGAGTAGTAGCTGAGTAGTAGCTGAGTAGTAGCTGAGTAGTAGCTGAGTAGTAGCTGAGTAGTAGCTGAGTAGTAGCTGAGTAGTAGCTGAGTAGTAGCTGAGTAGTAGCTGAGTAGTAGCTGAGTAGTAGCTGAGTAGTAGCTGAGTAGTAGCTGAGTAGTAGCTGAGTAGTAGCTGAGTAGTAGCTGAGTAGTAGCTGAGTAGTAGCTGAGTAGTAGCTGAGTAGTAGCTGAGTAGTAGCTGAGTAGTAGCTGAGTAGTAGCTGAGTAGTAGCTGAGTAGTAGCTGAGTGTAGCTGAGTAGTAGCTGAGTAGTAGCTGAGTAGTAGCTGAGTAGTAGCTGAGTAGTAGCTGAGTAGTAGCTGAGTAGTAGCTGAGTAGTAGCTGAGTAGTAGCTGAGTAGTAGCTGAGTAGTAGCTGAGTAGTAGCTGAGTAGTAGCTGAGTAGTAGCTGAGTAGTAGCTGAGTAGTAGCTGAGTAGTAGCTGAGTAGTAGCTGAGTAGTAGCTGAGTAGTAGCTGAGTAGTAGCTGAGTAGTAGCTGAGTAGTAGCTGAGTAGTAGCTGAGTAGTAGCTGAGTAGTAGCTGAGTAGTAGCTGAGTAGTAGCTGAGTAGTAGCTGAGTAGTAGCTGAGTAGTAGCTGAGTAGTAGCTGAGTAGTAGCTGAGTAGTAGCTGAGTAGTAGCTGAGTAGTAGCTGAGTAGTAGCTGAGTAGTAGCTGAGTAGTAGCTGAGTAGTAGCTAGTAGTAGCTGAGTAGTAGCTGAGTAGTAGCTGAGTAGTAGCTGAGTAGTAGCTGAGTAGTAGCTGAGTAGTAGCTGAGTAGTAGCTGAGTAGTAGCTGAGTAGTAGCTGAGTAGTAGCTGAGTAGTAGCTGAGTAGTAGCTGAGTAGTAGCTGAGTAGTAGCTGAGTAGTAGCTGAGTAGTAGCTGAGTAGTAGCTGAGTAGTAGCTGAGTAGTAGCTGAGTAGTAGCTGAGTAGTAGCTGAGTAGTAGCTGAGTAGTAGCTGAGTAGTAGCTGAGTAGTAGCTGAGTAGTAGCTGAGTAGTAGCTGAGTAGTAGCTGAGTAGTAGCTGAGTAGTAGCTGAGTAGTAGCTGAGTAGTAGCTGAGTAGTAGCTGAGTAGTAGCTGAGTAGTAGCTGAGTAGTAGCTGAGTAGTAGCTGAGTAGTAGCTGAGTAGTAGCTGAGTAGTAGCTGAGTAGTAGCTGAGTAGTAGCTGAGTAGTAGCTGAGTAGTAGCTGAGTAGTAGCTGAGTAGTAGCTGAGTAGTAGCTGAGTAGTAGCTGAGTAGTAGCTGAGTAGTAGCTGAGTAGTAGCTGAGTAGTAGCTGAGTAGTAGCTGAGTAGTAGCTGAGTAGTAGCTGAGTAGTAGCTGAGTAGTAGCTGAGTAGTAGCTGAGTAGTAGCTGAGTAGTAGCTGAGTAGTAGCTGAGTAGTAGCTGAGTAGTAGCTGAGTAGTAGCTGAGTAGTAGCTGAGTAGTAGCTGAGTAGTAGCTGAGTAGTAGCTGAGTAGTAGCTGAGTAGTAGCTGAGTAGTAGCTGAGTAGTAGCTGAGTAGTAGCTGAGTAGTAGCTGAGTAGTAGCTGAGTAGTAGCTGAGTAGTAGCTGAGTAGTAGCTGAGTAGTAGCTGAGTAGTAGCTGAGTAGTAGCTGAGTAGTAGCTGAGTAGTAGCTGAGTAGTAGCTGAGTAGTAGCTGAGTAGTAGCTGAGTAGTAGCTGAGTAGTAGCTGAGTAGTAGCTGAGTAGTAGCTGAGTAGTAGCTGAGTAGTAGCTGAGTAGTAGCTGAGTAGTAGCTGAGTAGTAGCTGAGTAGTAGCTGAGTAGTAGCTGAGTAGTAGCTGAGTAGTAGCTGAGTAGTAGCTGAGTAGTAGCTGAGTAGTAGCTGAGTAGTAGCTGAGTAGTAGCTGAGTAGTAGCTGAGTAGTAGCTGAGTAGTAGCTGAGTAGTAGCTGAGTAGTAGCTGAGTAGTAGCTGAGTAGTAGCTGAGTAGTAGCTGAGTAGTAGCTGAGTAGTAGCTGAGTAGTAGCTGAGTAGTAGCTGAGTAGTAGCTGAGTAGTAGCTGAGTAGTAGCTGAGTAGTAGCTGAGTAGTAGCTGAGTAGTAGCTGAGTAGTAGCTGAGTAGTAGCTGAGTAGTAGCTGAGTAGTAGCTGAGTAGTAGCTGAGTAGTAGCTGAGTAGTAGCTGAGTAGTAGCTGAGTAGTAGCTGAGTAGTAGCTGAGTAGTAGCTGAGTAGTAGCTGAGTAGTAGCTGAGTAGTAGCTGAGTAGTAGCTGAGTAGTAGCTGAGTAGTAGCTGAGTAGTAGCTGAGTAGTAGCTGAGTAGTAGCTGAGTATAGCTGAGTAGTAGCTGAGTAGTAGCTGAGTAGTAGCTGAGTAGTAGCTGAGTAGTAGCTGAGTAGTAGCTGAGTAGTAGCTGAGTAGTAGCTGAGTAGTAGCTGAGTAGTAGCTGAGTAGTAGCTGAGTAGTAGCTGAGTAGTAGCTGAGTAGTAGCTGAGTAGTAGCTGAGTAGTAGCTGAGTAGTAGCTGAGTAGTAGCTGAGTAGTAGCTGAGTAGTAGCTGAGTAGTAGCTGAGTAGTAGCTGAGTAGTTGCTGAGTAGTTGCTGAGTAGTTGCTGAGTAGTTGCTGAGTAGTTGCTGAGTAGTTGCTGAGTAGTTGCTGAGTAGTTGCTGAGTAGTTGCTGAGTAGTTGCTGAGTAGTTGCTGAGTAGTAGCTGAGTACAGTTCAGCATATATAATTAGAGGGTCCTGAACACCTCATGTGTAATGTTTGTTACATTATGTCAAGTTTAGATTTTTCGAGACTTTCTCCATTAATTTTCTATCCTGAAGAAACATTTTACAGAATTATTAAACATTTTCATCGTTATATATTCATGACACAGACAAACTGCAGTGTATTAAATGCGACCACAAAAAAAAAAAGTAGTTCGGCCAGTCACTGCTATAACAGTATAACTACTTATAAGTGTAAAAATAATCGTATTACTAATACCCATAGCACCAGTGTGATAATCTCGATTCAATAATAATAATAATAATAATAATAATAATAATAATAATAATAATAATAATAATAATAATAATAATAATAATCTTCTATGCCTAGTTTAACATCTTGCTTTATAGGTACTTTACCATGGCACACACCGCCCGGGTCTTACAGTGACCCGAACTACTGGGAAAGGCATTTTAAACTTTGGATCACTCAAATCCATTTTTTGTCCGAACAAGGATGTGGAGGGTCCCCCCAAATGAGTGATCAACTCAATATAGGACCTACTCCGCGAGACAATACAACATTAAGACGAAACACACCATTCACACACACACACACACACACACACACACACATACACAAATATTCATACTAACATAGCAAATTTTATAATGATGTTTATGATGGCCAGATATTCGGGGAGCATTTGGGCCTTAAGATTCATGATATTTATCTTACAAGTGATGAAAAAACCCCGAATAGGACCATCACCCACGAAACTTCTCCCAACCGGGTATTGAACCTGGGTCCTTATATTAAGAAGTTTAAACATTTTTTTTTATTTCACCAGGGACAAATTCCATCCATCCATAGTAATTCTGACCGAGGGCAGGCCTTTCACTGCAATGACAGCATTCTATGCTTGCAGCTTTACTAGGGAATTGTAGGTGTGGTAGCTTCCCGTTGCTTTCCACGCCGGTGAAGGATGATGATGGCCATATGATTTCGAGAACCGTTTGGGCCTTAAAGTTTTCCTGACATTTGTCTTACAGATGAGGAAAAACCCCGATGAAAACCTCACCCAGAAAAACTTCCCCGACCGGGAATCGAACCCGGGCCCGCTGCGTGACAAGGCAGCACGCTACCTCGAGACCATAGCGGTGGACAGGGATAAATTACATAGTTTTATACCTACTTAAAGTCTGCTTTACTACAACCATTCTGGAAACTTTCTTAATATTAATTTCAAGATGGGTTAATGTGTTTGATCATATTGTATGTAGAGCTTGTGTGCAAATCAGTAGACTGCGTACGTCTGTTTTTATAACCATTCATGTAAAATTTTACTTTATACTCGTGTCCGAATTATATCATGTCGAGAAATGAGATGAAGGCAACTTTATTCAAGGTCTATAATGTTAAAGGATGCCGACTGACCAGGCATTACACTATCACAGCGGAAGATCAAATTAAATGGAGGCAAAATATAACACGATTATCGAGAAGTGATCGAATGAAAAATTTTCTAAGGAAAACTTTAGAAACTTCGAGGAAAATTTTCCCTGGCACCGATTCGTCCATCACGAACCCAAATGGAGTGACCAAGATGAGAATTTGGGATCTAGGGATGGAGTGTGTACGCGCATATGCATGTGTAGGAGCGCGCTCGTGTATGTGTAATTGTAACTGTAACAAATTTACATGGATTAATTAAATTGTTCAGTAAAGGTCTTAGGAAAATTATCGGGCCAAACACTGATGAAAAGACAGACGAATGGAAAAAATTACATAACAGTGAGCAATATGATCTTTATGGGAAAGCAGATATAATAAGAGCAGTTAAGTTTCGTAGACTGCGATGAGCAGGACATGTGGCACGAATGGGGAATGAAAGAGGAACATGGAAATTCCTCCTACGGAACCGTAGGTGATAGCGCTCAGTAGTAGGCCAACAATGAAGTGGGAGAATAACATTAACCACGATTTCAGTGATATAGTTTATACAGGAGATGATTGGAAAACATTAGCTCAGGATAGGGATGTATGGGGAGCTTTTGTCCGCGCGGCCATGAAGCTCCGGTTTCGATAATGCCAGGGAGTTAGTTATTGTGTTGTATTTTTTAATCTGTAGATGAATTAAATGTAGCTATTACATGCATTATCATATGTTAGTTCAGAAGTTTAAGGGGAAATACAATATATTGAGCTGATAGAACTGTGGATTTTTCAACAGTATAAGTGGCTGGATATGAGTCACAAGTCTTTGTCCGTGGAATAATTTATTTCCATTAAATAATGTGAAATTCAATTCCATTGCAACAATATGTATTTGAATCTACCATCAAATAGATGTTTCTTGATATTTAGCAAACTACAGATGTTCCAGAAAGTTTTTTATTCGTTCTTCTGAATTGAGAGTGTATAGGGCCTATTACTACATTAATAGTTCTGCTTTTTATAATTATATTTTATTTATAACTTTTTCTAATTGGAGTATTTCCTTATAGATCTAATTTTGTAATACGAGGACACCAGGGAACTGTAGCAAATGAACGTGCTGATCAATTAGCTAAATCTGCAGCATCTTCTGAGCTTCATTATTCATTTTCAAAGTGTCCAATATCCTATGTTAAAAAAGAAACTGTTGGACTATATCATCACTGATTGGAATGAACATTGGATAAGGAGTACAAATGGCGCTTTGACTAAAGAGCTCTTCTTTCCTACAGTACACCGTAGGCTAAAGGCAAAACATGCTATTCCAAATTTCATTTTAACACAATTTATGACTGGCCATGGAAAATTTGGAAGTTATTTTAGGAGATTTAATATTAACCCAGGCAGTGATCATAATTGTAAATGTCAGGAATCAATACAATCTGTAAAACATGTTTTATTTTATTGTCCTAATTCGAAAGACAACGATTCTGGTTAAACTTACTTTTAAATGATGATGAGGCTTCTGCCTCAATGTGTGAAGTGATTTTTAAGAACCACAATTGTTATAAACATTTCATGAACTTCATAACAAACATTCATAACAATATGTAGTATTTTCTAAGACACTTATAGACGATTTATGTAATTCATAACAATCATTCAACCCATAAGATAATAATTCTGTTTTACAGTGTATAGTATAATATTGTTATAGTAAGCTACAACCCTAACATGCCTTGGTGACGGAATAGGGTTTCAAAATATTTGGAGATTCAATAATAATAATAATAATAATAATAATAATAATAATAATAATAATAATAATAATAATAATAATAATAATAATAATAATAATAATAATAATAATAATAATAATAATAATAATAATTTTGCAAATACTTTTTTTCCAAATGCCCCAGGTTGTATTTCGACATTCCTGGTGTTCTCTCCTGGCAGTACTTGTAACCCACTTCTGAGGTTGAGGCGCCTAGAAGGCGGGGTTACGTTGCCCCGATGATATGATGGGTGATGATGATGGCAGTGGTCCGCCAGGATAGTCCCTAATCCTAAGCTTAATCTAAGATGAATATGAATGATGATGATGATGATTGCGATGGCCATATGATTTCGCGGACCGTTTGGGCCTTGAAAGTTTTCCTGATATTCATCTTACAAGTGTGGAAAAACCCCGATAAAAACCTCACCCAGAAAAACTGTCCCGACCGGGGATCGAACCCGGGTCCGCTGCGTGACCACAGCGGTGGACATTTTGTAAATTTCTCGTTGATATCATAAAATATATTATTTTTTAAACTGAATAGTTCTAACTTGATTTAAATCCTAGCTTACTTTTTTACCATTTTTTACTCCAAGCGCAAAAGGTCTAGAAGGCCCTTGGCCTACCAGCCGGTTGCTGGCCTAACGTCCACGTGTTATTCACATAAGTAGACGGTCATAAGTTTTTATCATTTTACTACACTTTATTATCCTACATACATATCATAAAAAAAAGCTGACATTGGGAAAGCAACGAACGGGACCACTGTATGCGGACGTAATGTATGCGGACGACATGGCTATTGGGGCAGAAAACAAAGAAGAATTGCAAAAAGGCATAGATGGGATACAACGATGGGCTATGGAAAATAAGTTCAAGATAAACAGCAACAATACCGTACAAATGGTTTTCAAGAAAGGAGGAAGAACAGCGGCAAGTGATAATCTAAAACTAGGAGAAGAACCGATAAGAATGGTCAACAAGTTCAGATATCTAGGCATAACACTGCAGCCAACAACAAAGTCTTTCAGCGCACATGTGCAGGAGAGAGCAGCAGCAGCTATAAGAGCTATGTGCAGTATCAAAGACATCACATCGTTAAAATTAGTCACAGCCATGAAATTATTCGCATCAGTGATCACCCCGATCGTCACCTACGGGATAGAACTGATATGGGAGAAACTATCGACCAGCGATATGGAGAGGTTAGAAAAAGTAAAACCAAGATTCATCAAAAAGGCATTAGGTGCAAGCAAATACACACCAAATAGAATGGCCTATATGCTAGCCAGAGAAACCTTCTTCCTAGAGGACCTGAGGCAAAGGATACTACTGCCAGCAACGGAGCCATATAAGAAAGTCATCGAAAAAAAGAAACAGAGAGAAAAAGAGATCGACGAAGATTTCTACGCCTCAGATGCCATGGTAAACAGAGAGTGGACCGGAAGTAACCAACCACAAAGGCACAGAATCATAGGTTTAGCAACACACGGATATCATCACAAAATGTGCAAAAATGCAAAATTCCACCAACCGAGTGATTCGTGTGAATGCAAGATATGCGACCAAAAGTGTGAGCGATACCATTACAAACAATGCAGAATATGGACAGGATCACTGAACGAACTCATAAAAGACAAATCATAAACTTATAACTTAATGCTCTTTCGAGTGCCTCTTACCAATTTATTATATTATATCATAAAAGACAAGTAATTGATTCAATGTATTCTTCACGACAAAATAGACATTCCAGATAATTTTAATAGGCACTGACACATTCGTCTCTATTGAATTCTTCTAATAGGATAAGTCATGTAACGTTTTAAATGCTTTTAAGTTTGTAACAGTCCATATTCATTCTATATACCTCTAATTAAAAAATGTTGAGTGTTAGCGCCATTTTGCAGAACCTATCTTCAATATTAGAACTCGAGCTTTTAAATAATTCTGATCTGGTTTTCCTTAACCGGAGGAAAAGCGACCCACAACTTGTAAACTGCAACATTTTAATGTACTATGTAGTGCCCTAGGAGGAAACCATTAACGACTTCCGAAAATGTCGCAAAATCTTGAGAAAGAAAAACATATTCATCGCTACCGGAAGCTGTTAAAATTCTCAGCCAACACAACATAATTTCCACTTGTGTAAAACTCTCAGAATCATAAACCTAAGAATAAAAAGAATTTCGCCAAAGAAATTATTTAAATCTGTTTTTGTTTAAATAACTGGCATTGCCACATATTTCAAGGAGAGCCTGGTTTATGTGGCCGGAAATTACGTGTATAAACCAGGGTTTGTTCTTTTCAAATAAAGAGAATATTTTTTTTGGAGCCGTTTCCAACTTTGTTGTAAGTAATTAAAAAGTTGCGGAACTGGCCAGAAAACAACAGACTTATGCAGTGTGAAAACAAAAGAATATCCATCCAATTCTGGATTATTGCTGGCTTTAAGACTTACATTTTTAACCCACGTGCCAAGAGTATTTAGTAGTACTGCAACTAGGTATTTCTTCCAGTTTAATAACCAAAGCTTCTAACCTCCTTGTGATGTGGAAGATATAATTATTTGTTACGCAATAAATTATTTTATTCACCCCTCATTTATTGTAGATTTAATTACATTTTTTAGTTATGTTTCACCAAACTTACCTGTTTCAATCTAGAACTAGGGTTTATACAGAACACTATTTTAAGATTATATTAATAGTTAAAACTTTCCCGAATTATTTATAAAATCTTTGACTGTATTTTTTTACTTTTTATAAAAGGTGTAATTTACAATTAAACTCATGAATATTAAATACTAATTTAAAAAATCAGAATTAATACATCAAGCTATAATCATAGATCTACCAAATTAGAAGATTAGATAGTGATTTGGATTCAAACTGAATAATATTTACGGATGATGAAAATAAATGTTTAAAATACATCTTTTAAATTTGGAACTTATGGAAATATTTCATTGCTTTTTCTTTATTCCTCGATTTAAAACGTGTAGTGCAACCTTATTTTATTTTTTACGTTCTTGTTAAATCTATTAATAAACGTAATAATTGAATTTAATCTGCTCAAGTTTACTCTTCGCATGTAATAGTTAATATAATTAAAAATAAAATTGTCTACCTAAACCGGGATTTGAACCTAAGATCTCCGAGCTTTACGTGCTGTCGTTAGCGTGTATAGCTGAAGAGCTTGGATTCAGTTCCCGGATTAGAGAGAACATTTTTCTTTTTAATTGCTTTAATAAAGTTTTATTTAAAGGAATATAATTTAAACCAAGTTTGTTTTAATCTGCTATCCATAAATATTATTTTTTAAAAATTACTAGCTCTATTAACAAATTTATATTTCACTTTGATATTCCGTTGATACAAGTATGGTATTGTAGTTAAGGCAGAAGTGCCATCACCAACTTATACGGCCATACACTCATCCTCAGCGCCTACATGGTTCATTTAATTTACCAATTCTAGTGGAATGCACTGTCACATGTTTTGGTTTGTGATGTGCGTTTTGTGTCAGTACCAGGTGTTTCGGTTAATTATTGTACGGGGCAGGGACGTTATTAGACATAGCCCTTTGTGTTTGATAAAGACAAAGTCATTGCATGTTGCTCACTTGTCTTCTTGGAGGTTTATTCACGTTCTGAGCATCAAAATTGACAAAAACTTAAATTGGAATACACAAATAAACCATACATGCAAAACAGTCTTCTCAATAATACATTCATTAAATCGTGTACGAAATTGTTTGCCATTCGCCCTTAGGAAAATGTTAGTAGAAACACTTGCAATGCCCCATTTTGATTATTGTGACACTCTTTTTACAGACTTAAATATTATTTCCACTCAAAGACTTCAACGTGTTCATAATTCTTGCGCACGTTTTATTTGTGGTATTCGCAAATTTGACCATGTTACACAGTCCCTGGAACAATTATCGTGGCTTCGTCTAAGAGATCGTAGAACTGTCCATTCCCTATCCCTTCTCTATAAAATACTTCACACATCATCGCCTAATTATTTATCACGCCGCTTCATCAGACTATCCGACACACATAATCTTGACACTCGATCCCATCAGCACATTGTCCTTTATATCCCGCCTCATCACACTGTTTATTATTCATTATCTTTTACGGTGCCACTTACCAAAACATGGAATTCCCTTCCGCCCTATGTCAGAGACTGTCAAACTATAACATCCTTCAAAAATAAACTAAAGAATTATTTAATAACAAACTAACTTATACACCTCACTGATAGTATTCTTTTAGCAATATTATCTATCTATCTATCTTCGGGTTTTTACAGCTGCTGCCGTCTTCCCGTGCCAATCCTCCAAAGCCTACGGTCTTGGGCATCTTCGATGCTTAGCCCTCTAACTTGCATTACTGTCTTCATGTTTTCCTTCCATGTTAACCTTGGTCTTCCTCTTTTCTTCTTTCTGTTAGGATCCCATTCATATAGTTGCTTCGGCCATCGCTCATCTTCCATTCTTAAAACATGTCCTAACCACTTTAATTCCTTTTCCTCAATTCTTTCAATTATGCTTTCTTCTGCTTCCATTTTGTTTCTAATTTCCTTATTTGTGACACGTTCTAATTTAGACTTTCTGGCACTTCTTCGTAAATAATCCATTTCTAGAGCTATTAGTCTATTCTTGTAGTACTTATTGATTGTCCATACCTCACTTCCGTACATTGCAACAGATTCCACCAATGTTTTAGCAATATATTTTTTTGTGTCTTTCCAAATATGCTTATCCCACCATATGGATTTAGCAATATTAATATATTTAATTATTTATGAAAATAATATTAAGAATAACAAATATTTTTATTTGTTTTGTTTTAAATAATATTGTATAATCGTAAAATTAGTTTTCTATATCTCATTATTTTCCTGTTTTTTATATACACTAGACAGGGACAATTTAATATGCCTTGCTTGTATACATTTTATTATTAGTTTTAGTCTTAATTTTAACTAATATTAACTGGTTGTATTATAGATCGTAATACGTATATTAGATATTATCTTTTGATCAAATTTTTACTTAGTGTTTAATATTAGAGTTAATTAAGATTGTTATATTCTGATGTAATATATGTTTGTTCTGGTGAGTGGAAGAGAAGGCCACATGGCCTTAACTCCACCAGGCTAAATAAATCTAATCTAATCTAATCTAATAATTCTTATATACATTTTATTTCAATCAATATATGCTACAATATTCTATTTAATATTTTATTTAATATTATCAATATATACACTCCGATCCACCAGAGTATTACACTTTATCTCCAACATCCGAATATTACTAAATTATATACAGTTTTACTTACTAAATCATCGGAGCTGAAGGACGTGCGTTTGTTCGAATATCCATAGGCAAGGAATTTCCTCCTGGAATTTCGGACATTATTTGGGACTGATGCTCAACCAATAACGTGGGAATTCAAATAGCTCTAGCTACAATAAATAGCGTTTTCAGGTTGAAGTAACCAGCTAAAAATGCTGGGAATCTGACATGCAGGCCATATGTCATAACGGCTGGAAGATCGTCCAGTGCTGTACTTAACACGTGCGGATTTGAAGCCAGTAGCCAGTCTCCTAGTCGTATCGCGGCATTAAGTTTAGTTTAGTCTTACACATGGACACGAAATTCGCTTTCATTTTATGCCAGAGATTGTCAAATGGTATCATTAAAACACTGGATTGCTTATATTTAAATTAATATTAGGAAGTAAACATTATGAGGTTATATCATTAATAGTGAATGGCTTCAAGCCATGACTGAAGGACAAGATATTGTCTGAAACCACCGGTATCAAAGAAATTTGAAATTATATGAGGTGAGTCGTTAAAAATATGTTCTCCGCTCACTATTAACTGGATTGCTTATTTAAACGTCTCACTAATAGCATTTCTTAAATAACTTACTTTCTTTATTTCCATTAATTGGTATTAATATTCATGAGATTCATAAATTAAAATTTATTTAAACATGCATGCAATATTCCTTCATTAATTGCATTTTTCCTGAATTTCTGGAAATATTTTTATATACCGGTATAAAATATAAATAGAGGAATTTGAGACTTAATATTTGTGTTCATTTTTCCATGAATTTCATTATAATTACGGAATTACTAATATTACTTATTCCATCGAGGGTCGTTACAGCCTTTGTTCCATCCCGCGTTTCGATCGCCATGTCTCTCTGTCATTCCCTTCATTCTTTCGAATTGCTCTGTAGAGTATCCATCCATGCATAGTAATTGCCCTAGGGCAGTTCTTTCACTGCAATCATAGCATTTTAATGCTACGCTTTGCAGCTTTACTAGGGAATTATAGGTGTGTTAGCTTCCCGTTGCTTTCCACACCTGTGAAGGATGATGATGATGATGATGACCGGATGATTTTCGGGGACCATTGGGCCCTAAGCTTCCTGACATTTGTCTTACAGGTGAGGAAAAACCCCGAAAAAAACTCAACCAGGAGCCTGTCCTGACCGGGAATCGAACCCAGGCCCGCTGCGTGACAAGGCAGCACGCTACCTTGAGACCAGAACGGTGGACCTGCAGAGTATAATCATTCTAATTCCTTCTCGCCATTGCGTTGCAGGTCTTCCTCTTCTCCTTCTGTTCCACGAATTACAATTCAAAGCTCCTTTTCACATGACCATATCATAACAACTTCCTATTTCTATCTTCTCAGCGCGTGTAAAAGCCTTCAGTTCGTCTTTGCATTCGGCACTTCCTGCAATTTCCAGATACTGCATGCTTTCCTTAAATGTCCATTTCTACTCTCTCAATTACACTTTTATCTTTCCCCGATATTTTCCAATTATTTTTTCTATCAATGTATTATTTGTATGAAGATAAGACTCGTGGTCTAGTGGACAAAACTTCTGACTACAGTTCATTGGGTCACGGGTTCGATTCCATGTCAGACCACATGTATTGTTTTCTTAAAGGGAATTATTCTATGGTCGCCTATGATCTGGATTTAGGTTAATTTTAGGTTTAAGGACTCTCCTGGTGCTTCATTATCATTCATCACCTATCATATCATCGGGGTAACGTAACTTCGCCTTACAGGCGCCTTAATTTAAGATTTGGGTTACAATTCCACCAATGCCAGGAGAGAATATCAGAAAGTCTTAAGACAACCTGTTGGGTATGGTAAAAAAATATATTAATTTGACCGAATTGTATTTACATATTATTCAAAGTTATATTATGATTATTGTATTTTGATGTAACATGTTATTCTTATTAAATGTAAGAGACGGCCATATGGACCTAATTCTTTCGGGCTAATAGTTAAAACTATACATTCTGCATCTTTAAGCCAAAATATCTAACTTCAAAATATTATATTTTGTACGAACACTAGGCGTAATCACACAAATCTGTTAGAAATTTAATTACATTTGAAAATTTTAATTTGTATTTTCACAAAATGATCGTATTGGTATTTTCTAGCTATTTTGCCGATTTTAGTGGAATTTACAGAATTATCTTTCCACAATGAAGTGAATACTTAATATAATTAAAATTATTCAAATACAATATAAATCAGTAATAACACTATAGATGGAGTTGCTATTAATCTGTTCACTTACGTTACAATATTTACCAACTGTACGCCGTGCTAGCAAGCAACTTCTCGTACAGGAGAGTCGAACAAGTATTCTGGACCTGTGCTGTGCAGGCGACACCGGAGGAATAAAATAAGTAAAAAACCGTAATGGCAGCAGTAATAATGCAGGTTTTTACATTATAACGTCCGAAATGAACTCCTATAAAATCGCTAAAGGGGAAATCATTTCATACGAGAAGTATGATAAAAACAACCACAATTCTACGTGATGGGATTCAATATTCTTGGTAGACAGAGATCCAATTAAATTTTCATTAATTCTTACGGATGTTTGTAAAGGTTTAATTCTTCTTATTCTCTTATTCTTCTTCTTCTTCTTAAACAGGCTGTAGAACTTCAAACGGAATGTTTAGCATGTTCAACTATTTCTTCAAAATCCTTAAAATAACAGTATATAATGGATAGGTTAATAACTAACTCACTAGCACTATCGACCCCATAGGTTCATGGCCGTGCGGTCATAAGCTCTCCATGTATCCCTATCCTGAGCTAAAGTTTTTCAATCATCCCATATACTTCCCTCAAATCATGTTTAATATTATTCTATTACCTCATTCCTTGTCTGCCAACTAGGCGGTTTCCCTCTGGTTTTCCAAGAAGCTTTCTTGCCCCTCTTTAATACCCCAATCGTGTCACATGTCCTGCCCATCGCAATCTACGAGACTTAACTGTTCTTATTATATCTAAATATATTCAAGCTATTAGATGGAATTGTACAATACAGAGATGAATGGATGGACTTTTCGTATAAGACAGATTTTAGAAAAGAAATGGGATTATAATGGTACTGTACATCAGCTATATGTAGACTTCAAAAAAGCATATGATTCAGTTAAGAGGGAGAAGTTACATAGTATCCTGCTGGAGTTCGGAATTCCTAAAAAGTTAGTTAGACTTATACGAATGTGTCTAAATGGCTCAAAGAGTGGGGTACGTGTAGGCAAACAGTTTTCAGACACTTTTGAAATCCAGAATGGGTTGAAGCAAGGAGATGCACTATCTCCTCTACTATTTAATTTTGTACTAGAGCGTGCCATTAAATATTTAGAGAATGAGGAAGGCTTACAACTCAATGGTATTAATAAGCTGTTAGTTTATGCTGATGATGTGGTACTACTGGCCGATAGCGAGGAGATACTAAAAGCCAACACGCACACACTATTGAGTAACACTAAAAAATTAGGACTGGAAGTAAATATCAGTAAAACTAAATGTATGGTCACACATAGAAATTCAGTATATAATGGAAATGGACAGCTAATGACAAATGAGGGAAATTTTGAGGAAGTGGCTGAATTCAAATACCTAGGAACAATAATCAGAAATAGGAATGAGATGCACAAAGAAATTAAACATAGGCTTAATTCTGGAAATGCATGCTATTATGCATTGCAGAGACTTTTGATGTCCCACCTCCTTTCAAAAAACGTTAAGCTGAAAATATATAAAACTATTATTCTACCAGTTATATTATTTGGGTGCGAAACATGGACTCTTACTTTAAGGGAGGAAAGGAGATTATGAGTATTTGAGAATAAAGTTCTTAGGAGAATTTTTGGACCAAAGAGAGATGAACAAACAGGTGAATGGAAAAGACTTCATAACAATGAACTACATGGTCTTTATAGGAAGCCAGATATAATAAGAACAGTTAAGTCTCGTAGACTGCGATGGGCAGGACATGTTGCGCGTATGGGGAATGAAAGACGTGCATGGAAACTTCTTGTAGGAAAGCCAGAAGGAAAACGCCCAGTTGGTAGACCAAGAATGAGGTGGGAGAACAACATTAACTATGATTTGAGGGAAGTAGATTATACAGGGAATGATTGGAAAGCATTGGCTCAGGATAGGGATGTATGGAGAGCTTATGTCCGTGCGGCCATGAACCTACGGGTTCGATAGTGCCAGTGAGTAAGTAAGTAAGTATGCATACATGCATGCATACATGCATGCATACATGCATGCATTGCATACATATTCGTAATAAACTAACACTGGGTTATGAAACCCTTAGGTTCAATGCCACTTTTACCAACGCTCTCCACTTGTCCCAATCCTCAGACAAATAAATCTACTTCCCTAAAGTCCATCCATACTTTATCCCCACCTACTCCTGGCCCTCCTAATAGTCTTTGAACTTAAAGGATTTAATTATTAATTTCACAGAGTTAAACTAAAATTAGTACCATGTTTAAATGCTACAGTTTTGTCACATTTACATTCTATCAAACATAAATTATAAGTCAAGTTTATTATGATTCCTATTTATGAAATTTAATAAGGCTTTACAAGAGACTTGTAAAATATTGAGCATATTAAATTCCGAAAACAAAAGCTTTGAAGGTTAATTATTCCATAAATTTAAGGCAAATTATTAGTAGCTTATTATTTTCTTATAATGTCAATAACATGATGGTGGTAAATATGTTGGTATTATAAATTAAATATTTACAAGTGTAAAGTCTAATGGCCATATGCGTTCTTTAAGTTAGTTCCAAAATGTTGTAACTCGTGTTCATGAGAGAAGCAATTACAATAGATGTTTTAGTTCAATAAGGTCTCATTCCAATGCAAGTTTGAATTTTGCTTCAATATGCGCTACGATAACCATGTCCTATTAGACAAACGTATTGTAAACTTATAATGACAAGAAATTTTAAGTTCTCCAATTTAAGGATTAATAAAGGGAATATTTTTTCCGTAAACTAAACATAGACTTCCAGAAACGGTTGCTAATATGCATACAGAAACACTCGTGTTCCCAAATTCTATATAAAATGTTAGACTAAATATAGGCCTAAAATAGGGGTATTATTCCACTTACATGGACTGGAAGCATGGTCCTTTACTTTGAGACGATAAAATATTATTAATATTTAAGAATGAAGTGCTTAGGGACATTTTTGGATCAAAAATAGACGTATAGATATATTAGTGGAGAATGATTTCCATTACTCAGGGAATACCTCGTGCGGGTTGGCTCGAGCGTCCCCCAAAAATATATGATGTTAAATATTTAAACTATAAGTATAATTTATAATCATTTGATTTCGTGTTTAATAAAATATGTATATATGAAAATCATATAAAACTGTGATAGTTTTATTTACTACCATAATATAATTTATAATTAATTGTTCTGCTTTTCTTCAGCCAAGACAAGTGCTATATTGAAATTTGATTACTAGTTCCGCTCTACATGGTCTTTATAGGAAGTCAGATATAATAACAGTTACGTCTCGTAGACTGTGATGAGCAGGACATGTGGCACGAATGGGGAATGAAAGACGTGTATGGAAGTTCTTGTAGGAAAACCAGAGAGAAATCGCCCAGTTGGTAGACCTAGAATGAGGTGGGAGAATAGCATTAACTATGATTTGAGGGAAGTGGATTATACAGGGCATGATTGGAAAACATTAGCTCTGGATAGCTTATGTCCGTGCGGCCATGAACTGGGGGTTCGATAGTGCCAGTGAGTTAGTTAGTACCCATTTAATCGTTATCAATTTCGTAATATCAGTTTTTAAGTCAATGAACGCGTACAGAAAACACATACACCAAAAAAATGCACAGCTCACTGCTTACACTATGTTATATGACCTTAAATGCCAAAGCATTTGTAAAGAGAATAATAAAGAAAATTATAACGTTGAATTAGAAATTGTGAATATAGGCCCAAGTTTTGTTAACCAGTTGTATTAATTTTCCTTGAAACTTGTTAATAAAATTTGAGATATCCTCTTACTTCATGAAGTAATTATTAGTATAACTAGCACTATTGATACCGGAGGTATCAATATAAGCTCTCCATACAACCCTATCCTCATTTAATATGTTCCAGTCATTGCCTTTATAATATTAATCATCTTAAATAATGGCTAAAAACCATTCTCCATCTCATTTTTCGCATACCTATTGGTCGGTTTCCCACTGGTCTTCATACATTGTCCGAACCGCTCTTTGTTCCTAATTCACACTACATGTCTTTTCCATAGTAATATATGACTTAACTTTTCTTATTGCCCCTAGTTCTCCATAATGTCTCTCACTCCAATGTAATTTTCTCCATACATATCTCTCTTCATCATTATTTGCTCCAAAAAGTCGCAAAGCACTCTATTCTGTAATGCAGGTATTTTTTCTCCTAATTTTAAAGTAAGAGACTGTATTTCGTATCCATTCAGGCTCGTATATTTGAAAGGATCGCCGTTTTATAGACTTTATTCTCTTTTTTCTCCACTTCATGGATTAGGTTAACTACCTGTTCCGTCATCACAGTGTTTCCTTTCATCTCCTTCTCCCCACGTCTCTCTTTCCGTTAGGATTATAATGGTACGCTATTTTTGGCAGTCTAGTATCTCCCATCCTTCCAACATGTTCAGACCATCTTGTTCTGTATCTACCCATCCTTGAGTAGATAGCTTCCACTTCTAATACTTTTCTTATTTCTTCGTTTCTAAATCTGTCTTCTCTTGTGCATCTTTATGTTTTCCCCAAAAATCTATTTTCCCAACTTTGTATTCTACTATTTGTACTTTCACATCAATAAAATTATAACAAGCGTTTTCCCTTTATTGTGAAGAGTCTTGGCATTTTAAATGTCCTATGAAGTGGTTATATATTTTTAATTTGATATTTTTAAGAATAGTAAAATTTACAGATAATAGAGGAGTTGTAAAAAGGAATATAGAAGGAGAAAGTGACGACGTCACAGTGGATGCACTAATCTGATCATGTCAGTGTGTGGGGTGATGTCTGAAGGGGTGGCGCCTGTCACATGCTTACCCAGTGGAGCTCTTTTAGTCAGTGTTAGCCCAGTCTCGTGTGTCAAGGCACACGATCAATTTTTCTCCTCTGCCGCCTCCCGACCTGTCCAGAATGGGAAGCATGACGTGTTAAATTCCATTGCCGTATTGTTTTTAGAACGAAATACGCCGGGACAAGCTGTCAGTCTGTGGAACGAATGTTGGAAAATGTGGGCAGAAAGGGGTAGGAGGGTGGGTTTTGCAACTGTGCTATGCAGACAAGCATCAAGTATAAGGCCTTTCCTTGCCTCTGATGTTAGCAGAGATCATTTCTGTCTGGTACTGATCAAAACCAGTTTAATCAGGGAGCTCTGTAACCCCCTCTATATTTTCTACCCCCGTAACTTGTCACTTAGTTGAGGTTATGTACCTGCACACCACTCGGCCCCGTCACTCTCTCAGTTCGTTTCAGTCAAATTCACTACTACTATCCCCTTCTCTTCCTAACCACCGACCCCCCCCCAACAATTCTCTACAGCATACTGGATGAAGTATGTTTGACAAGTCAGAATTTTGTGAAATCAATTGATTTACCAGAGTAAGTACTTTTTACTGAACTCTATGTTCAGAACTACTTAACTTTTTTATTCGCTGTATAATCCTTTCTCATTTAAAATAAATAAATATTTTTTTATTTCAACTGTTTTCAGTTTTTAAGTTTGAAATACCATTATAATGTAACTTAAAAAAGTATGTAATATCTTAATTCACCATGGTTCGACAGGCCTATTAACTGGTCACTGGCCTCACACCCACATGTTAATGAAATCACAGAAGTGGACAAACATCCAGCCTGTATAGCCTACGGGTTACAATTGTCAGCATTTTAAAGCTTTTTTTTTTCAACCTAGAGCCTCTATTTATCGCAGCTACCCGAGTTCCTCATGATACTCGGTGAGAACCAGTCCCACGCTGGCCGAATTTCCTTCTCCCATGGGGACTCGAACCAGCACCAAGGCATAGTGCCTTAAACCACTGGACTATGGAGAGGAACGTCTAATACCGTGGGTTTCTATAGATTAGAAATCCTTTCAGGTAATAATTATGACTTTTATATAAAAGGAACCGAACAAAAAAAAAAGTGAAACAGAGTAAAAGCTTTTCTAATACATTCTCATTTAAAAACATGAAGCAGTTTTAAAATGTAATTAGAGTGACATACTGTATATAATAATATATTCAATAAATATATGCCATGCATACATTTTTATTCATTTTGTTATAAAAATGGCTGTAGAAAATAATAACTTAAATTCAATTCAGGGTGCTTTCTTCCATTTATATAAAAGGGGTTTAATTTATTGTTAAAATGTTAGCATCACATACACATAGGTGGGATGATGTAACTTATCCAGATGAATATTTAGGAAAATGTGAATGAACCTATGAATTACATTCATCAAAGTAGAGATAGGGATTTATGTATGACATTTAATAAATGCCATAGACTTAGATGATGATGATGATAATAATAATAATAATAATAATAATAATAATAATAAATAATAATAATAATAATGCATTATATCTGTATCAGTTGTTTTGTGCTAATAATTTTAAAGTCGTATCACTAACTGCACAACGGTAATAAGCTTTATTTTTAACGAATTTCGAAGGAATGAAACTATGAGGTTAATATCATGAATTTATTTTTATTTCTAATTTTTACAGATTATACTAATTTTTCTAATAGACAACGAAAATGACTCCTACACACACACACACACACACACACACACACACACACACACGCACACACACACACAAACACACACACACACACACTCCACTCTAGCGGCCGGAATGTTTGTTATTTTCGAGCTTAACTCGACATATAACTTCTTCTTATTCTTTACAGTTTAGGCTTATTTTCTAGCCTATTCCGGCTCCAAATTGCTGCTCTTTCCATCTTTTCCTTGGTCTTCCCAAACTTCTTCTTCCTCGTGGCGAATAGTTGTATGCTGCTTTTGGTATTCTATTCTCAGTCATCCTTGTCAAGTGTTCTTTCCAGTTTGTTCTGTATTTCTCTACTGTTGTGTTTAATTCCTCTACTTTTAGTTGTTGTCTTATTTCTGTGTTATGTTTTTTATCTGTTCTTAGATATCCCACTATTGGTCTGAGGAATCTCATTTCAGCAGCTTGTATTCCGGAAGATTGTTGTGTTGTCACTGTCCACGTTTCGGATCCATAAGTAATAATAGACATTGCCATTGTCTTGTATAATTTCATTATAGAGTCTTTCCTAGCTTCATTTTTCAAAGTTCTTTTTAGTGTTCCTGTTATATAATTAAACTTATAACAATCAATTGAAATACGTAAGTCCGAGTTCATTAATCAGAAAAATCTGACTAATATGAGTAGGAGTTCACCGAAACGAATATTTTTAAAATTGCTCTTGCGGTCGCTATTTTTTAATTTTTCGCAGTCCTACATCAGGACATATTATTGAATAATAACTGGAATTATATTATCAAAAATCAGTGAATCCAACCATTGGAAATGGAGTATACATGAAACTCGAAATTAAAAAAAAAAAAAAAAATTCTAGGAACCGTCGTTTGCCTTCTCGCAATGTCGCAATGTGTCTGAATACCAAAGAATATAATCAACACTTAAATTGGTAATGTACCCTACAATATAAATTGGTTTAATTTAGTTAATATTTTAAATAAATAAATTGAAATCATTTAAATTTTGTATGAAATTACACAATAATGTGCAATAGATAATAACTTGTAGTTGTGTATGCTATGTTTTCACTGTAATTAGACAAATTTAAATAAGTTAGCATAAGAAATTGAGGTTCTACAATAATTTAAGGATTAACATTGGAAAGATATATTCCGCAAAGTGGCAAAATCGAACTAAACTTTATATATCCTGGGGAATTCGCTTAGTTTACGCAGAACTTTGTATTTACTTTTTCTCCTTGGATGAATAAATTATTGATTAAGAAATTAATTCACATTCCATATAGCACTGAGCTAGTGAACGAATTAGGTAGTCAGTTATTATATATATCATATGTCCACAGCTGTGGTCTTGAGGTAGCGTGCTGCCTTGTCACGCAGCGGGCCCGGGTTTGATTCCCGGTCGGGGCAGGCTCCTGGGTGAGGTTTTTTTTCCGGGGTTTTTCCTCACCTGTAAGACAAATGTCAGGAAGCGTAGGGCCCAAAGGTCCCCGAAAATCATCCTTATCATTATCATCATCTTCCTTCACCGGTGTGGAAAGCAACGGGAAGCTACCACACCTATAATTCCCTAGTAAACTTGCAAAGCATAGCATGGAGATGCTATGATTTCAGTGAAAGACCTGCCCTCGGGCAGAATTACTATGGATGGATATGCATCATAGACCAACAATTATTTAATTAAATTAGCTTATATAAAGCATAGGTCTATATTTAATTCCCATTCAACTTAAGTTCACTGATCATAATGCTTGCCTGGGTTCAGGTATTCGTGACTTCAAACTTGACCAAAATTAATGAATTTTGAAGGGCATAAAATTATTATTTTCAGAAGGGAAATATAGTCGTGTATCCTGTGTTGTATAGGCCTATTTATGACACGTAAAATGACTGCAAGCTTAAAGTAAGAAGACTTTGGGTAAAAATTTCGGTCATTTCATGCCCAGGTTTAAATTGCAATGCTAAGACCAGAGTCGTTCATTAAAGTAATTACTGTCTTAGCTCCATGTCCACATTTCCTGGATTTTAATGAATTTTCTACATTTTCTCACAATAAATTATTTATCTACATATGTGTAACTGCATAGCACGACACGTCTAGAAGACCACTGTCCTAACAATCGGCTGCCGGTCTCATATCCACATGTGTTAATCATAGAGGTAGATGATCAGCCAGTCTGTAGAAGGATAACATGTGGTCAGCATCTTGGATCCCCAGCTGTTATTAGTCGTTCAAAATATCTCTGCAGGCGGATGAATTACGAAGCTCTGTTTGTTGCTACACGTGACGTCCATATAAGGCAGTGTACATTGTCAGCGTCCCACGTCCCATTCCCCTCTGCAGTCGAAAATAGTAGTATCACGTGTTCTATTCCTGCATAAACACGACTGTAGTGCCCTCAGTCAACAACTACGCTTACTCCTTAAACGGGTAAATACAGCTGGTTTTCTCAAGCTTGAGACGCTACTTATTGTAGTTATCGAAATCCTCTCTTTGCTGGATGGGCACCGGTCCTATATTGATCGAAATTTCTTCCATCGTAGGGATCAAGCCAGCATTTATTCCATAGCTCTGCGCCAAAGAATGGTGCCTTAAATCACTTAGCTACCTACGGAGCGGGATATATATGAAAAATAAATTATCTTTGTCATTCCTGTATAGTCTTATACATTGTATATGAGGTGCATATGAACTGTGTGGCAGTTCCTCAGTATCTTCTGTTACATATTTGATGATTCTATTTTTCATAACTGATGGCACAACTTTTGTAAAGTGTGACTGTACGCTAACTTGGAGTTACAGCTCAATTTTGTGCACAACGAAATTGCGGTCTGACACGTCACGTAGGAAAGGCTGTCATTCCCCGCTTCTAGTCATCTCTCTCTAATTTGACACTGACACAACTCCCCTTTCTAGTGCCAGACTTGTAGTGTCTCTGCTGCATTTCCTCGTACTCATTTTCTAAGCTTTTTATAGTTTCAACACTTCCTAGAACAACAATAAATTACTAGAATCTTGCTTTTTTTTTATATAACGGGCAGGGGTGGACCAAATTATTACTCACCCATTGTTGACTCCTATGCTCACTAATTTAATTAATGGACTGTATAATATTGGTAGACCAAGAATGGGGTTGGAGAATAACATCAATCACGATTTGAGGGAAGTAGATTATGCAGGAGATGAATGGAATATATTAACTCAAGATAGGGATGTATCGATAACTTATGTCAGCGTGGCCATGAACCTACAGGTTCCTCAGAGCCAGTGAATTAATTTGTAACAAAAAAAATGTTTTCATGTGATCAAAGGTGACTAAATAGTAAGTTTTAAAATTAATACTCGAAAATAGTGAATAAAATAGTTTCTATTTATTTTGATTAATCTTCATTGTATAGAAATATGATTGTCTTTGCTCATAGATAATTTATTACTTATATGTAGCTATAGCCTTTGAGATAATTGATGGCGCACAGATAATTTTAAAGTCTCAGAACGAAGTCACTACGCATGATCAGAGATCATCTATTTGGTTCACAAGTATACAACTATTTGAGAAACTAAATCCGTTCTATTTCATTGTGTGTCGTGCAGTGGAAAGCAATTTCGTGTAAATAAGTAGTGCGGTAAATACTGAAAATAAAACAAAGCAAAAGAAATGAAACAAAAGAAAGAAAATTAATTGAAATAAGGACGAGAGAGAGAGAGAGAGAGAGAGAGAGAGAGAGAGAGAAGCATGACAGCAGGATCGAACACGCGACCTCATGTACGGGAAACAGAAGCTCCCTCCACTAGACGACAACCACCTCTCCAAGAAATTGTTTGTATGAAGCGATGCAATACTTCAGGATTTACTTGTATAATGAAATTAGACATTAATTTAATTTAAATTAATCAGACGCATTTTGTATTAGTAGTGGATATAAATAATTTTATTATGCCATGTGTTTTGTAAACAAAGTAATGAGACGTTATAATCGTTATTTATTTTCTATATGTATATGAGCTGTTTCCTTTATTTATTTCCATATATTCCATTCCATAATAATTCTGTCCGAGGGCAGGTCTTTCACCGCAATCAGAGCATTTTCATGCTATGCTATGCAGCTTTACTAGGGAACTGTAGGTGTGGTAGCTTCCCGTTTCTTTCCACACCGGTGAAGAATGATGATAATGATGATGATGGCTGGATGATTTTCGGGGACCGTTAGGCCCTAAGCTTCCTGAGATTTATCTTACAGGTGAGGATAAACCCCGAAAAATATCTCACCCAGGAGCCTGTCCCGACCGGGAATATTTCCATATATATATATACAAATTTATTTATATAACGAAGCCTGGTAACATGTAGGCTTTATGAAAATTAACGACGTTATTAAATAAACCAGAATCGAACATGGGCGCGGTCGTCGGAAAAAGAGCATCTTACCGACTGCTCTACTGAAGCTAACGATAAGAATGCTGCATGAAGAGAGACTTACGCCATCCGCTTTATACTCAAACGAGTCAGAATATGTAACAACGTTCTGGTGTTAATCGCTCATCAAAACTCTAACTTTCCATCATCAATAGTTACGCCATTATTTTTTTTCAAAGGCTGTATGTATTATCACACAATTATTAGAATCAGTGAAATTTGGATTTTAAATAAAATAAATACAAACTTAGAGTAAGTCAATTGTACTTCTTACGTTCACTGTTAGGAATTAATAGACAGAATCATCAAAGGAACACTAGTATCAGAGAAAAACTTGGAGTATCAAGTTTAGATGAAGATATAGAAGGATACCAACAAGAATGGAAAAATCATCTGAGAAGAAGGGAAAGAAATAGACTTCCAAAATTGACGTTGCTATATACTCGAACTGGAAGACCAAAACATGGGTGGAAAGATCAAGCCCATCTTCGTTAGGTTTACCATCACCGGTTACATGGCTTAAAACGGATTTGTTTTGATGATCATGATATTAAAATCAAGCGAATCTGTTATTTTAACCACCATAGTTCTTACAATCCACTACTGTAGAATAAACTATGAGATTCTAATAATCTCCCTAAAATGCCTTGTTACATTTCACAAACAAAGGGGATACATTTATCTAATATTGCCCATTGACATTTATACAAAGACAATTACGAAAAATAGACCTCGTACGTATAACTACCGTAGCACCCAGTTAGCGTCTCAATACATAAGAATACAATTTTATCAGAAATATTGCCCATTGTCAATTACACAAAGATTATTCTGAGATGTAGATTGCCGTACATCTGACTTCTGGAGAGTCCAGTTAGCGTCTGAAAAACTGGTCAGACAACAGTAAGGCACTCCTGCCGACAGTGAGCTTTATAGGAAACGAGATATAATATTAGAACAGTTAAATCTTAGACCCTGGAGCACCACTATCATCACCCATCATATCATCGGGGCAACGTAACCCCGCCTTCCAGGCGCCCCAACCTCAGAAGTAGGTTACAAGTACGCCATGCCAGGAGAGAATACCAGGAATGTCAAAAGACAACCTGGGGCATTTGCAAAAAAAAAAATAAGTCTTAGACTGCGATGATCAGTCATGTGGCACGAACGGGAAGTATAGGCCTAATAGAGGCATGGAAACTTCTTGTAGGAAAAATAGAGGGAAAACTCCCATTTCGTAGACCAATAAAGAGGTAGGAGAATAAAATTAACCATGATTTGAGGGAAGTAGATTATAAAGGAGATGTTTGAAAAAACAGAATTAGTTCAGGATAGGAACGAGTGGTGAGTTTAATTCTGCGCGCAATGAACCTACGGGTTCGCTAGTACCCCGAATTATTATTATTATTATTATTATTATTATTATAAAAACTGTTTTTAATACAATAATCAGAAGCATTATTACCTATGGAGCTGATGTGTGGGCTTTAAATGCACAAATGAAAAAAAAAATTGCTCGCCACTGAAATGGACTACTGGAGACGTGCTGCACGAATATCCAGGAAGGATAAAATCAGAAATTCATATATAAAAGAAAAAATGCAGGTACAATATTCAATATTAGATTTTATAAAGAAGAAACAATTAAATTGGAACGGACACATTAGAAGGATGGAAGAAGGAAGACTACCTAAGATAATCATGGATTGGGAACCACAGGGAAGGAAAAAGAACGGTAGACCAAATATTACGTGGATTCAGGGAATCAATGAAACTAAGAGGGAATGGGAAATAGAAGAAGATATATGGATGAACAGACAAGAATGGAAAAATGTGTTGAAACAAATGTGTAGTTAACTGTGAACATGGGTACCGGAAAAATGTATATTTATTGTAAAAGCCGGAATAATAAAATAATAATAATAATAATAATAATAATAATTATTATTATTATTATTATTATTATTATTATTATTTAATACCTGTAAAAGGATGAGAGAATAACATTAACTATGATTTGAGGGAAGTAGATTATACAGGGAATGATTGGAAAGCATTAGCTCAGGATTGGGATATATGGAGAGCTTATGTCCGCCATGAACCTACGAGTTCGATAGTGCCAATGAGTAATTAAGTACTAGCTAATACCTGGCGTGCGCTGCTATGCCTAAATAAATGAAAATTGATGTTTTTATATTTAATTGAATAAATATAAGGAAAAATATTTATAAATTTATATTTTTTAGATAGGCTACCCCGTGCTGATTACCGGGCGTTGCGCGTTGCTTGGGAATCTACTTATCCCGATCTTCTTAACATAAATGAGCTGAAATACGAAAATTAATGTGTTTTATGTTTAGTTAAATAAGTAAAGGGAAAAATTTATATCGTAATTATTTTTAGATACCCGGTGCTATTTACTCGGCGTTGTGCGGGAATCTTCTCATCCCGATCTTCTTGGCATAAATGTGCTGAAAGACAAAAATTAATGTACTTCTTATGATTAATTGAATAAGTAAAATGAAAAATAATTATAATTGCATATCGTAATTATTTTAAGATTCCCCGTGCTGATTACCCGGAGTTACCCGGGTATCTACTCATCTCGATATTCTTGGCATAAATGAGCTAAAGACAAAATTCGTTATTGTAAGTTATCCGTAAAAGAATACCCGGCATGTGCTGATATACTGGCGCAGAAATATTCATACTTGTCTCGATCTTCTTGGCATCAATGAAACACAAAAATGATTTTTATGAGTTATTCGTAAGAAATAAACATATGCTGTTGAGTGCTTTTTTGTAGAGCTTTTTGAGATATTCAATTCAGTGTACATTAATGTTGTGTATTTGTTACGGTTTAGGCAGCGTAAGCCATTTAAGCGTCCAAACAGCTACTTTTTTCACGTTTTCCAATACAAAGGGCGATTTTTAAGGTTGTAGGAGTTGAATATCACAACTCTCTTATAGTCTACGTTCATCCTGGGAATCTCCTGAACATTTTGCAAGAAGTCCCATCACAATCGGATCAACGGTATGGCCGCACAAAAAGTACGAACAAACAAACGAACAAACATTCATTTTTATATATTGGATTAATATTATCAGTTATAAGGGAGAAAATGAATATTGAAAACACTATTTTAGATTATATTAAAACTCAGAAATTAATATGGTACGGACATGTCCAGCGAATGGAAGAAAATCGGTTACCAAAATGTGTTTTGGAATGGAAATCTGAGGGAAGATGAGGCAATGGAAGACCTAAAACTTCCGGGAGTCAAGGAATATATTTATGCATGAAGGAGAAACATATAGGTCTACAACCAGGAGATTGGATGGAGCGACAAAATTAGTTATTAGGAATCGGGAATGTCAAATACATTAATAATAATAATAATAATAATAATAATAATAATAATAATAATAATAGATCATCGCTAGATTATTATTATTATTATTATTATTATTATTATTATTATTATTATTATTATTACTATTACTGTTATTATTATCACTACTATGATTATCATTACTATTATTATCATTATTATCATTACCATTACTATTATTATCATTATTATCATTACCATTACTATTATTATCATTATCATTATTATAGACGTTAAATGAAGCACTCAAGCGGATTAAATCCAATGCACAAGGAACAGATAACATCAGCATTTTAATGCTAAATAAAATCATTGACATTATACTACCCACAGTGACTCATATTTTTAATGCTTCCCTTATAACTTCTATCTTCCCTACTGTATGGAAACAGTCTAGAGTTCGGCCTATACCAAAAATAAGTACACCAACTAACTGTAATGACTACCGACCGATTAGCATCCTTCCGACATTATCTAAAGCCCTGGAACATATTGTACATAAGCAAATGACTGAATATCTCCAAGAAAATCACCTCCTTGATCCTTATCAATCCGGCTTTAGATATGGTCATAGCACAACCACAGCTTTGCTAAAAATTACTGAAGATATTCGTGAAGCCGTGGACAGACGTCAATTGACTCCTTTAACCTTACTTGACTTCAGCAAAGCTTTTGACACAGTAGACCACGACTTACTTATGATAAAGCTCAAGCACCTACACTTGTCTGACAGCGCTGTATCCTGGTTCGACTCATACCTGCACGGTCGTCAACAATACGTTTCATTAAACTCTAGATCTTCGTCTTGGCGCAACGTGCCGGCTGGAGTACCCCAGGGCAGTGTTCTCGGACCTCTTCTTTTCTCAATCTACATAAATGACTTGCCAACTGTACTAAAGCACTGCCGTTATCACCTCTACGCTGATGATCTCCAAATTTACCTACATTCACCTCCTCATTCTCTCTATAACAGCTTGACAAAAATGAATGACGATCTCATATCCATCTTTAACTGGTCTTCAAGTATCGGTCTAAATCTAAATCCTAACAAGTCACAAGTAATTCTAATGGGACAACAAGAACTGCTTACAACCTTTGACATATCTACACTTCCAAACATTACTATAAATAATATAATTATCCCTTATTCTTCTTCAGTAATAGATCTTGGACTACATCTAGACGCAAATTTAACCTGGCAAACACAAGTGAAACACATATGTAAAAAGACTTTCTCCATCTTACATTATCTTAGACGTTTAAAGAATTTTCTCCCAGTTTCGTTAAAACAAATCCTTGTGCAGAATCTTGTGTTACCACACTTCGATTATTGTGACATTATATATAATGATCTAAACTATGACTTGTCGCAGAGACTGCAGCGTGTTCATAATGCTTGCGTTCGATTCATTTTCAATATCCGCCGTTATGACCATATTTCCGAACACTTTAATAACCTCTCTTGGCTCCGTCTTACTGACAGACGTAAATTGCACTCTCTTTCACTACTTTTCAAGCTTCTGAATTCCTACATCCCTACTTACCTGGCGTCCAGATTTGAGAAGTTATCCTCTTACCACAATATTGACACTAGATCACAAGATAGCAGTCTGCTAACAATTCCTCTTCATAGCACTTCCTCCTATTCTACTTCCTTCACAGTAGCCTCTGCCCGCTCCTGGAATCTCCTTCCTCAAGATATCAGGGGTTGCCGCACACTTGGTACCTTTAAGTCACGCTTATACAGTTACCTGTTGTCTAATAATTAATTTTTCTCTATTTATTTAATTTTATACTATATCATTAATATTTTCCTCGTTTTTTATATATCTTGTACATATTATATATTTAATTCGTTAAATTTAGAGTAAATCAAAATACATTATAAATATTAATTGTATTGTATTCATAACTTGTAATCGTTTATATATATATATATATATATATATATATATTGTAATTTAGATTTAAGACTATTTTTTGTTTGTATTTTTTTAAACCTGGTTGAGTGGTAGACAAGGCCTTAACTCTGCCAGGTAAAATAAAGCTATTATTATTATTATTATTATTATTATTATTATTATTATTATTATCATTATTATCATTACCATTACTATTATTATCATTATCATTATTATCATTCTGTTGTTATTATTACTTTTATTATTATTATTATTATTGTTATTACTTTTATTATCATTATTACTTTTATTATTATTGTTACTTTTATTATTATTATTACTTTTATTATTATTATTACTTTTATTATTATTATTACTTTTGTTATTATTATTACTTTTGTTATTATTATTACTTTGTTATTATTATTACTTTTGTAATTATTATTACTTTTGTTAATTATTATACTTTTGTTATTATTATTACTTTTGTTATTATTATTACTTTTGTTATTATTATTACTTTGTTATTATTATTACTTTTGTTATTATTATTACTTTGTTATTATTATTACTTTTGTTATTATTATTACTTTTGTTATTATTATTACTTTTGTTATTATTATTACTTTTGTTATTATTATTACTTTTGTTATTATTATTACTTTTGTTATTATATTATTATTATTATTATTATTATTATTATCTATGTATAGAACGAAGTTTGATATTGGAGACTTGAAGTATGGAGTGTGTCGAAGTGTCGTTTAGTTTAGAGAATGAGGAGAAGAATAGATGGAAGGAAGTATGTAGGATATAGATGTGTTGATAGAGTAAGTACGAAACAATTTGCGGTGTCAGGCAGGACGTGCCTGAAGGCGGCAAGCCTGGGATTCAGGCTGTCACGTGAAGATAACCACTCTACTTGATTGATAGCGCCCTCCTCTTTAATTCACCAATTAGTCTTACTATCCACGTCTTTAAAAAATAATTGCTCTCACAAGACTTCCTTACACATTTTCTTTTAAAAAAATCAATATCTGCACGTATTAGGTCTACAGTTTTCAATTGATTCTGTTAAAAAACAACCCTAATACATTTAAATGTTTTTTAATTAGTGATTGTTTATACAGACTTCTGAAATATTATTAGAATTTCGTTTTTCGCCTTGATTGACTGCAGTGAAATCATGCGTAATAAAAGATCTAACATTTTCGAAATAAGTTACTGAAGTCCTCCATAATCTAATTATTTTTAATAACCATTGTTTCTGCATGCTCGGTAAGTAGTATAATGTGATTACTTACTTACTTACTCACTTACTCACTGGAACTATCGAACCCGTAGGTTCATGGCCGCGCAGACATAAGCTCTCCATACATCCCTATCCTGAGCTAATGCTTTCCAATAATTCCCTGTGTAATCTACATCCCTCAAATCGTAGTTAATTTTATTCTCCCACCTCATTCTTGGTCTACCAACTGGACATTTTCCCTCTGGCTTTCCTACAACAAGCTTCCATGCAAGTCTTTCATTCTCCATACGTGCAACATTCCCGCCCATCGCAGTCTATGAGACTTAACTGTTCTTATTATATCTGGCTTCCTATAAAGACCACGCAGTTCATTGTTATATAGTCTTCTCCATTCACCTGTCTGTTCATCTCTCGTTGGTCCAAAAATTTTCCTAAGTACTTTATTCTCAAATACTTGTAATCTCCTTTCCTCCCTTAAAGTAAGAGTCCATGTTTCGCATCCATATAATATAACTGGTAGAATAATAGTTTTATATATTTTCAGTTGTATAAGGTAATTTCCTTTGTTTTTTAGATAGTAGGTACTACAGCTGTAAACAAGAAAATTATTTTATTTCAGTTTCACATATCTTTATAGATTTTTAACATCTGGCATATTATTTAAATATATTTTTAATGGTGCTATGAAATTGTGAGTATGAGGCAATGATTCCTGTTAATGAAATTCTAACCACGCATTTTCTTGAGTCTGACTAAAAAAACTGTATGGGTTTGAACCCGTGATCTCCTGAATACGAGTCTCAAACGCTACAGTTTGAGTCAACTAAACTCGGCGAGAAAACATTTATGTTAATATTGAAATGATAATTATGATTAAGACTATCATTGTTATTGTCAGCATTATTACTAGTACTATCAATAACATTATTATTGCTATTATTATTATTATTATTATTATTATTATTATTATTATTATTACTATATTTTTATTATTATTATTACTATTACTACTATTATTACTATTATTACTTCTATTATTACTTATATTTTTATTTCTATTATTATTACTTCTATTATTATTACTATTATTATCTCTACTATTATTATCTCTACTATTATTAGCATCTGTCTCGTACGCACAGCCCGAGTTCGATCATGGCTCGGAACAATTTTCCTGGGTTATGTTTATTTTCGGGATTTTTCCTCACCTGTAAGACAAATATCATGACCTTTAACGACCAAACGGTCCCCGAATATCATCTAGCCATCATAATTATAATATTCGCCATATTTAGTATGAATGTGTGTGTGTAAATGGTGAGTTCCGTCTTACTGTTGTGTTATCCTATCGGAGGCCCTCATTGTGCTGATCATTCTTTCGGTAAGGCCCTCTATTTCCTTGTGTGGTAAAAATAAAAATGTGCCTGACCTACGTTTAAAATTCCTCTCCATAGAGTACGCGCCTCTGTAAAGCCCTGGTAGCGTGTGACATGAAAAAAGTAACTATAAAGTGAGAGGTTATATCGAGTTAAATAATTATTTTTCAGTATTATTGTAATAATAATAATAATAATAATACTAATAATAATAATAATAATAATAGTAATAGTAACAATAATAGTAATAGTAATAGTAGTAATAATAATAATAATAATAATATAATAAATAATAATAATAATAATAATAATAATAATAACAACAACGGTAATAATAATAACAACAATAACAGTAATAACGGTAATAATAATAATAATAATAATAATCATAATAATAATCATAATAATCATAATAATAATAACAACGGTAATAATAATAACAATAACAATAATAACGGTAATAATAATAATAATAATAATAATAATAATAATAATAATAATATAACAAAATAATAACAACGGTAATAATAATAACAATAACAATAATAACGGTAATAATAATAATAATAATAATAATAATATTAATAATAATAATGGTAATTATAATTAATAAAAGGAGATAAATTATGTACAAATATCCAGGAAGAAATTACTAGCAGTGAATCTGTCTGATGAGAAATGTAAGATATTATCCTTCTCGGAGGAGGAAAAATTAAAAGCATTCCATAAATGAAATAATGGTGCTAAGAAAATTTGTATCAGTTAGTCAGCATAATTATAAATATTTGAATATATGACTAGAAAAATATTGCATATATTAATAAATTATAGTACATAAGAAAATAATAGCTACAATTCAAATTATCGTAAAACTGTACTCAAAATTTACTTCCCTTTGCATGAATGTTACGAAAATATAAATAACATCCCTAAAATTATTTAAATTATTTTTTTAACATTCTGTATGTTTAATGTGGGAGGAATGTGTTACCTGATTTGTGGAATTGAGGTCAAGTATCCTGGACAGAAAGTAAACATGATGTGGATTGTACTCTCTTAAAGAAAATCGCATTAGTATCAGCTCAATCCGAATTTCTTACACACACAGTAAAGGTTATGAATGATAGTGAAATTTTCTTGATAAATTCCCTGGATAATAGGAAGAGATGCTCTAGCGTCACGACCCTTGACGTCCACCTTTGCTCCCTGACAGTGTGTGGCCAGTATCCCTGGCATCAGTGTAATTGATGGCCGGAAGGTTCTACCGGCGACACTGAATAATGGGATGTGTCAGCCAAAAGGGAGGGAAAGTCCCCTTTTCCGACAAGCTGGAGGTGAAATCTCCCTTTCCTCCTTCATTATTCGTCCCTATGACTGCACCCACTTGGACGTTTTACAAAGTATTCTCCATCTCTGGCCCATATATAACATATATATATATATATATGTACCATAACCTCCCTGGGGCTAGAAAATGCTCGTATGGAAAGTGATAGGCCTGTCACCACTGAATCTTACCCATCTACCCCCACAAGACAAGTTTGAAGAGCAGTCATTTATCTTTATATACCCACCACCATCTCTCCCCTTAATATAGCTTCAATCTACTTACATTTTATCACGATTTATGAATAGAGCTTTATGGCAAATCGATAGTAGGTTCTCCACAAAATCGATTATATTTTTAAGGTCATTTTTATCTTTCACATGTTCAATTTATTTCTTGTAGTAAAAGCATTGTATTACATTGTTTGTTATTTCAGGATCATTCCTTCTAACATTTGTTGGAAAAAAAACTGGTTATTTCGAACATTTACTATAGTGATATTCTCGCTGGAAGATTCTCACTTCCGCTTTTCAGATAGGATGGAAATCTAACACATTTTTCTCTCAAAAAAGGTTATTGTACTGAACTCATGCCTATATTTTCTTTCTTTTTTTTTCATACGGAAGATAAAATATATTTTTTTCACTTGTACAACCATAATAATAATAATGATGATAATGATAATGATAATGGTAATGATAATGATAATGATAATGATAATGATAATGATAGTAATGGTAATGGTAATGATAATAATGATGATAATAATAATGATGATGATAATAGTGATGATGATAATAATGGTAATGATAAGTGATAATGATAATAATGATAATAGTAATAATGGTAATAGTAATAATAATAATTTTTATTAGACATTTCTCTAGAATAAAGTAGTTTTCTTCCAACGCATTGTAAATTTTACTCCCACATACATCCCTATTCTTTGCATCATCCTGTTAATTCTCTGGCCACCATACTCCTATATACTCCTTGAACAACTGTTATTTTGGTCTCACTTTTCTTGTGTTGCCAATAATAATAATAATAATAATAATAATAATAATAATAATAATAATAATAATAATAATAATAATAATAATAATAATAATAATAATAATAATAATAATAATAATAATAATAATAATAATAATAATAATAATAATACATAATAATAATACTAGTGTATACAGTATTTACATGTATTTAAATTGGTAGTGTTAAGGATATATGGTCTTCTCTTACACTCAATCACTAAAAAAAAATATATATAGAAAAATCACGCAATTTATTACGTAGAAAAATAATAATTCTGGTTATAAGTAAATATTCATACATATTAAACTTGAATTAAAATTAATCGAATCAATATTACGAGAAAGTTCACCGCTGTGATCTCGAGGTAGCGTGCTGCCTTGTCACGCAGCGGGCCAGGGTTCGATCCCCGGTCGGAGCAGTTTTTCTGGGTAAGGTTTTTATCGAGGTTTTTCCTCACCTGTAAGACAAATGTCAGGAAACTTTAAGGCCCAAATGGTCCCCGAAATCATATGTCCATCTTCATCACCCTTATCTTTATCATCATCATCATCATCCTTCACCGGTGTGGAAAGCAACGGGAAGCTACCAGACCTACAATTCCCTAGTAAAGCTGCAAGAATAGCATGAAAATGCTATGATTGCAGTGAAGGACCTGCCTTCGGGCAGAATTACTATGGATGGATTACTAGAAAAACGAAACATCAGAAACCACCACTCAATCTCATGAGACCAATTACAAAAAAAATAAATAAATAAAAGATATAAATTTATTTTAAAGGAAGCTAACGTCATACAGCTTCTAATTATTGCGTTAGGGAGTTTCGCAGTGGATAGAGTAGAGTCTGGATCTCCCTACCACATTAGATTAGGGCTGCCGGACATTAGTTTTTTTATTCAAAAGAAATTTAAATATCTTTCCTTATAATTTGCCTCTCACAAAATTAATTGATATTGCATTTAGGAAAAAAAAGTAGCGTTTGCTGCTTATTACTCTCTTCTATGTATTTATGTAATATAGGCCTATAACGTAATGTTCTCTATCCATATATATATATATATATGTTTTGGAAAACCTTTGGGAAAAATATTACTAGAAAGTCCTATTCAAATGTGGGAGGATAATAATTCGGACGGATCCTACGGAAGAGGATTATCGGGTGTATGATTTGGATTTAGTATGATCACGTGATCAGTAGAGAGCCATTGTGAATGAGCCATTGAATTTGCGTGTTCCATAAACACATAGTTAGTCCGTCGCTGTGGCGTAGTCGGTAGAGTCCCTACCTTCCACTCCAGCGACCCAGGTTCGATTCCCGGCGGGGTAAAGGATTTTTAAAATCTCAACCTTGAGACTGGGTGTGTGCAGTGTCCAAGTTGTACCCATTGGGTTTAATTCCTCTAAAAAAATAAACACAGAGTTCGTTTTTCACACATACGTACGTACGTCAATAAGGGGATCTTAGTGTAGTTGGTTAATGCAATACGTACAAGCCAGATAAACCAGAAAGTTCGAATCCCGGTAGAACCGGGATTTTTAAACTGGCCTAAACCCCGTGATTCTCAGTATCTAACGGAAATGAGTACCATACAAATGTTCAGGAGTAAATAAGGCTGTCAGGCAGGGTTCAAAAACCGGCTGACATCTTGTACCGATTGGTTAGGAAAATGTGAACTCTAACCTCAAGATCCTCCTTCTTACAGTGGATTATTTTACGCGTGTCTATAGACCTACTTGAGTGGCACACCGTAGCGTAATTGGTTAAGAAAATACGCTACAAACTTGAAGTTTGGGAGTTCGAGTCCCCGAACTTCTGCGGTCATGGCCCTGGGATTGATATAGACTCTAATGAAGATGAGTTCCAGACGCTTGTTCTGGTACAAAGGCGGCTGTCATGCAGGGCTGACAACCTGGCTGACATATCGAACAGATTAAGTACAAAAGCTAGAACCTTAAAATCCGACTATCTGAAGGGTCTCCTAAGGCCTGTAATTGGATGACTTTACAGACCTACTTGTTAAATTACTTTTATCTCCGTTTACTTTTTTTTGTGCGAGTTTGTAGCGCTTGCTTTTACTATGTCTAACAATCCCCTTACTTATGTTTTATATAATGTAGGCCTATAATTTGCCCATACCGTCTATCCATCGCTTAATTTACAATCAAGTTATAGGCGTAACCTATGTATGATGTACTTACATAGATCATGTGTATTCCTGAAATATATTCATATATATATATATATATATATATATATATATATATATATATATATAGCTAATGTTAGTGCAAAAGATTGTAGTTTTTTAATTTCTATTTAAGCTAAATTAACATTATACAGTCTGCAACTGTTACTAAAATATAATTTGTCATCAACTTATGTATTACTAATTAACGCGAAATTTTAAAAAAAGTAGTTTAAAAATTAAGTTCCAATTTGAAACTACAAATAGTCGTAATTTTATTATTTTTTATGGATTTAAAAGTTACGTTATTTATTAGTTATCATGGAGACAGTAGAGTAAAACTGATTACACTAATTAATCAAAAGGAAATATTCAGCTTGTATGCTCTCCTGTAAAGTATACAATTTTAAATACAACCTTCAGTACTAAAAGTACATGAATTAAATCTTTGTAGGCTACATAAGGAATATATATGTTTTCTTTCCACATTGTTAAATTAAATTGAGTTTGACAGCAGCAATCTTCCACATTGTCGAAACCTCCCCAAAAATTGTCAGATTTGTCTGTTAACGTTTTAAAAAGTATGATTGTGTTTAGTTCCCCATCTTTTTATTTATGACGAATTAGAACTCTCTGAAAGAAACCAATGCAATGAATCAAATATTGCCTTAAATAGAGAATGGAGACAATTTTATATCATCCTTTTTTAGACCTTTGGCATTGTTTGCCTTTTTTGTCCCATTCCATAATCCCTTTTCTCCTTTTACTGTCTGTTTTGTGTTACTTTTTAAAATATGTTTATATAGCTAATTCTGTTATTTAGTTTACTTTACAATGTCCAGTATATTAAATTATTATTTACCAACATTAAATTAACTTCTCGTCAGCTTGCAATGAACATAGGAGTAGAAAACTGTCTGTCATCAGTAAACAAATTTTGAATACAGTACACCTATAACAATTGAACATTTTGGTTTTTTTATTTAGCTCAAATCAGTAGCAGTGATTTTACACATTCCAATAAAAATTATTGATAAGTTAGCATTGAGTTTAATTTTGATTGATATTTAAAAATACTGTAATAAGGAACAGAAATTAACTGATTTTTTTCAGTACATTTCCGTTTCTGAATTTAAATTTATTGATTTTTGACAAGTTTAATGTTCGCCATACCGAAAGTAGCTCTGTCCCAGAAGTTCAAGCAGGATAGCATCGGAAGGAAGGAACCATTGTATGATGCACTGTTTAATGATTCAAGAATCAATTTGAAAACCAGACTGCATCCTACACACATTTCTACTTTGAAGCATCAGCATTTAAATTTCATAACAAATCCATTTTCTTTCTTTATTTTCTTACGTTAGTTTAACTTCTCCCTTTGTAGGTACTTATACATGTCCCACGTCACCCGGACCTTATAGGGACACGACAATCTAGATCACACACATAATTTTCTTTGACCACACAAAGAAATGAAGGGTCTCCCTGGATGAGTGATCAGCGTAACGCCAGGGGACCATTAAGACACACGAACATTTAATTCAAGACACACTATTCATCCATGCATGCTAAACAATGCGAATACGATATGGATGATTATGATGCTCAGATGGAATTTGGGGACTATTTGGGTCTTAACGACTTTGTCTTGTCCCGTCCGAGGATCGAACTAGGTTATGTGCATTCCATTATTTAATAAATAGCGCTTATGGGCTATAAAATAAAGAGCATTTTTTATCCTCTTTATTGACTTATTTTGTGTATTTCCCCCCTATTTATTTGTCATGTAAATTGCACTTAGAGACCCTAAACTTATTAATAAGTAAACAATTCGTGAAATATAAACAAGTTATGAATATTGCGCAGATAAATTAATAAATGTAGACCTATCGAAAATTTGAATATCTATGTACTTACATTGTTCTATACGTTTGTAACAATTACATACATACCTAAAAATTATATTTTAATTAAACGAACAACGACATTATAATGTTTTAGTTATAGTAAAATAATGATTGTGTATTTAAAAAAATAATTATTTTTCTCAAAAAAGGAATTGTATTTTTTAAACTTAAATTTTATTAAATTATATAAATTTAAAATACATTTTTTTAATGTTAAATATAAAATTGATGTGACTTCTGTTATAATGATGATTTGTTTTGTTTGTATAATATTATTGCTATTATTTGTTTAGGGCACGCCGTAGTATAGTTGATTAAGTCAGTACGCTAAAAGCTCGAAGGTCGAGGGTTCGATTTCTGATGAGGTCAGGATTTTAAACTGGCTTAAAACATTATGAAAGCTCCATGACCCTGGGGTTGAGCCAGTCTCTAACGGAAATAGATAGATAGATGGGTAGTAAATTGAATTTATTGCCTTCTTTCAGAAGAAAGAAAATACGTATGCATTTACATTGCGCACGGGCCTGCTTGGCCGTACGTGCATTATTTTTCCATGAATAAAAAACTAAAACTAATCTTAATATAAACAAATACCTACAAATACACCTGTATCAAAAAAACAATAACAGGCTACATATAAGTAAAATCTATGTCTACACTACATCACAATAATACATAACTACACTCATCCATGAAAAGAACATGTGTATAAATAAATAAAAAAGTCCCATTCCATACATTAATATTAAAAAAATGCTAGAAAACAAATTAGAAGAAAAAAAACACGCACACATACACCCACACACCCCCACACGTATACACACCGCACGCTCATATCCCCCTCCCCCCGTCCCTGCAGACATCAAATACACTATCAGACTATTCAACTTATCAGACCTACTTATTATATAATATAATTAAATATCGAAAACAAAGACCATATTGAGATTCTTCTTATTGATAATACATATATCCTTAATCTACAGTTTTGTTATATCTCAGTTTCCTTACGGTATCCAAACATTTGCATGTTTTTTATTCACTCTCGATCCGTCCTAAAATATCCCAACACGCCACTCTCCCCCGATTCGACCTGAGAAATCTCTCCGGCAGCATCTGTAATCTAAGTTGTTCTGTCTCTCTACAGAATGCTATAATATGCTGCCAGTTTTCATGGTCATCGCATAGCGGGCATAGTTTAATGCCTTCATCATTTGTTAAATTATGGGCCATCCATCCCCCAAATGAAACCATGCAATTACACTTCTATCATCCCCATCCAAAGAGTCAATATATTTCTCCCTTCCCCATGAAAGTTTCAGTTCCGTCTGCAGGGTGAGCGATATTTTCTGGCTACACTCGGCTTATCTTCCATTGTTCAGACTGTTGTGTCCATGCTAGTTCTGGTTTTATTCTCTTCCTTACCTTCTGTTCGATTCCATCCATAAATCTTCTTCGGTAGTTTATTTTTCGTTATCCTTTTGAACTAACCCATCTTATTCGTGTTTTGATAATTTTCACTGGGGATCTTTGCACATATTTTTCTCTTATAAACATTATTGATAATTAGAGCCCGGATTTGCATGCAAAATAAAGAACTAAATATGCAAGCAAATATGCATGAAAATGTAGAAAATATGCACCCTAAATATGCAAAAACAGATTATAATAAAATCAAATAAATGATTTGCTTTGTGGGTAATGTTAGCTTATTCCTGGCTGTTACATTAGATAAGGAAGTTTTTCGTGGAGTTTTCTTGAGCGAAGTTCCTTCGTCTGTCAGTGAAGAAGGTTTTATACAATGAAAATATCCTTTCTACATCACATGATGTCACAAGTGCATGTGAAAAACACCACAGTTCTTCAGTGAATTCCTCTTCGGTTAGTTTTTTTTTTTCAATATCACCAGAAAGCATTTCACTAATTTGACAAATTCTATTGTAGCCAGGATATTTATTTAATACTTCACTAAGCTTATCGAATACGATTTTAACAAGACCGTAATATTATTTCTCAAAGCTCACGGGTATTCCCCTCCTACACAGATATAAATATACTCGTTAAGCTTATATGTAATTGATTGCAGAGATTTTATTAATTAAAAAATATTAATAAATAATTAATTACTAGTAATTAGCTGAAGAGAAAATTATAATTTAATACCAGTTTAGCAGTAAAATATACATTTATGCATTAAAAATCTAAAATAAGCATTTTCCCCGGAATATGCATTTCCATGCATTATCAAATACCGCTCAAGTTGTCTGTGAAGGGGCCTCTTAACGTGTGAATCATTTCCGCATATTTTTAATGCGTAAAACAAAACATGCATTTCGCATACAAATCCGGGCTCAATTCATAATATTCTCTGTCCTTGACATTCTTGCTGTTTACCGCCAGAAGTTGAATGTAATTAGCCTATTCTTCGTATATTTCTTTGCTTCTTTATATGTTGTATTTCTGACAAATTTATTATAAATGTTCACTTTTGTTTTTATTGTGTTATCTTTATACTGGATTTTCCTCATCTGCAAGTCAAATGTCACGAAACTTTAATGAGGCCCAATTGGTCCCCGAACATCATCATCATATTCACCATGTTTAGTATGAATGTGTGTGTTTTGTCTTATTGTTGTGTTGTCTCGGAGGAGGCCTTGATATTGAGTTGATCACTCTTTCGGGGAGACCCTCCATATCCTTCGGGGGCTAAAACAGTATGTATATGATCCATAGTTATAATCCCTCTCCCGGCAGGCCGTGTCACTGTAAGGTCCGGATGGAATGTGACACATAAAAGTACCTATAAGCTGATAGGTTAAATTGCGGGAATGGAATGAAATCTTTATCCCTTAAAATTATAATTAATTTAAATTATTATTAAATTTACAATAGATAGATCATCGGTTGATTAATATCTTTGACATCGTCCGATTCCCAATAGCCAATTTTGTCGGTCCATCCAATCTCCTGGTTGTAGATGTTTCTCCTTAATATATAAATATATTCCCCTGACTCCAGGAGGTTTAAGGTCTTCCTCTGCCTCGTCTTCCCTCAGGTTTCAATTCCAAAACAGATTTTGGTAGCCGATCCTCTTCCATTAGCTGGGCATGTCCATACCATCTTAATTGCTGAGTTTTAATATAATTTAAAATAGTGTCTTCAATTTTCATTTTCTCCCTTATAACTGAGTTCCTAATTTTTTTCTCTTCTTGAAATTCTTGCTGCCCTTAGTGTAAAATCCATTTCCGTTGGTAAAATATACTAACAATGTTGTCATTATTATTATTATTATTATTATTATTATTATTATTGTTATTGTTATTATTATTGTTATTGTTATTATTATTATTATTATTATAATTATTGTTAGTGCATAAAACTTAATGCTATTTTTGTTTTGTGAAACGTGTCCTGAATATAAGATTTTCTACTGCTCCAGGCAAGTAGAGTGATATATTTGGAGTACGCTTACGTTCTGTGTAAATGGATTATTTCATTGAAACTAGTGATGCATTTTTATTTTTCATAGCATTACTACAAACGCAACATAACTTGTGGTTTTTATCTGTTATGTCTCTTGCAGTAGCCGACTGGTCTAAGGATCATGCCTCTTGTCCCCATAGTGGAAGACATTTTCTCATGGAATTCAGATCGGTATTTGATTTGTTTCTACCAACAGAGTGAAACTTTTGAGTAGCTAAAATAAGTGATTGTGCGGATCGAAGAAAAAGTTATAACGGCTGGGGGATTCGTCATGTACCCCTATCACCATATTATAAATCTCTATAACTGCACACATGTGGATGTGAAGCCAGCGGTCGGCTAGTAGGACAAGACCTTTTAGGCCCGTCGCGTCATGAATTTTCTTAACTTTTATCTGTTGCTGTAAAATAAAATTCAATAATAAATCACGAAAATCATATACGTAAAGTGAAACAGTATTTAAGTCTCATTTTTTAAAAATACATATTTACATAATTGAAGCTGATAGCAGTCCGGCGTGGGTTTAAGTAATTCAGTAAGAGTTTTGTTACTATTGTAAGGATAAACACCTTGGTTAGAACATGGATGCAGTACAAGAACAATTTCTCAGGCCATATATCCCCGGGACCTAAGCTACTTGATGACGCCGAAACAAATAAACGAGGAGGTGCTAATCCCGGGTTGGTATCAAGTTAAGCCGAGACTTACTATAGCGTGTGAGACTTTAATGTAAGGTAGTTACATACTTTAAGTCGATGCTATAGAGTCGCGAATGTCTGAGAATGGAGGGAGCCACGTTATTGCTGCAACCATTAATGTAATTCATTGTCTTTTAGTGGATGAGGTGGTGGTACTATGTAGAAGTAATAAATGCCAGCGGATCGGGTTGTAAATATGGTAATGAGTTTGGACCAACAGAGACGCAAGATGAGACAGAAAGGGTTGCATTAGTAGAATACTAGCTAATAGTAAACTTAGAGATCACATTTAAGATTTTATCTTTCAACACTTCGTTATTTTTTTATAATTATATAATTAGTATTTTACTTACCTATAAACAAAACATTTTCCTTATTCCATAAAAAATTACTAAAATATGTAATTTGTAAATGCTGGCGGCGATTATGATAATAAAGGTAACAGTGATAACAAACAAAAATAATTTATGATATGAATTTCTGCATGGTTTCCCTGAAGCTAAATCTTATCTTTCTCACAAACTTTCGCGATTGATCCAATCCTCCTTTCATGTTTCTTACCTCATCCCTTCACCATCGGTCTACCTTTTTATATAGGTCTATATCCTGATTCTCAGGAAATGTTTTTCTGAGACGGTGTTAATAATAATAATAATAATAATAGTTAATAATAATAGTTAATAATCCATCCATCCATAGTAATTCTGCCCGAAGGCAGGTCCTTCACCGAAATCATAGCATTTTCATGCTATGCTTGCAGCTTTACTAGGGAATTGTGTAGGTGTGGTAGCTTCCCGTTGCTTTCCACACCGGTGAAGGATGATGAGATGATGATGATATGATAATGATAAGGATGATGATGATGGCCATATGATTTCGGGGACCGTTTGGGCCTTAAAGTTTTCCTGACATTTGTCTTACAGGTGAGGAAAAACCCCGATAAAAACCTCACCCAGAAAAACTGCCCCGACCGGGTTGAACCCGGGCCCCGCTGCGTGACAAGGCAGCACGCTACCTCGAGACTACAGCTAGTTAATAATAATTATAGTTAATAATAATAGTTAATAATAATAATAATAGTTAATAATAATAGATAATAATAATAATAATTAATAATAATTAATAATAATTAATATATAATTAATAATAATATTAATAATAATAATTACTAATAATATTAATAATAATAATAAATAATTAATAATATGATACTCCATTCCTCCTCCTCCTTCATAATCACTCCCTCTTCTTCCTCTATTCTTAATCTCCTACCTCCTCCTCCTCCTTACATACTCCCTCCTCCTTAATACTCCTCCTCCTCCTCCTCCTCCTCCTTCCTCCTCCTCCCTCCTTCCTTCTTCTTCTTCTTTCTTCTTCTTCCTTCTTTCCTTCTTCTTCTTCTTCGTCTTCCTTCTTCTCTTCCTTCTTCTTCGTCCCTTCTTCTTCTTCCTTTCTTCTTCTTCACTTCTCTTCTTCCTTCTTCTTCTTCCGTCTTCTCTTCCTTATTCTTCTTCCTTCTTCTTCTTCATTCTTCTTCTTCCTCTTCTTCTTCTCTTCTTCTTCTTCCTTCCTTCTTCCTTCTTCTTCTTCTTCCTTCTTCTTCTTCTTCCTTCTTCCTTCTTCTTCCTTCTTCTTCTTCTTCCCTTCTTCTTCTTCTTCCCTTCTTCTTCTTCTTCCTCCTTCTTCTTCTTCCTTCTTCTTCTTCTTCCTTCTTCTTCTTCTTCCTTCTTCTTCTTCTTCCTTCTTCTTCTTCTCTCCTTCTTCTTCTTCTTCCTTCTTCTTCTTCTTCCTTCTTCTTCTTCTTCCTCTTCTTCTTCTTCATTTCTTCTTCTTCTTCTTCTTCTTCTTCTTCTTCTTCTTCTTCTTCTTCCTCTTCTTCTTGTTCTGCTTTCTTCTTCCTTCTTCTTCTTCCTTCTTCTTCTTCTTCTTCTTTTTCTTCTTCTTCTTCTTCCTTCTTCTTCTTCTTCCTTCTTCTTCTTCTTCTTCTTCTTCTTCTTCTTCTTCTTCCTTCTTCTTCTTCTTCTTCTTCTTCCTTCTTCTTCTTCTTCTCCTTCTTCTTCTTCTTCCTTCCTTCTTCTTCTTCTTCCTTCTTCTTCTTCTTCTTCTTCTTCTTCTTCTTCTTCTTTCTTCTTCTTCTTCCTTCTTCTTCTCTCCTTCTTCTTCCTTCTTCTTCTTCTTCTTCTTCTCCTTCTTCTTCCTTCTCTTCTTCTTCTTCTCCTTCTTCTTCTTCTTCTTCTTCTTCTTCTCCTTCTTCTTCTTCTTCTTCTCCCTTCTTCTTCTTCTTCTTCTTCTTCTTCTTCTTCTTCCTTCTTCTTCTTCTTCTTCCTCCTTCTTCTTCTTCTTCTTCCTCCTTCTTCTTCTTCTTCTTCCTCCTTCTTCTTCTTCTTCCTTCTTCTTCTTCTTCTTCCTTCTTCTTCTTCTTCTTCTTTCTTCCTTCTTCTTCTTCTTCTTCTTCCTTCTTCTTCTTCTTCCTTTCTTCTTCTTCTTCTTCTTCTTCCTTCTTCTTCTTCCTTCTTCTTCCTTTCTTCTTCTTCTTCTTCTTCCTTCTTTTCTTCTTCTTCTTCCTTCTTCTTCTTCTTCTTCTTCTTCCTTCTTCTTCTTCTTCTTCTTCTTCTTCCTTCTTCTTCCTTCTTCCTTCTTTCTTCTTCATTCTTATTACTCTTATTATTCTTATGGGGCCCGCCGTAGCGTAGTGGTTAAGGCACTGAGCTACAAGCCGGAGGGTCGAGGGTTCAGTCCCGTTGGGGTCAGGATTTTTAAACTGATCCAAACCCTCTGGCGGCACTATGGCCCTGGGGTCGACTCAGCCTCTAACCGAAATGAGTACACCAGACGCTTGTTCTGGGGTAAAGGCGGCCGTCACGCAGGGCTGACAACCCGGCTGACATCAAGTGCCGATTGTCTAGAAAAAGTGGGAGCCTTAACCTCCTACTACCCCAAAGGCCTCCTGAGGCCTGTTGTGGGATCACTTTACACTTTTTATTATTATTATTAATTATTAGTAATTATTATTATTATTATTATTATTAATTATTATTATTATTATTAATTATTATTATTATTATTATTAATTATTATTATTATTATTATCTTATAATAAAAAATATAGAAAAATCATCTGAGAAGAATGGCAAGAAATAGACTTCCAAAATTGGCATTCCAATATACCCCAACTGGACATAGGGACCAAGGAAGACCAAAACATCGGTGGAAAGATCAAGACCATCTTCGCTAGGTTTACCGTACAGGCCACATGGCCTAAAACGAATTTGTTCATGATGATGATATTATTATCTTCTTCTTCTTCTTCTTCCTTCCAAGTATTAGGCCAAGGCCTTTCAATTATTATTATTATCAATTATTATTATTATCAATTATTATTATTATCATTTATTATTATTATCAATTATTATTATTATCAATTATTATTATTATCAATTATTATTATTATCAATTATTATTATTATCAATTATTATTATTATCAATTATTATTATTAACATTATCATTTCATTATTATCAATATCATTTATTATCATGATAGTTTATTATTATAATTATAATTTATTGATATCATTATCATTGAGGAGTATAATGATCATTTATGATCATGATCATTTATTATTATCATTAGCATATATTATTATCATTAGAATTTTTGTATTATCATTAAAGTTGTTTATTAAGTCATTATGCAATTATTATTATCATTATCATTAATTATTATTATCATTATCATTAATTATTATTATTATCATTATCATTAATTATTATTATTATTATTATCATTTTTCATTAATTATTATTATTATTATTATCATTATCATTAATTATTATCATTATCATTAATTATTATCATTATCATTAATTATTATCATTATCATGAATTATAATCATTATCATTATCATGAATTATTATCATTATCATTATCATGAATTATTATCGTTATCATTAATCATTATCATTATCATTAATTATCTTTATCATTATCATTAATTATTATTATCATTAATTATTATTATTAATTATTTATTATTATTATTAATTATTATAATTATTATTTATTATTACCGGTACTTACTTACTCACTGGCACTATCGAACCATACATCCCTATTCAGAGCTAATGCTTTCCTATCATTCCTGTATAATCTACTTCCCTCAAATCATAGTTCATGTTATTCTCCCACCTCATTCTTGGTCTACCATCTGGGCGTTTTCCTTCCGGCTTTCCTACAAGAAGCTTCCATGCAAGTCTTTCATTCCCCATACGTACAACATCTCCTGCCCATCGCAGTCTATGAGACTTAACTGTTCTTATTATATCTGGCTTCCTATATGAAGTCTTCTCCATTCACCTGTCTGTTCATCTCTCTTTATTCCAAAAATTCTCCTAAGTACTTTATTCTCAAATACTTGTAATCTCCTTTCCTCCCTTAAAGTTAGAGTCCATGTTTCACACCCATATAATATAACTGGTAGAATAATAGTTTTATATATTTTCAGTTTAACGTTTTTTGAAAGGAGTTGGGACATCAAGAGATTATTATTATTAATTATTATTATTATTAATTATTATTAATTATTATTATTAATTATTATTATCATTATTATCAGTATTATTATTAATTATTATTATTTATTGTTATTAATTATTATTATTTATTATTAATTATTATTATTAATTATTATTATTATTATTATTATTATTATTATTATTATTATTATTATTATTATTATTATTATTATTATTATTACAAATTATCATATAATACAGTGAATTTATTCAGTCGGTAGCGTTTGACACTCATAGTCGGGAGGTTCCAGGCTCATAAACCGGTGCCAACCAATCTCACAGAGGTTGCATTTTTTTTAAGTTTTCGAGATAAATAATGTGTTCCAGCTTTATTATAATTAAGTATTGATCATAACCCATTTAATCACAATCTCCAATCCATATTATCATTAAAATTAACATAGGGTCATATATAAACACATCAACTACTAGATGCAATCAAAAATTTCAAAATGTATAGAGATATTAATTAAATAAAAATAATTTAGTGATGGTAATAATACTATAGTAATATTATTGTTAATATTTTTTACCTTATTATATATTGTTTTATAGTTATTGTTGTTGTTATTATTGTTATAATTATATTCTCGTAAGATGTAAATTTAATGTTCACCAAAATAATTTAGGCGATAGTGAGATTCGTATTCGGTAATTCTCGAGTTCAAATTCCGGGATTGATCAAATGTATTAATATTTTTTATTTATATTAAGGAATATTCTGGGTTTTCATTGTCACGATTCATTTTATATTAATATTAACTTCATAATTCATTAAAATTGCCAATCTTACACAATAAAACGAAAGGATTATAGAATCAGTTGATAAAAAGGCAAGTATCCTAGACGCTATTTCAGTGATGATATTTAAATGTCTAAAAATAAATTAAAGATATTAATATTGTTAAGTCTTGAGAAATTAATTTCACATTATATTTCAATATTGAATATTTTTAATGTCCATCTCCGAAGATTTTAATGTTAAAGTTATACTTCGTTGCTTATTTATTTAGCCTGATGGAGTTAAGGTCATGTGACCTTCTCTTTCACTCAATCTGGGAGAAAATATGATAAAACGCAATACTTGAATAGTTGCCCCGAAAAAAGAGATGACAAACAAAAATTCGAAAGTTGAGTTTTCAGTAGATTACTGATCTCTCTAGAGAATACTCGTATCCTGTCATGGTGGATGTAAAAGTATCCCTACTCTCTTCCAGGCCTGTTCTATTTACTTTTAAAAATTGGTTTTCAAGCGAATAGTGGCTATCTGTAACAAAATGACGAAAACAGTTCGTCAAGTCATGAGTACCAGTGCATAAAAACAATTATCGCACATGTGCAAATTTTTTCCACCACCGTTCCGATAATTCTATCATCTTACAGAAATTGAGTGAAAATAAGAAAGACAAAGAACGTAACGAAATAACATTAAATGAAAAATACATATTGAACACAGATTCAGTTAGAATTTTTATAACTGAATCAATATGCATTTACGTATATTTCTTATTGTAGCATTTTTAGTTAATATGGGTTAGATCGTTATTCCACTCTATAAAGATAGATAATGTTTCCGCTCAATTCTGTATTAAACTATTAATATTCAGTTAGAAGCATGTTATTTTGCTTTCAAAGCTGTATATGTTTCCAATAGGATGAGAGATTAAAATGTATATGATATAATAAAGGCAATAGCCTCGAAATAAATATTATGCATTTTTTTTCTTTTTCCCAACAATTTGAAGTTTGTGGGTTAGATCTGTTTTCGGGCTATTTAATTATAACTTAGGTTACTAGATGAACATTTCGTCAAACTGACAACAATATGAATAGTATTATAATACTATTATTAATAGTTTATGAACATTAATACTACAGAGCTAATGATTTCGTTGTCAATTGCTCAACATTAGATACTAACATTTGTCATCATATATGACGTGACAGCCCATTTTCGGCCCTAGCCTTCCTCACAAAACCTTCCAGACTTCTCTATTTGCTGCTAAATTCTTCTAATTTCTAATTTTACTAATTCTAATATCCTGCAAGACATCCTCCTATCTTAACTTTGGTCTTCCAACTTTTTATTGTTTATAATGGTTGTGCCATGTAGATATTTTAACAGTTTTTTTATTGTCCATACGTACGATATCAAATGTCCAGCCCTGACTAATATATTAATTCTTATATATTTCACTAAATCGGATTTCTTATATAATTCACAATTTCTCCTTCTTCTCCAAACATCACCCTCATTCACGGCCCCAAAAATAGTTCTTAATATCCTTATTTCAAAAGCAGCCAGATATTTCTCATCTGACTTAAGAGTCCAAGTTTCTGAAGCATATACAATTACTAACATTAATACTACTTATAAAAAGTAAGTACACCGCTGTGGTCTCGAGGTAGCGTGCTGCCTTTTCACGCAGCCTGCCCGGGTTCGATTACCGGTCGGGACAGCCTCCTCTGTGAGGTTTTTTGGGGGTTTTCTCACCTATAAGACAAATGTCAGGACGCTTAGGGCCCAACGGTCCCCGAAAATCATCCGGCCATCATCACCATCCTCACCATTATCATCAGCGTCCTTCACAGGTGTGGAAAGCAACGGGAAGCTACCACATCTATAATTCCCTAGTAAAGCTTCAAAACAGCATGAAAATGCTATGATTGCAGTGAAAGACCTGCCCTCGGGCAGAACACTTATGGAATGGAATAAAAAGTAAAGGAAGTAATATTAAATATATCAGTTGCCAGCCCCTCTTGAACAGACATGGAAAAGAAAAAAATACGGAAATATAAATGAATAAAGAGCAACTAATCTATCAGTTATTCTTCTCGATGAATATTTTGTGATATTAAAATTAAGCTGAGAGAATATACGTAGTACTGCGGTGTGAAGAGAGAGTTAAACTAGTAACTTTTTCAATATATGTTATTGATGGTAGGTAATCGTAATCCACGGCCAGGATTCCTTTTCTTGGTGGTGTGGAGCTTGCGGATATTGCTGCTCGTTTGTCTTGCAGGGTCTCGCAATATCGCGGGCGTCGTGGCGCTGATTGTGGCGGGACTGAAATCCGAACCTAGGCCGATTTGTCATCCCCAAGCACACAGGTCAACATTCCCGCTCAACTACCACCCTCTAACACATGGGATACATTTGTTTTTCTCTGTTCATTTATTTCTTTCGTTCTGTCGCCTCTATCATTGTTTGTATTGTTTCCCCCTTAACTTCCTTTCAGAAAACTTAATTATCAAATTCCGTTTATCACTAATTGGTCACGTTTTTACGTGCTTTACCTTAGTTCCCAAAGTAAATTTTGGGTTAGAATTTCATTACCACACAATTGTATCGCAATTAATAATAATTGGACAGAACAACTGTGAGGCAGAACAGGCGTGAAGTGAAGAAGAAGAATAATAATTTCATAATTAATTAAAATAAGTAAATCCACGAAGCACAAGTTAGGCATCAATGTTTGAGGCTCGTATTCAAAATATCTAAGATTCAAATCTAGGTGCTGACTGACTGATTTCTTTGTTCCAATCTTTAATATAAATTCTGCGTTGAAATTTCATTTCCAGAACACATTTAATCATAATTATCATCTCATAATGATTAAAAATTTACATAAGTGAAAATATGACAAACTCAGTCTATTTTAACAACCAAATGTCCTAAACGCTATATGACTTTGAAAGTTAATCATCTATAAATCTGTATTTAAAAAAAACATGAATATGTATAATAAACGATTTTTTTACACAGAAAACTTAAGGATAACAAGAGGCATTATGTTCAAAATTGTTCCAGCACCTGAAATACATTGATGTAAAAAATAGTTTATAGTTTAAATTTGATTTAACTCAGCTGGTTGCTTTATATGAAGCGCATGTGATATAGTTTCACGAGGTCTTAGGTTCATACCACAAGCACGTCGAACTAGACTACGGTTTGTTTACGATTTTCCGCAGTTATAAGCCAAATTCTCAGTTCAAATAGAATAGTCTATAAAGACTGTTAGGAGACCTGTATTTAAGTGTAACAGATTTGATTGGGTATTCCTCCAATATAATAAATCACTTATTATTTATCGGTTCAAATCGAGTTCATAAATAATAACTTACATAAAGCCACATGATTAAGATAGAAAGTCCGTCACACAGGAACAGCGTAAACCAAGGGATTTCTCAACAAGTCGAATTTATGGTCCGAGTTTTCCGGTTTTGATATATATATATATATATATATATATATATATTGTTAATTAAACCGTATGTGTCCTGTTATTTTGCGACAAAACAAACATGGCACTTGTTAAAGCGATTTTAGTTAATGATTACAGGTAAATCCCTACCCTTCTTCTTCTTCTTAAAAATAATTTGTAGGAATTTCATCCTGTTTATTTCCAAAATCACTCCTCGGAGGAAGACGTATTGGATGTGCATTCACTGTCTATCCATCTTTTGGCTGGTCTTCCTCTTGTTATTCTCCCGTCCATTGGTCTATCTTCTTTAGCTCTTTTTTGCAAGTCGGTTGTCTTATATGACTCTTCCAGCATTTTCGTCTATCTATAATAAATTTGGTTATGTCTTGAATATGATATTTGTCCCTAATTTATGTGTTGTGTATTTTATCAAATAATGTTTTCCTCCGAATGGTTCTTAAGATTTTCATTTCACATGTGCTTATTATTTGTTTAATTTTTGTTTTATCAGCCTTAGTTTCTGCTTCATATACGATAACAGGTCGAACTATCGTTTTATATATGCGGGTTTTGTTTTCTATTGACATATGTTTGTTGCGCCAAATTAAATCTTTCATATGTCCTGATATTTGTCTACTTTATCAGCTTGTTCCTTTACTTCTATTATTACATTTTAGTGCTTGTTATTAATATATCTAAATAATTAAATTCTGATACTTGTTCTATAATTTTTCTTTCCACTTCTAATTTGAATCTTGCTGGTTATTTTGATATTGTTAAGCATTTTGTCTTATTCGTGTTAATTTCCATATTGTATTTTCTGGCATTTGTATCAAATTGATGTAAAGATCTTAAATCCCTATCGTATTGGTTGTATCTTGTTTATTTTTTATAATACCTTTCTCGTCTTATTCCAATGCCATATACGAAGTTTCGTTACGAAAAATCGAAAATTGCTACTGATAGAGCGATTTATTAATTTTCTTTTTTGTTCAGGCGGGCCCCTTCCCGCTCTAAAAATTGAGGCATTGTCATTTTCGATGTTTACTAAGTAGGATCGATGAAGAATCGTAAAAAAATAAAAATAAAATAATTTTCATTAGAATAATTCTATAGCTACAGTAAATTCTATCGAAATTAACGAAGGTAAATTATTTAAGACAGAAAATAATATATTTCGCAATCGGTTAGAAGCTCGCCTCTCACCGCAGGTGTCTCGAGATCGAATCTCGGTTTTCGTGCTGGATGATATGGAGTTTGAGCAGGTTTTTTCGGGATTTTCTCCCGTTTACTCATGTCACAAATTTCATTCCACCATTTCTGCATACTCATCCATTTCGTTCATCCGCATCTGTGACGTTGCGTCAGGCGTGATCGGCCCCTATAATTACCTCATTATTCGATCCGACCCGAGTTGAACTTGAGTTGAGGATATTATTATTATTGTTATTATTATTGTTATTATTATTGTTAGTATAATTATTGTTATTATTATTATTATTCTATCCATAGTAATTCTGCCCGAAGGCAGGTCCTTCACTGCAATCATAGCATTTTCATGCTATGCTTCCAGCTTTACTAGGGAATTGTGTAGGTGTGGTAGCTTCCCGTTGCTTTCCACACCGGTGAAGGATGATGATGATAATGATAATGATAAGGATGATGGCCATATGATTTCGGGAACCGTTTGGGCCTTAAAGTTTTCCTGACATTTGTCTTACAGGTGAGGAAAAACCCCGATAAAAACCTCACCCAGAAGAACTGCCCCGACCGGGGATCGAACCCGGGCCCGCTGCGTGACAAGGCAGCACGCTACCTCGAGACCGCAGCGGTGGACTTATTATTATTATTATTATTATTATTATTATTATTATTATTATTATTGTTATTATATTGTAAACAATGTATTTGTGAAAAAAGTTGAATTCATTTTTCAATTAAATGTTATAATTTAACAATATTTTTTAAACTAAAACTGCGTTCATGAACTTTGTTGATAAACTACAGAACTATGATATTGTTAGCTTAAGAAAAATTGCAAGAAGTGATTGTGTCATACGCTGCGAAGATATCTACTACAAACTTTCGGAACACTCTATATGAACTTGCTCATTTAAAAAAAGAACGTACTGTAAAATAGATAACGAATTATTAAATTGCAAAGCAAGTATTTAATGTGTATATATTGGAGAACGTGTCTTGTTTTTGCATTAAAAGTTTTACAAGCTATATTACTTTGTATATTTACAATTTTGCCTTTATGGGGAGGAAGCTTATATTCGAGGGAGGTTATGAACAATCTCGACAAAGAAATGCGAGGCAGGCAGGGTTGGTGGTGAGTCGGCGCTTATTATAGCATCTTTTATATGTTATCGTATAGCCTACTTAATTTTTAATACTGCTACATTTTGCCATTATCTCTTGCAAACGCGCACCCCGGCGCGGAAACCACTTTCGGAAACCTGATGACGTGGTAATTTTGTAATCTACGGTTACTAACATGGAACTACTTACACCGTTTGTAAGTTCTGAGTACAGTCACATGCACAAATATACATGTGGTAATTTTAAAATGTAGGTACAGTATATGTTTGCATGATAGAGCAGTGGCACATCTTGCTTGCAGAAGCGGATTCACAAAGCATAAAAAAGTTGGTCCCAATGGAAAATGCTCGAATATGATTCCGAGGTTCATGAGTTCAAACCCAAACGAGGTCTATGGATTTTTTCAGGACGTAAAAATCCTGAGCACGGCTTCCTTTGGAAAAACGAAGAATATCCACGTGTCCCATGTCACATATTTAATCACGTAAGGGTCTGAAGTCTAAATTGAGAAATCTACAAGAAAATTTGTCGGTCCTTTCAAATCCAGCTTTCAATTTCGACACTAATGACAGAAGTTACTAAAGATTGTAGTTAAATAAAGTACTAATTACCTATAATACATACATAGTTTTCTGCCCAAGAGCAGGTATTTCACTGCAAACTCAGCATTCTCCACTCTTTCCTTAACTCAGCTTTCCTTTTTGTATCCGCATACAAACCATTTATTTTAATATTGTCTTTTATTTAATGTATTTTTCTGCCTCTAACTCTCTTTCCGTTGACCATTACATCTAGGGCATCCGTCAGCAGGCTAGTGGCCAATCCAATTTCTTTTCCTCTTCTTTATGAGTTCCAGCATTGTTCTTCCTTCACCCACTCTGCCTAGCACATCTTCACTTTTATTTTGTCTGTCCATTTAATATGTTCCATCCTTCTCTATATCCACATCTCAAACACTTCCAATCGCTTTTCCTCATTCCGTCTTAATGTCCAAGTCTCTGCACCATACAATGCTACACTCCACACAAATGACTTCACTAGCCTCTTCCGTAATTCTTTTGCTAAAGGTCCGTAGAAAATGCTTCTCTGCTTGTTAAAAGTTTATTTTGCCATTGCTATCCTCTGCTTAACTTCTTGAACGCAGTTACTACCTATAAAAATATACAAAAAATGTTCCTAGACCATTGATAACCCCTCTATAAGTTATACAATACCGATAAACAATTTATTTACGAAATATAGTAGGCTACGTAAACTACTTAAGGGTTAATAAATGACAATAGGAAGTAGCATTATGATGTTTTTATAAGAAACTAGCTAATACCTGGCGTGCGCTGCTGCGCCTAAATAAACGAAAATTAATGTGCTTTTATGTTTAGTTGAATAAGTAAAGGGAAAAATAATTATACATTTATATTTCTTAGATACCCATGCTGATTACCCGGCGTTGCCCGGGAATCTACTTACCCCGATCTTCTTGACATAAATGAGTTGAAATACGAACATTAATGTGTTTTATGTTTAGTTAAATAAGTGGCAGGAAAAATTTATATCGTAATTATTTTTAGATACCCCGTTGCTGTTTACCTGACGTTGTCCTGGAATCTACTCATCCCGATCTTCTAGACATAAATGAGCCGAAAGACAAAAATTAATGTACTTCTTATGATTAGTCGAATAAGTAAAATGAGTATAAATGTATATCGTAATTATTTTAAGATTACCCGTGCTGATTACCCGGGAATCTACGTATCTCGATCTTCTTGGCATAAATGAGCTAAAAGACCAAATTCGTTTTTGTGAGTTATCCGTAAAAGAATACTCGCCATGTATGAGCTGCTATGCTTGCACAGGAATCTACATGCTTGTCTCGATCTTCTTGGCATCAATGAAACACAAAAATGGTTATTGTGAGTTATCCGTAAGAGATAAACATATGCTGTCGCGGACTTTTTTTGTAGAGCTTTTTGATCTATTGAATTCTGTGTACATTAATTTTGTATTTATTATGGTTTAGGCAGCGTAAGCCATTTAAGCGTCCAAAGAGCTATTTTTTTCACGTTTTCAACTGTAAAGGGCGATGTTTAAGGGTGTAGGAGTTGAGTATCATAACTTTCTTATACCCTATGTTCATCCCGGGAATCTCCTGAACATTTTGCAAAACGCCCCATCACAATCGAATCAACGGCATGGCCGCGCATAAAATACGAAAACATACATACATACAAACAAACAAACAAACTGTGTTCTATTTGAAAGTGTATTGTTTGTCATGCATACCATCATCAGCTTTTCCAGACTTAGGAAAAAGAGTCTGGAAAAGCTGATGATGGTATGCATGGTATATCGAAACATGTTCAAATAGAACACAACACGTTATGATGTAAAATGACTCCGGATTCAACTTACATATTACTCAAGAGTTATTTATTGCTCATTACCTTCTTCTGTTTTTCTCTTTTGCCTTTACAGCGTTTGTATTTACTGATATTATTGACTCTGAATGAACCTAAAAATCATGAATATGCCTTATAGTTCATTTTAAAGGGAAGTAAAGTAATAGAACATGCGTCGTATATTTATGAGACGTAAAATAATAATATTGAAATAAGAGGTATCTGAGTGAAATCTATCGGTTCTATCACGGCTAGATCTGAAATGCGGGACTAATGATCTACGCATTTAAAGAACATCGTTAAATAAAATGATAACCGACTGTTTACAGATCTGTAAGTAGGCCTAACGTACAATACCACTACTACTAACTATTGCTACCACCACTACCATCACCACACCACTTATTTTTCGTTCTCTTTGTAAGATATTCATATTATCTATTCCTCAACTAAATTTTCCTCTCAGATGATAGGCACCCATTGTTTGTCCATTTCATTAGATGTTTCTCTGCTTCTATTATACCTTCCATAGACCGTTAATTTTGCTAATATGTCTTGTTAATTTGATAACGAATTACTATCTTATATTCTTTATGAGTCCACCGCTGTGGTCTCGAGGTAGCGTGCTGCCTTGTCAAGCAGCGGGCCCGGGTTCGATCCCCGGTCGGGGTAGTTTTTCTGGGTGAGGTTTTTATCGGGGTTTTTCCTCACCTGTAAGACAAATGTCAGGAAAACTTTAAGGTCCAAATGGTCCCCGAAATCATATGGCCATCATCATCATCACCCTTATAATTATCATCATCATCCTTCACCGGTGTGGAAAGCAACGGGAAGCTACCACACCTACAATTCCCTAGTAAAGCTGCAAGCATAGGATGGAAATGCTATGATTGCAGTGAAGGACCTGCCTTCGGGCAGAATTACTATGGATGGATTCTTTATGAAGAAGAAGACTAGTAAGAAATTATAAGGAAAATCGTCTGCTGGGCCTGATAGTCCGTGCCATCTGTGATTACAAATATGTGCAAAGATTTTTTAAACGCATTATGTCAACTATATATAAGCACCGGAGACCTAGTCGCCTCTATGCATTGTTTTGACATGGAGCCCTCTACCGGAATACCCACCCAATACAAGGTATTTTAAAAGTGATAGTTAAACATTTTGGGACGAGAAGTAAAAATGAAGAGAAGCACATAAAGTTACAGTATTGAAAATTAACCGATTACGAGAAGTCAGTTTTTTTTTTGCTAATTAGGACTCGCTGAATAATGAGTCTGAGACAGTTCGGCTATGACGCGGGATCGAGCAAAGAGAAACAACTAAAAAAACCAAAATAAAAATTGATACAAAAATAAACTGTTCACGAGCAGTCACTTCACTAGTTTTAAATCCCTTTGTAGTTAATATTAGTGAAATTCATGGTGAGATTCCGCTGAGGTATTATGTCACAAAATTAAAATGTATGAATAAAACTATAAAATCGTCACATTATAGGTCCGAAGCAGAGTGCTTCAACGAGGGTCAACAAACACAAACCTACTTCATTCTGCTGATAATGGGACTAGTCCCGAAAGACCTACAGTGTGTGAAAACATTTTAAGTTGAGGAGACGGACCTAAAAGGTGACTATTTTATAGTTTCATTCATAAATTTTAACCTTTGTAGATAGGCTGAAATCTCAATTGTAAAGTTTTGGGATCGATTCCTGATATATTTACGCATGTGCAGTACGTCCCGTTCCCGTCTTGTCACTGATCTTGTTGGAATTAGTGCTGATTATTCAGGGAGCCCCAACCACCTTAAAAAACTAGCATTGTTATCCGTTAATGCCAGGACCATGGAAACGTTTTTGCTTCTCCTAATATATACTTTTCATCCATATATTTTGGACCATTAATTTGCAACATCCTGTGCTTATGTGTGTATCTGTTTGCGTGCGGAACATATAGACATTTGCTATGACTGATAGTAAATATGAACATTAATAAAATTACATTAAATTCCATTACTGTTATGTAACTGTTTTATTCTGAATTTAAAAAACTGCAATATTATAATGTGAAATATTTAAGGTTAAACGATAAAATATTGAAATTCTCCTGAATTACTATGTAGGCTACAACTTTTCTTTGTGTTCGCTATCAATTTATTGAAATTATTTTTGTGGTTTCCATGGCGTAATTGGAGTAATTTCCTATGAAAATATACGTAATTCAGTTGGACTCGTGTAATTGGATTCCATGCAATATATGAATTTTAAAACGGACAATAACTCACTAACATTGTTATTGAAATTGCAATGAAAAATTTGATTTACGGAGAAAGATGTAAAAAATTTCATCGTAATGGAGTCTATGATGGTCAATAAACTAATTTTCTATAGAAATATAGAAGCAATAACATTTTGACGTCATATTAAAATTTTGTATAACCTGAAGAAAAAAGAAAGTAAAACAAGTCATATTTTGTGTTTTTGTGTGATTTTGTGTTTGTGTGTGATTTTGTAAGATTTTCTGTTGGTAAGATCTTGTATTTATGTGATTTATGTGTGTGTGTGTGTGTGTGTGAGAGAGAGAGGGGGGGGTTGGAATACAAACAGCGAAACATCCATATAAAAGTATGCAGTTGTTAATTCATCTACTTCGGACATGAAATAATTATCATATTAAAATTGCAACTGCATTCAATAAAGCAACATTGCTATTACTTACTTACTTACTTACTTACTCACTGGCACTATCGAACCCGTAGGTTCATGGCCGCACGGACATAAGCTCTCCATACATCTCTATCCTGAGCTAATGCTTTCCAATCATTCCCTGTATAATCTACTTCCCTCAAATCATAGTTAATGTTATTCTCCCACCTCATTCTTGGTCTACAAACTGTCCGTTTTCCCTCTGGCTTTCCTACAAGAAGCTTCCATGCAAGTCTTTCATTCCCCATACGTGCAACATGTCCTGCCCATCGCAGTATACGAGACTTAACTGTTCTTACTATATCTGGCTTCCTATAAAGACCATGTAGTTCATTGCTATGTAGTCTTCTCCATTCACCTGTTTGTTCATCTCTCTTTGGTCCAAAAATTTTCCTAAATACTTTATTCTCAAATACTTGTAAACTCCTTTCCTCCCTTAAAGTAAGAGTCCATGTTTCGCACCCATATAATATAACTGGTAGAATAATAGTTTTATAAATTTTCAGTTTAACGTTTTTTGAAAGGAGTTGGGACATCAAGAGTCTCTGCAATGCATAATAGCACGCATTTCCACAATTGAGCCTATGTTTAATTTCTTTGTGCATCTCATTCATATTTGTGATTATTGTTCCTAGGTATTTGAAATCAGCCACTTCCTCAAAATTTCCCTCATTTGTAATTAGCTGTCCATTTCCATTATATAATGTATTTCTACGTGTGACCATATATTTCGTTTTATTTTGCTATTAGGTTGATTAAAATACAGTTAAGACTATACAAAATAATGAAGAATGTACCACTGCCAATTCCTTCTTACATTAGGGTATAGTTCGATAATCTCAAAATATGTTATTTGTTTATTATTCTTTGTTTAACTTCTCCTTTTATAAATACTTCTCTAGGGTTATACAGGAATATGACCTGCTGCAAGAAGATTTTTATAATTCTGGATCACGAACGTGCTTCTTGACCACACAATTACATAGAGGAGATCTCCGAACGAGTGATCAACTCAATGCCATGATCAACTTCAATTCAATACAAGCATTTAAAACAAGAGAAATTATCTTTCACTCGTACATTTGAAATGTCTTCGAAGTAAAATTCTATCCCTTTCTTCTTCTTCTTCTTCTTCTTCTTCTTCTTCTTCTTCTTCTTAAAAAACTCCCGGTGTGTTATGAATATATAGAGTATTTTACATAATATGTTCTGAATACATAGAGTATTTTACATAGATATTTAATTATTTTATATAGATTATTTTAATTATTGAAATAAAACAGTTGCTGAAATAAAACACTTAGACATATTATATTTCAGGACAGAGTTTTGATTATGGCAGAACAAAGTATTCAAGGCTCTGTAAAATCTCTGCATTTAGACTAATGGAATGTTAGTACAGTTAAGTTAAGGTAACTGTAGGTCAGTTTTAGTATATAAACCTTGAAAACATGGGACTCTGTCTGTCTGTGTAGTGTTCTGATGGGTAAGTCTGCACACCATTTATCTTAATAAATTCGCTAGGAACAGTTAGAAATGTAGTCAAGTATCTTAAATATTTTAATACTGTTTTTTTAAAGTGTAGGAATTAGTAGATACTTATTAAAATGTAAATTAGGGTAGATTGACAATCCCCCATCTCTCTCTCTCTCTCAAACCTAAAGAAAGTTCGAATGTAGATTTTCTTAATATAAGCTTAGATTAATTATTTAGGGTTAGAATACTTAGGGTTATAGTAATCACTATTCTCTAGAAATAAAATAGCTAAAATTAAGAATCCATTTATTTATGTTCAAAAACACGTATGCCTTTATAATTAATACATCCACATACTAACGCTCGGCTAGAACCTCATGCTGCCAAAATTTCCAAGTCCCGAAGGTCCTTTAAGCCCTAAGAAAACCAACAGTTTGTAATACGGTGAAGTGATCTTCTGTGTTTTGGATACATTTTTCTTTGCATTTCATAGCAATTTATTGGTTGGCATAAAAATATATAATAAATATAAAGTTAATATAGAAAAGTCTTCTCTCGCAAACATCACATTAATATATGGTTAAGTTAGAAATGAGTCGTAATTAAATTATTAATATTTTGTTCGAGCATAATACAGAATATTTTGTCATATGGAAGTGAAACTTGGTCTTTGACGGAATTACAAAAGAACAAAATTAGAACAGTTGAATTTGATTATTTTAGAAGAAGCCTCCAAAAAAACAAGACAGGATAAAATTTCCGATTGAGGGTCTTTCCACTTTTCAGCGGTTGCCCTTTTACCAGCCGGCTGCTGGCCCTTCACATCCACATGTGTCAATCACAGAGGTAGATGATCAACAGCCAGTGTAGGGGTGACATGTGGTTAGCATGTCGAGTCCCCCAGCCGTTATAGCTGGTTCCTCAACCTGGAGCCGCTACTTATTGTAGCTACCCAATTGCCTCACGATGCTGGGTGGGCACCGGTCCCATACTGGCCGAAATACCATGAGAACATTTCTTCCCCCATGGAGACTCGAACCAGCGCAAGTCCCGTAGCTCTGCGCCAAGGCTTCCTACCTTAACCGCTCGGCTACGGCGCGGGACCAGGATAAAATAAGAAATGAATTCCTTTGGAGAGAAATGAATGTCACCACATCTGTTGTTAAGAGGATTGAAAATCAAACGCTTAAATGGTATGGTCATGTACAAAGAATGGAAAATGAAAGATGGCCAAAAAATATATACCAATGGTCACCCCCTGGAAGAAATAAACGTGGCAGACCAAGATGGAAATGGAAAACCTATGTCAGAACTATAATGGATGATCGGAATTTGGAAGAGGGAGATTGGAATGATAGAGATAAATGGAAACTGAAGACAGCAAACCTATAAGTGGGGGAAAGCCGAAGAAGAAGAAAAATATTTTGTTCAATAAGAACCTATTGAAGTAATCATAAAATAAATTAAATTTGGTATAGCTGTAAATATACGATTCAATTATGAAAACAAAATTATATTCTGTAAACTTGCAAAATCGGACCGTTAGAAGAAAAGGCTGGGACAGACAGGACATTTGGCACGAATGGTGAATAAAAGAAGGGCGTGGAAACTTCTTATAGGAAAGCCAGGAGGAAAACTCCCAGTAGGTAAAACAGGAATGATATGGGAGACTTGCATTAACCATGAAACGAAGAGGTGAATTATACAGGGGATTATTCCAAACACTGGATAGGGATGTATGGAGAGGTTATGTCCGAACAATCTTGACGATGGTGTTACTTAGATACGAGCTGTGGATTACCAAGAACCCAACATTTGAAATTTGCTCTAGCGGCCGCAATTTCAGTTTACTTACAACGAAACTAAATACAACCGATTTACTTTAATAAAAGATAAATACATTCTGTAAACTAGCAATCTCAGAACGTAAATTGACTCGAATAAGGAATCCGAGTAGTTAACGCGGAAACTAGGTGACGGAATTTTTACGCATGTCATTTCTCTCACTATTAATTCTAATTTATTTCAATCATTGAACGCAGGAATCTTAGTTACAGGCAGTTAATTCTGAATTTTCTAGGGCATTCGATAAGTAATGGCAACACTGCTATAACATTACAAAAAATAGTTAGGTTACTTTTGACATTACGAACTTAATTCATTGTCTCTTGCTACGTCATCTATGCGTTGCCAAATCTTTGGAAGAGGATGCACTCCATCTGCAGCACCATTTCTGGATATCTCTCTAATCGATCGATTTAGAGCTTTCTGGATATCAACTCTTGATTGAAATCGAATGCCTCATAGACGTTTCTTGATCTTTGTGAATAAGTTATTGTCACAAGGGCTTGTGTCTGGTGAATTTGGTAGATGTTCGAATACTTCCCAATTCCACCTTCTAAACAAATTCTACTGAACATCCTTTTAGGGCGGTATTACTTTGTTAAATATGAGAAACAGTGAATATATTCACAAAATATTGCTATTTGGAGATTTTAAACATTACATATTTATACAATTAAGACTGCTCAACAACATGCTACAAGATTACAATGATCACCACTAGGATCGCTGTTTCACAACAGTGTTGCCATTACTTAAAGAAAATGTTTAAGGGGGGTGATGGGTGAAATTTCTATTTTATACATTGTTTGAGCTAGAGACTTGATTTTTTGTACAAACATTCACTGTTTGATACATAATGATGTGTTTAAGTTTCATTCTTGTGAGACATTTATTTTATGAGTAATTAAAAATTATATTTTTAAAAATTTGTATATATTATAATTAAATGGGTTCCATAATTTTTAGTAAACATTTTTTTACAAGACCCCTATAATATTAAAAAAAATCATGCATTAGAATTCTTATAATGTGAATACAAAGGGAGAAAAAATGTACCTCATGCGTGGAATTACAAAAAAAAAATAATTACATACATTTTATTTTTTATTTCATAAAATACTACTTCAATCATGAAACCCATGCACTACTTTATTACCGATTGTTTTTAGGACATGTAGTAAAAATTTGAACCTTCTAGGAAAAATGTCTGATTTCCATTCAATTTTGAATGTATAAAAATGCAGTGAAAATAAAAGTGTGGAAAAACAAGTTTAGAGATTTGCATGCAGGTAGTATTTAACTGGCTCAGCCTTTTAACTCTGACGTAATTTAGGGCACTTAGAAGCGCCATAGGCCTCTGAAACTTTGCCAGCATATACATTAGAGTACAGGCTATTTTTTAGTACAAAAAACAAAAAAAATGCCAATTTTGATCTCAAATGGTAAATTTTTCACCCCTTAAAGTTAAACTGGTACGCCGCTCTAGTCTCGTTACCATGACCTTGCTATCGGCTCAGCCTCTAGCTGAAACAAGTACCGGACATATGAAGTGGAGGGTAAAAGCGGAGTTGACAATCCGCCTGGCATCGCGTGCCGATTGTCTAAAGAGGTGGGAATCTTAACTTCCTATTACCCCAAGATCCTCTTTAGGATTATAGTAGGTTTACTTTACATTTATCTAAGACTTCAACGTTTGCTTCCGTATATAATTTAATGCAGTAATACATGAAAATATTGACAATGATGCCAATGATGATGATGATGATAGTGATAATTTAATAATCTTTTTCCTTTCATGTGATAGACCTAGTGGTCTGTTACGGTCTCAATCCAACGTTTGAAGGGTCTGCCCAATGATCTTTGTCTGATGGCTAGTAATTTACGATTTGACGTGGTATTCTTGTTCTGCTCATTATTCTTACGTGAGATTTCCAGTAGGTTATGTATTTTTTGCACAAATTCCATGATTGATTCTGTTTGTAATTCTTTGAGAATCTCAGAATTACTTTTATGGCCTGTTCTTGAGTAACCTGCAGTACGTCTCATAAATTTCGTTTCTGTCGCAGTTAGTCTTTGTTCATCTACATTGCGAATTGTCCAGGCCTCACTGCCGTAACATAATATGGGTCTGGTCAGTGTTTTATAAATTCTAGTTCGTGTGTGTTGCTGTACTGTGTTTGGCTTGAAAATATTATTTATAATTCATGTTACTCTATTAATTTTTATATTTTTTTATTAAAATCTTTTTCCTCTTCGTATGTAACTGGAAATCCGTGGTAGTTAAATGTGTTAGTTTGTTGTAATATTTTATTATCTTCTGAATTCGCTATATACACAATGTCATCTGCAAATAATAGGGTGTCGACATTATATAATCTATTAAGTGTCATGTGGTTATAGTCTCCATACTTTAATAATTGAGTTCATGTATATTATGAAGAGCATTGCTGAAAGACCACAACCTTGTCTAACTCCTTAACTAATTGGTCTGCATTCAGAGATTTTATTTCCAATCTTAAGTTGGATGTAATTATCCTTATAAATATCGTAATGTTAAGAATAATAGTGATGATGGTGGTGGTGGTGCTCATAATCATGATCATGATGGTGATGATGATAGATATCATCATCATCATGAACAAATCCGTTTTAGGCCACGTGACTTGTGACGGTAAACCTAACGAAGATAGTCTTGATCTTCCTTGGACCCTATGTCCGCTTTGAGTATATTGGAATGCCAATTTTGGAAGTCTGTTTCTTTCCATTCCTCTCAGATGATTTTTCCATTCTTGTTGGTATATTTCTATATATATTCATTTAAACTTGATACTCCAAGTTTCTCTCTGATAACACTGGTCAACATGATTTTTGTCTCATGAATACCAATAGTTGTACTTAATGCAGTTTTTTATCGTGTTTTCAAATATGTACTCGGAATTTCTCTATCACCCACAGTTTTTTATTTCAATTTTAATTAATAGATTTAAATAATAATTTTTTTAATAAACGTTTTTTCGTCCATTTGTCCATCTTGGTTCAGTGAGCGATAAGCAAGGGGAACACCTTCATCATGTGATTTCAGCTATGGAAAAGAGATATCAAGGCAAATGGAATCCTAATATGCTGGCCGATTATTGTTGGACCATCAAGAGGGGTGCTCCACAGGCGAAATATAGCAGAAAATCGTCATTTCTTACTTCCTATGTGAGCCCGAATGTTCGAATATTATGTAGTTACGAATGTAGAAAATATTAAAGTGTTTGCAATTATAAATGCATGTCTCTCGGAAACCTTGCGTGATGGAGAAAAACCGATATCATATTTGAATTCAGGAGAAAATATCAGAATCATATTATTTTTCTTTCTGAGACAAAAAAAAAAGTTTATTTTTGCTCAGTGTAATAGATAGACTAACAATAATCGGTAGACCAACATAATAATTTAACAATGAAGATATAGCCTAACAACAACAACATCATCAACAATCGCCTTCTCCGAGCGGTATAAGGTATCATGTTTAAGGGACATCCGCCGGTTCGAGTCCCCATGTGGGAAGAACATTTCTCATGGTATTTTGCCCAGTATGGGATTGGTGCCCACTCAGTATCGTGAATAATTTAGATAGATACAATAATTAATTAGTCCAGATTGAGAAAATTAGCTATAACGGCTGGGAGACCCGATATGCTGACCACATGTCATCCCTCTACCCGCTGATGTTCCTGCATCTCTGCAAATGACTCATTTAGATGTGAATCATGCACCTTGATTATAGACCAAGGGCATTCTGGGCCTGTTGCGCCATGGAGTGTAGTATAAAACGTGAAATTTAATGAGAAGAATTAAAAAAAATGATAAATTGAAATATCAGTCATTTAATACTTATAGAAGAACGAACTGTAGAGGGTTCAAACTTCATAAATAATAATGATAGTGACGATAAATTCTAAGTTGTAAGCCGATTTTTTGAAAAATAATATGAAGACAAGTTGTTATTTGTGTTCCCAGCTGTTTTGTAATAGTTTACATTAGTGAGACACAGGTGGCATGCTTCCTCTTGTTTCCTGAAAATGACAGTACAAAAGGCGAAGCATGTTGTTTAAAATTAGATAGAGGGAAGAGGTGGATGTGCAAGAAAAAACAACTACTATTAAAACTTCCATATCGGTTCTCCTGCACTTGCACGCAGGCACAAAAATCTGCTAATTTGCTAGAGTGAGAAGTATTGTTTTCTCTCACCCCACTTCACCTTCTTTACGCTGTGCACAGTTTTGCAGAGATAACGCTCTTTCTCTGAGGTCTGCATGTGGGGCCAAACCCACCCTCACACTATTGCTGCTAATTTGTTGACAGAATTTCTTATGCGAGAGCGTGGTCTGGACTCGAAAACCTGCGATCAGCGCCTCTCACGACGAAAAGAGAAAACAAGGAAACGAGGGAAAATTAAGGAGTGGGGAGGTACGGATGACACATTTGCTGAGTTTGCGGTCCACTTGTAAATAGCCACTGGAGCTAAATGGACATACACACTTGCTGAGTATAGAAAACAGCCATTATAAAGTCCATACATGTACATTGGTAAGGACAACACCTTCCCTCTACTTTTTTTTATAATGGAGGAAAATCTGCTTGGTTGATAGTAATTTAAAAATACTACACACAGCCAGTAACCTTTTTTTTAAAGATAAATATTATGTGGATAAACACAGATAAATTACCAATTAAGGAAGGTTTTGTCTCAGTTGTCTTACACCTCGTAAGCCATATGTTCGAGTTGTAATTATATTAAAAATAGTGGTCTTTATAGGAAGCCAGATATAGTAAGAACAGTTAAGTCTCGTAGACTGCAATGGGCAGGACATGTGGCACGAATGGGGAATGAAAGATGTGCATGGAAGCTTTTTGTAGGAAAACCAGAGGGAAAACGCCCAGTTGGTAGACCAAGAATGAGGTGGGAGAACAACATTAATTATGATCTGAGGGAAGTAGATTATACAGGGAATGATTGGAAAGCATTAGCTCAGGATAGGGATGTATGGAGAGCTTATGTCCGCGCGGCCATGAACCTACGGGTTCGATAGTGCCAGTGAGTAAGTAAGTAAGTATAGTTCTTATGGAATTGAGAGTTTTTGTTCTTGTCTTAAAATTAATACCTCGCTTGCAGGCCCGGGTTCGATTCCTGTCGGTACGAGTTTCCTATGTAAGGTTTTTTTCGTTTTTTTTTTCGCCTGTATGACGAATGTCAGGAAATTTGAAGGCCCAAACGGTCCCGAATACCATCTGACCATCATTATCAGCACTATCATATTCTCCTCATTAGAGTAAGTTTAGTTCAAGGCCTCTCCTAGCGCATCATTACCATCGGGGGCAGCGTAATCCCGCCTTACAGTCGCCCCATCCTCAGAAGTGAGTTACTAGTATGCCATGCAAGGATACCAGAAATGTCATAATGACAATCTAGTGGCATTGTTTAAAAAAATAAATTACTGGTGACAATTTTTCTCACTTCTATAACTTTAAGTGGATAATTTATTAAAATATTTGTACTGTGCAAACTTCCTTCTCACTCCCATCTATGTTGCGCCTGATATTATTTAGTATTTGCCTGTAACGCATTTCTGTTGTGTGTATTTAACTTTTGATATACCTGTCAACATAATTTTTAATTAAATGAATAGTAGTAATGAAATTCCAATATATAATTTAATTTACTTTAACCTAACGAAAAAAAAACCTCCTTGTTGGCCACTTTCAGATTTTAACTCGGAACTTCACGAATTCGAGTCTAAACCACCAACTCCATCTATAGTCAAATCATTTGAATAATTACGTTCTAGCTAACTCACTGGCACTAGCCAACCAGGAAGTTCAAGGCCATGCGAGAATAAATTTTCTACATATTCTTATCTTGAGATAATTTTTTCCATCGATCTCCTGAAGTGGTCCCAATCCGGAGATTCGAATAAGAGACTACAGTATCTCCGGAAAATTCTGCCCCATTGTAACTCATGTCCGCATTTCTTGACTAGTGTAATTGTACGGCGAAAATTTGTCACTACTCTTAACGCTTAAGATCTCCAATTATGTAAATTGACCAGATGTATTCTTGATGACTTAACATCCAATAAACTGATTAATTTATCTCCGTTTTTTCAGATTCTGGGACGAAGAACGACTTTGCCCGATGAACTTCATTTTCTCAATCTTTTGAAGAATCCCTTCTGAAACTAAGAACAATCGTGAAAATATGGGTGCGACATGCATTTTATTAGCACAGAAAGTAGGATCTTCAGGAGCAGAGAAGTTAAAATGGTTGCCAGAGCTGCCATATGGACTTGAAAGACAATTTATCCAGGTTCTGCCGCTAATACTTCTGTGCTCTTGTTATATAACTCCAAAAAACAATATAAATTCAAAATCGTATCTAAGTTAAATTTGTGAAAAATTGAAATGGTTTCGGAACTAGCTAGAAGATAGACAAGCCCATATATCACTCTGAAGTCAGCAAGGAATAGCTTAATAGCTCAGAGAAACTTGGCTGGCCATACACTGTAAGCTTTTTCAGATTTCTCCCTCTGTTATACTCAAGCCATGTTATTGGCCTATACATAATAGAGAGAAAATATATACAGTTATGCACAAATATAATTCTATTATTTTCTGAGTAAACCATATTTTTACCCAAAGTGTATCACATTTTGAATATATTTACTATAAGAAAATCCAACTGAAATCTGTTCATTGCTACTTTTATTTCGAAACAAAAGAATAATAGTAAGCTTGCCTGTCAGATATCAGAAAAAAGTACGAGTGGTTGTACATATGGATGTTATTCACCCAAGTTAAGTCTGCATGACTAGCGGAGAAGTGTATTAGAGCTAATGTCGCCAAGCTATTTCTCTATGGAAGGGAGAATCCCTAAACACATATGAAATATCATTACATGGTTTCCAAATTAGACGACCTCTGAAGGTTTCGGATAATTTAAAATCAGTGTGTTTTCATTTCTCTATTACCAGACTCACAACAAGACACAGCAGTCGGGAATTGGCAACATATAATGAGGAAGGCAAAGGAGGGACAAAACTCATTCCCCTGTAGTAACATGGTTGCCGGATTATTCATTTGGTCAACGATGCTGTAGGCAACGGGTCATTTTAAAAAGCACAGTATTTGCCAGCGCTCCCCTCACAGTAAAATAACATAATTCAAGGGACAGGAAGTGGCAACATAGTAAGAGGAGAAAGAGAATCGACAGCATAATTCTATACCTTATCCGCTCTTAGAGTGATCCTAACATAAACAAACGCCAATTGTATCCTTCCGCCTTTCGCGCTACAATTACTGTCACATTGACAGGGAGCACCTGTGAAGTATATAAGATGTGTAATCATTGAATGGGGCATGTTGCAAGAAAGCTGGTGAGATTTTTTACAGAAGTTGTGAAATACATTAAAAATAACTGTTTTTTTACCACTAGTCAAAGGTTTGCCAGACATGTGTTTTAAAAATTTAAATTGTGACACAGACCCGACATATTCAGCCAGTTTGTTGCATCAGAATCGAGTGAAGCATGACTCAGATGCATCATCCATATGTAATAAACTATTTTAAGTTGTAATTATTGATTAGGTATATTTTAGAATATATTCTATGTTTTGGATAGTATTTTCATTCATGAAGAACAGGTATATTCAGGGGACATATTTTTAATTTAATGAATTACACATGGGACTTTTAAAAACAAAATGTCTGATTATAAGTCAAGACAACATGTTCATCGAATGGAAGATCACAGAATACCCAAACAAATGTTAAGATATCAACTTGCAGGAAGAAGAAGACCAGGACGTCCACTCAAACATTTTGGATGGTGTTTCTCTTGAGGCCGAAACAGGTCAACAAATGGCCTAAATTCGTGAATGTACTATGATGATAACTACATTTTAACGTTCTTACTGCTTCTAGATCGTACGTTGATGTCCATAACCAATGAAAAGCGAGCAGGTCACATGGTTTTGTTTTGATGAGGATCACTTTAAGAGCGGTTAGCCTTTAGCATATTTGCCGCGTGCAGTTATAACTTGGGAGAGTAATAGAAAGAGGAACGTTATATTTAGGGAGGGAGAGAGATAGAGTCAATAATAATGTGGTTTTACAGCTGTGATGAGTTGGTAGATGGGAATTCCATATTCATATCCACTTTGAGGTTATGTGTGTATAGGCCTACGTGTATTTCTGATTCAAAAGAGACTAGCGTTCACTGTTAAGTTAATTTTGCGATGAAGGTAGACGTATAGCTGGTGTATATTATCCTACCATTAGCTTCGTTAATGTCGACGAACATAAATTAACAAACCAAAACACATCAAGCTCGCTTAAATGGAGAGTTAGCTGACGGAATTTAAAAGTAATGAAACTATAATTCAGACAGTAACACATTTAACTTGAAAACGCATTTCGATAAGCTTCGCAGATTTAATTCCGATGAAATGGGCAAATAAAAATTCAGTTATTACGTAGGTAATTGTTTTATTTCCTTTGCAATACTATTGATTGATATCAACACGACAGTAATGTTTTTTATACGGTGTTACTGAATATCTGTTATAAATTAGGTATTAGGCTATACGATTCTATGAATTTTATAGATTTTACTTTATACACTGAGGAAAGTATGTGTGTAGAGTAGTCCTAGCAGAAAAGTAATTAATTCCTAAAATAACTTGCATACGTATTGCTAAATTAATGTTGATTAAGATATTTTACATACAGTTTATATCAGAATAATTTTGTTTAATATAAACCTTACTTATGGTAAAAAATCAGGCTTTCTCTCTCCCTGTTTATTACCTTTACATGATTTTCTCACTCTGTGTTTTGCTTGTTTTTCTCTTTATTTCTTCTCTTTCTTTACTTTTCTCCCCCTTTCATTTTCTCTAATGTATATATGTATGTATGTATTTATGTGTATATATAATATCTTCTTCTTTTCTTGTAAGCCCATGTTTCCCTTAACAGAGAATTAGGCACTGCCACCCTACAGGGAAGAATTTGAACCATACTAATTTAGTTACACTTGTTTTCGTGTAGATGTCATTTGAGTGGTCCGTGGTCAGCGTTCCGCCTCATACTGACATCTAGGAAACCAAGGTAGTACTAGGACGAGAAAAGTCGGTAAATTTTGCTTAGAGGCCTTTTCATTCAGGCTTAAAGATCTTTTACGAGCCTGAAAATCTTCAGACTCGGGACCCACGGCTTAAAGTCCCTCCCGGAGGACTTGCTCCTTGGATTTTTCCATCCTAAAAAATCCATCGACCCCGGCCGGGTTTGAACACGCGAACCTCGGGACCAGAGGCAAGGAGCATAACCACTAGTCCACCGCAGCCGATATATATAATATCTAATTTTTCTATTTTGCATTTCTTATTCTCTACTGCTTTCCCCTTTCTTTATTACTATCAAATGTCTTTCTCTTCCACACATAAACGCTACATACATTCGTTAACTGTAACAACATTTGTACTTTTTTTAATAATTTGTAATATTTGTAACATTAGAATATAAACTTTACTTTGCAAAAAAGAATGGTCATTAATAATGATTTCACTATACTTTTAATATTAATAGTCCTTAAAAACGTTATGAAAATGGTTTTTACATGTGAACACCATTTTTTAAACAAATCGTTTGAATTATTGCTCCATTGAATATAATCATTGAATATTATAGTGTCTGATGTTTTCCTTTAATTAGACCTTGACGTCTAAGAACAATCTAAAATGGTAATCCTACGGATGAGATACAGTAAGGAAACTGCGTAATCTCCCAAAAATATGGACATTCTCGACTAATCACTTACCCAGTCCGTTATCACTTTCAAAAATTAATAAGTTTAACATCTGCTACATATATTATTACTATCTTAGCAAACCCCTACTTTATTACGTCAATACTGATTTGTGCTTTGTGATTAATAGTAAAGAACGCTTGCAGAATGACTTAACAATAGAGTTGAGTCTCATTAACAAGATCCAGATTTAAATCTCGAGGGCGACGACTAACTTAACTGGACATTTTTCAAAACAGATATATGTTAATCAATACATTATGAAAAATAAAAATATTAGTTTCCACTAATTATAAATTACTCTAAAGATTTATCATAAGTAATGCCACGAGTGATTTCCAAATTATCGATAAATTCACGACTCACGAAACGAGGAGTGAATTTATCTAGAGAATTTGAAAATCAAGAGTGGCATTTGTTAGGACTATTTAACGAATTAGTCACAAATTATTATTTAAATATAGTTATTTAAAAATATTTATATATTTAATGTAAATGGTTATATTTGAAAACAAATGAGAAACGTTGTTTCATTTGTTCATCACTGCAAGCAGATCATATTTATTGTCAAATATAATCGCAATATTGTAAGAATGCACCTTAGTGGATAAAAAATGAACCACATCATTACAGGTTATTGATTAATTTCTGATGTCCTATAATGTAAATATGTCAATTATATTTTTCTGCAATGTTAATTCTTGGAAATAATACGTTTAAGAAAGTGCAAACAGTAGTTTCATTTTTTTATGGTATAATCAATTGCTACGAATGTTTTTCTATTATATTTCGCAAGCAGAATCTGTTTACATTCGTGCACTACATAGCCTATACAATCTGGGAGCCACTTCAGAAAATGAAGGCGATAAAATGAAAGTGATAAAATCGAGGTGAAAAACGACTGTGATTGGTTGCAAATCAAAATTCATTGAAATGTGATTGGTCATTGACTGTCATTTGGGTCATGAGTTAAAATAAATAACCAATCATCATTTTACTAGTGTAGGATCTGATATAAAAGTCCTGAAGTTAGTAGAACGGTTGAAATGCATCTGCCATCTATTAATATTTCGAAATGTTTGTATATATACCCTTAATATTCTATATGATCGGGTTCAATACAAAAATAATGTTAAATAATACGACTACTAACCCATTAAAGCAACTTTTGAAATTACAAAATATTCATTTCATGGCCTTGGAAAGTGAGGAAACACTCAGAAATAATAATCTTATTCGGAAAGAATGTTAGTAAGTTAAATATTGAACACTACGATGGGTTGTCACACAAAAATATTTTCTAACTACTGTCACCAGATTTATTTTGGCGGCAAATAAACTAATTTAAAAAATGGTAATAAATTGAATTGGCGTTTATTTGATGAAAATCCATATTTTATTTAATTAAATGAAATAAAAGTTAGTTTTATGTGATTTTCATATTTATTAAAATATAAATTAGTAACAGCTGTTTGGGTATTTTCTACCTTCTTCTGATAAATGTATTCATGTCTGAAGAAGGTAAAAAGTACCAAAACAGCTGTTACTAATTAATATTTTAATAAATATGAAAATCACATAAAACTTTAAGTTTTATTTTCATTTAATTAAATAAAAAACCTGGTATTTTGACATGAAAATATTATTTTTAGATGGTGGAAATTAAAAGAGAATAAAAAAAATAATACACGGATGAAACTTCACGTATGATATTACTTACTTACTCACTGGCACTATTGAACCCGTAGGTTCATTGCCGCGCAGACATAAGCTCTCCATATATCCCTATCTTGAGCTAATGCTTTCCAATCATTCCCTATATAATCTACTTCCCTCAAATCATAGTTAATGTTATTCTCCCAACTCATCTTGGTCTACCAACTGGGCGTTTTCCATCTGGCTTTCCTACAAGAAGCTTCCATGCAAGTCTTTCATTCCCCATACGTGCAACGTGTGCTGCCCATCGCATTCTACGAGACTTAACTGTTCTTATTATATCTGGCTTCGTATATAGACTATGTAGTTCATTGTTATGTAGTCTTCTCCATTCACCTGTCTGTTCATCTCTCTTTGGTCCAAAAATTTTCCTAATTGCTTTATTCTCGAATACTTGTAATCTCCTCTCCTCCCTTAAAGTAAGAGTCCATGTTTCGCACCCATATAATATAACTGGTAGAATAATAGTTTTATATATTTTCAGCTTAACGTTTTTTGAAAGGAGTTGGGACATCAAAAGTCTCTGCAATGCATAATAGCATGCATTTCCAGAATTGAGCCTATGTTTAATTTCTTTGTGCATCTCATTCCTATTTGTGATTATTGTCCTAGGTATTTGAATTCAGCCACTTCCTCAAAATTTCCCTCATTTGTCATTAGCTGTCCATTTCCATTATATAATGTATTTCTACGTGTGACCATATATTTAGTTTTACTGATATTTACTTCCAGTCCTAATTTATTAGTGTTACTCAATAGTGTGTGCGTGTTGTCCTTTACTATCTCCTCGCTATCACCCAATAGTACTACATCATCAGCATAAACTAACAGCTTATTAATACCATTAAGTTGTAAGCCTTCCTCATTCTCTGAAAATTTAATGACATGCTCTAGTACAAAATTAAATAGTAGAGGAGATAGTGCATCTCCTTGCTTCAACCCATTCTGGATTTCAAAAGTGTCTTAAAACTGTTTGCCTACACTTACCCTATTCTTTGTGCCATTTAGACATATTCGTATAAGTCTAATAAACTTTTTAGGAATTCCGAACTCCAGCAGGATAACTTCTCCCTCTTTATTGAATCATATGATTTTTTTAAGTGTACGTATAGTTGATGTACAGTACCATTATATTCTCATTTCTTTTCTAAAATCTGTCTTATACTAAAAATCTGATCTGTTGTAGACCTGTTTCTTCTAAATGCACATTGATGATCCCCTAGGATGTCATCAATATAGGGAGTAAGTCTGCTTACTAATATATTTGTTAGAATTTTGTACGAAGTTGAATGTAATGAGATGCCCCTGTAGTTGTTGCAATCAGTTTTATCTCCTTTCTTATACATTGGTACGATAATTGATTCCTTCCATTCATCTGGAAGAGCTTCTTTTCCCAAATCATACTAAGCAACCAGCGTATCTTGTCCATCAATTTTTCTCCCCCTGATTTTATCAGTTCTGCTGGGATCTCATCTGAACCTGATGCTTTATACATCTTCAATTTTTCAATCGCCATTTCAACCTCTAATGCACTTGGTTCTGCGACTAGCATTTCTGCTGTCTGTAAATTATCCTCCGCAATGTCCTGTTCTGTATGTACATTTAATAACTGATTAAAGTAACTTTTACATCTATTTAATATACTCCTGGAATCTGCAATCATATCCCCATTTCATTCCGATTTATGTTTGTTCAAGCCTTAAACCCTTCCTTCTCTATACTAATTCCCTGATATAATTCCCTAATGATCCTATTTTTTGCTTTCATTTCAAGATCATTAATCTTCTCTCTCAAATATTCCCTCTTTTTTATCTTTAGTAACTTGGTGGTTTCCCGTCTAATCCTGCCCAATTGCTCTAAATTTACCTCATTTGGCTCGTGTAACCATTTCATTTTTGCTCACGTATGATATTAAGAGAAAATAATTATAATATCTTAGTGTTTAAGGGTTAGTTGTCCTATTTTTATTTTACAAACGATAAATTAAATAACGTAACGTTATAAAAAGTTAGCATTAAAGAAAACCTTGTTTTAAATTGTATTCTTATTTTGCAATGAGAGATTGTACAAATAATTATATGCAACTGGATTTTCACTGCTAATTGTTATGTATTAGTGTTCTGTATTTGAAAATATCGGCAATTGTGGTAACTATTTTACGCCAAAAAATTGACAAGTTATATAATAACTTGCCATATTAAAATAAATCTAAATAGTCACATTTACAGTTGTTTACTTCACAGCATAAATTGTTCAATGTAAGAAACCTTTACAGGTGATGGGTAAAATTGATTTTATAGTGTAGAGGAGAGCAATATGTAGAGAATAAAATATGAAATCGAAAAAATGTGTAACATACATTGTATCTTTTACTAAATCCTAACGAGTATATACGAATAGTTTTATATTAATTGCACTATGAACGATTGATTTTAAGTACTCGTCTCTCAAAATCATCCATCATAGGACATGCGAAAAGCACTGCTATATTTTCTAATTAATTATTTAATAATTTAAGTAGTTTTAATAAATTAATATTTGGAAGTTCATATGTTTAACCCATAATGCATTAATTGTTGTAACTGCTGCCCATAGAACTATAGACACAGTTATCACTGTAATCTCTCATTATTATTAAACCGATATTTTATAAAAATTGGGAATTTTGTTTCTTTTGTATGATTTTTTTGTTACTAAATTTTATCAACGAATGTCTGTAATAAGATGCGTGACTCAATTAAGGGTATAAGTAATTTTAAAATAACAATTAAATGTAGTTTGGTTTTATAGTACATTTTAAGCATTCAGTTAAGTACATTTTGAGCGAACACTTACAATAATTGCAAGTGTTCGCTCAAAATGTACTTAAATGAATGCTTAATTATTAAGCTTAAATATTCGAATATTCTTCATCTTCTTCTTAAATGGACTACTGCCCAATAAAGTCCTTCGCCTCCTCCAGACATCCCTCTTCATAGGAAGCCTTTCACAATGGTTTATTTGACATCTTTTAAGATCCTGGCGCACACAATCTCACCATCAATTCTTAGGTCTTCCTCTCAATCTGGTTCCTTGAGGTTGTAAACCAACAGATTTAATCATTGTTTCGATCCACATTTTGAAATTTTACATATTTGTGATAAGGGTAAGAAGTTAGATCTTTTGGAGGCTGTAGAAATTAATAAATTTAAAAGTAGTAAAAAACTGTTAAATTCTCAACTTGATTTGAATTAATCCCCTTTGTTAAATTAAAAAAATTCAATAAATATTGTTGTTAATTAAATAAAAATAAAACGTAGTTTTATTTGATTTTCATATTTATTATATAATTCAGTGACAGCTGTTTCGGTACACTGTACCTTCTTCTGACATGTTAACAAATTATGAATTTTGTTCCAACTGATCTAAGCAACAATACAACAATATTTATTTAAATTTTTAAATTTAACAAAGGGGATTCATTCAAATCAAGTTGAGAATTTAACAGTTTTTTACTACTTTTAAATTTATTAATTTCTACAGCCTCCAAAAGATCTAACTTCTTACCCTTATCACAAATGTGTATAATTTCAAAATTTGGATCGAAACAATGATTAAATTGGAATAGGTGGTTAGCATATTTTGAATTTTCTAAATTTCTGTTATATGCTCTCATGTGTTCCTTTATCCGAGAGATAAAAGGTCTACCAGTTTGTCCTATATAGACATTGTCACATGTGCCACACTTCAATTTATATACACCTGATAATTTTTCTTTTTTTGTTTTGGTTTTATTGTTTTTTATTATATTTTGTAGAGTTTTATTAGTTTTAAATGCCACATTAATGTTCAACTTTTTAAAGTGTTTAGATATTTTATTTGAAAGTGGGCCTATGTATGACATTACGACATATTTCTTTGTTTTCTTTGGGTAAAGGAAAAACTTTGTTAATTGCTTTTTTGTAATGAAACTTCTTAATTAAACATTCTATAATTTCAGGGTCGTAGCCATTATTAACAGCCAATTGTTTAATAATATTCAATTCATTATTATATTCCGAGGGTGAAAGAGGGATATTTAAAAGTCTATGAATGTAACTATTAAAGGCTGCCATCTTATGAGTATATAGGTGAAGAGAAGAACTATGGATAGTGGTATCAGTATGAGATGGTTTGTGAAAGATACCAAACTCAAACTTATTATCAATGTCTATATAGGACAAACTGGTAGACCTTTTATCTCTCGGATAAAGGAACACATGAGAGCATATAACAGAAATTTAAAAAATTCAAAATATGCTAACCACCTATTCCAATTTAATCATTGTTTCGATCCAAATTTTGAAATTTTACACATTTGTGATGAGGGTTAGAAGTTAGATCTTTTGGAGGCTGTAGAAATTAATAAATTTAAAAGTAGTAAAAAACTGTTAAATTCTCAACTTGATTTGAATGAATCCCCTGAAATTTAAATAAATATTGTTGTATTGTTGCTTAGATCAGTTGGAACGCAATTCATAATTTGTTAACATGTCTGAAGAAGGTACAGTGTACCGAAACAGCTGTCACTGAATTATATAATAAATATGAAAATCAAATAAAACTACGTTTTATTTTTATTTAATTAACAACAGATTTCGTTTACGTATCTATTGTTTGGCATTCTATTAATATGTCCAATCTATATCAAACGGCTGAACCTTGTGTGTGAGACAATATCAAGATCTCCTAATAATTGTATTAAATCTTTATTATATATTCTTCCCCAGATGTTATCTACACTAACTGCTCCCAATATTCTTCTCAGTACCTTTCTTTCAAAATATTAAAAAGATTACAGATATGAGTCAAATACCCAAGTTCCAGAACCATAAGTAACGATTGGTCTAATTAATGCTTTATGTATCTTGATTTTGGTATATCTAAGAACAGAATGGCTCTGTAATATGGGAAGAAGAGCAAAATATGTTTTATTTGTAATTCCAATTCTTCGATTTATTTCAAATCTTAATTTATTTTTTATTGGTTAAAAGAGTTCCTAGATAGACAAATTAATTAACAATGTCAAAATTATAACTCCCCATAGCAATTTTTTGACCCGGTAGGTAAATTTTTCTAGAAACAGTCATGAATTTGGTCTAATTTTTATTTATATCCAGTCCAAGTTTACATGTTTGAGTTACCATTAAATCATTATTTTACTAGACTTTTTTTATTAGAATTGTTATTAGAATTATTAGTATAATAGTAGGCCTGTTATTGCTATTTAATTAATATATTCGAAGAAATGGCAATTGATTAATCCTGATCTGAAGCACTGATGCCTTGTCCGATTAAGATAGAAACCATGTAAACATGTTGCAATTGCCATAGTACAAATGAGAATGACAACACAACCGAACGAATTTGTTCAAGCTGTATCCTAGCGCTTGGGAGGTTCTGTATTCAAATTCCGGGCCAAGTAACTTGATTGAACTTTTTTTCTGGTTTTCTCAGTTTTCGAAGCAAATTGTGGATTAGAATTTCATTATCAGAACCCATTTAATCACATTCACCATTTTATGGTAGCCTATAATCAAATAAATAAGTAGCGCACGCACGCACGCACGCATGCATACACACACATACACACATATATATTATATGCGCTTTGTAAATTATGACCATAGATGTCAGCGTATACAAATATTGTTGATGATAATGATAATAATAATAATTATTATTATTATTATCATTATATTAAAATACGTAATAAATGTAAAAAAAATGTAGGTTTGTTTTAGATTTACGACAACCATCTCACGCACAGATTAAATTGTTGCACTAAGTTCTTAGCTGTTAAAGAATGACGCTAAATGGAATACTACCTACCAATATTTCGTTTTGATACTGTCCATCGTGCTGGCTAAGGTGGTAGCTTACCTGTTTACTGATTAGTGGTCTCGGGTTCGATATTCGGTTGGGTTAGAACTTTTAATTGTAAAATTAATTAAATTTTAAAAAATCAATCTCGGGGCACATTAGATTGTGCCTGAGATTCCTGCATTAAATGCAAATCCCTCCTCAGTACATATGTTGAGAAAGTTCTTCCGTCAGATGGGGACGTTAAGCCCCGTTAATGCTTTTCACAGATGTAGACTGCATATCGGTACCTGGTTTCACCTTCCCTTCTTTTCATCATCATTCCTCGTACAACACATTTTACTCCACACAAACACACAAACATACTTTCACATGTATACAATATAATAATACAGCATCAACGTAAAATAGTCTGCCGAAGTGGTGCATAAATTTAACAGACCTACTAGCGCCATCTATCCTCCCAGCACGGATTCCGAAGCACGAGAAGTACTGTGGGTGGCATTGAACACACACTTCTTTTGAAACTTTGCAGCAATAGGCTGTAATTCTCTTTTACGAGGAAATGTAAATTCACGTGACATTTATTTAAGATGGAACTCTGAATTCTGATAAGTAGATTATATCCAACACGATACAGATTTGTTTAAATTTGTCAGCCTCAGTTATCAATCATTGTCTCCAAAATATCAACCTATTAAAAGCATGCCCCAACGTAGGGTTGACTTTTTTTCCCATTCTACTGCATAAAATTACAGGCAATAGAGTATGAGAGAGAAGAGTGAATGTGAATGATAATCACCCCATTTACACACAAACCGTACAACTGATGCAACCAGAGCCCATGTGGGGGGGAGGGAGTTGATGACTGCGATAACTGCAATTCGCTCTTCTAGTGTCACAGAGGTTGACTGAGAGGTGCATAGGGGCTCACAAATCATCTGGCCTACTGGGGGTTTCGCTACCCACCCCTGCCCCCTATCGCTGACATGGGCCACTCAATTAGCAGAGCTTTAATTACCCCGTGACGGGCCATTGCCAGCTCATTAATATGGCTACAACGCTACGTCCCGTGGGAGATAGTAAATCACTCTGTGACTCTGACACTATCAACGCCAGTTCCCCCACCCATCACCCCTTCACTATTGCTGTTTAGATTTCAATCTTAATATTACCTATTTATATTTATGACTAGATCATGCTCAAGTTGGCTGTCATATTCGATATAATATAATTATATCGTTTGCCCAAAATTGTGAAAAAAAAAACATTTCTTAACCCATTCGCTTCAGGTTTAAATGCTCAATACATTTTCCCAGAAACCGGATTTAAGTTACCGTCAATTATATTGTCTATTTTCAGACATTCAAAACTAACAAAAGATAACGGTACGTGAGATCACAATACGTGTGAAGACAAAAAACACATTTCTCTATCTAATATATAAAAATGTTTGTTTGTTTGTTTGTTCGTACTTTATGCGCGGCCATACCGTTGATCCGATTGTGTTGGGTTTTTTGCAAAATGTTCAGGAGATTCCTGGGATAAACTTAGGCTATAAGAGAGATGTGATACTCAACTCCTACACCCTTAAAAATCGCCCTTTGTAGTGGAAAAGGTGAAAACAGTAGCTCTTTGGACGTTTAAATGGCTTACGCTGCCTAAACCATAACAAATACACAAAATTAATGTACACAGAATTGAATATCTGAAAACACTCTACGAAAAAGTCTCCGACAGCATATATTTATCTCTTACGAATAACTCACAATAACCATTTTTGTCTTTCATTGATGTCAAGAAGATAGAGACAAGTACGTAGATTCCTGTGCAAGCATAGCAGCACATGGCGGGTATTCTTTTACGGATAACTTACAATAAAGAATTGTGTCTTTTAACTCATTTATGCCAAGAAGATCGAGATAAGTAGATCCCCGGGAAACACTGAAATCTTAAATTAATTACGATATAAATTTATAATTATTTTTCATTTTACTTATTCAACTAATCATAAGAAAGTACATTATTTTTTGTCTTTCACCTCATTTATGACAAGAAGATCGGGATGAGTAGATTCCCGGACAATGTCGGGTAAACAGCACGGGGTATCTAAAAATAATTACGATATGAATTTTTCCCTCTACTTAATCAACTAAACATAAAATCACATTAATATTCATTTATTTAGACGTAGCAGCGCACGTCAGTTATTAGCTAGTTATTCATAAATGTTAACAAAACACTACCCTGTCAAGGGATGTACAAAATATTGCAAAATATATAACAGCAGAATTAAGCGAGTGTACCTCGTCTTCTGAGTTGAAGGCCATTTAACTGCTGGCGAGTCTACCTCGTCTTGTGAGGCGAATGGGTTAATATGATCCATATTTCCCATCCGATTTCTAATCAATCCAAGAAATTTTATTTACTTTTTCAGGTTTTACAATGTAAATTACATCTTCCTGTGCCAATTTAAAAACACTGTAGCCCAGGAGTTTACTGTATATTGCGAATACAATTGAATATAATATAACACGCATCTTACAAATATTCACAAATCATTAAAATGTAATTGTACGCAATATCGGTCATATGCTATAGCAACGTGATGTCCACCGAAACATATTTACCAGACCACTACCTCTGATGGACACAGACCACTGAAATGAGTGCTGTGCTATAGCTACTATAATGTGGCTCATTCCGTGCGATCAGCTTTCGGACTCTCTGCTTGTACGGTCGCGTGGTTTACGATATCCTGTTCTAGAGAGGTAACACCTAATTTCATCCAATTCCACGTCAACTACCGGCTAAACATCACGCACTGCCAATCGCTAAGTGGTTAAACCCTCAACTGATAACCGATAAGGTATTAGCCAATAGCGACTCTCAACAGGTTCCAGACATGGCATATATATAGATAAATATATGCTGTCGGAGACTTTTTCCTAGAGAGTTTTCAGATATTCAATTCTGTGTACATTAATTTCAAAATAGTGTTTTCCAAGACTATATAGTCTTGGTGGTTTTCCAAAAAAATGTCAAAATTATCGAAATTTCGAAAACTGCAAAAATACTATCTAGAGGATGTGTCCGGGATTTATAATGCAAAAAATCCGGTCTAAAACCAAAATTTCAAAATAGTGTTTTCCAAGGCTATAGTCTTGGTGGTTTTCCAAAAAATGTCAAAATTTTCGAAATTTCAAAAACTGTAAAAATACTATCTAGAGAGTGTGTCCGGAATTTATAATGCAAAAAGTCCGGTCTAAATCCAATATTTCAAAATAGTGTTTTCCAAGGCTATAGTCTTGGTGATTTTCCAAAAAATGTCAAAATTTTCGAAATTTTAAAAACTGCAAAAATACTATCTAGATGTGTGTCCGGGATTTATAATGCAAAAAATCCGGTCTAAATCCAAAATTTCAAAATAGTGTTTTCCAAGGCTATAATCTTGTTGGTTATCCAAAAAATATTAACATTTTCGAAATTTAAAAATTGCAGAAACACTATCTAGAGGGTGTGTCCGGAATTTATAATGCAAAAAATCCGTTCTATATTAAAAATTTCAAAATGGTGTTTTCCAAGGCTATAGTCTTTGCGGTTTTCCAAAAAATATCAAAATTTCCGAAATATCAAAAACTGCAAAAATACTATCTAGAGGGTGTGTCCGGGATTTATAATGCAAAAAATCCGGTCTAAATCCAAAATTTCATAATAGTGTTTTCCAAGGCTATAGTCTTGGTGGTTTTCCAAAAAATGTCTAAATTTTCGAAATTTCAAAAACTGCAAAAATACTATCTAGAGGGTGTGTACGGTATTTATAATGCAAGAAATCCGATCTAAATCGAAAATTTCAAAACAGTGTTTTCTAAGGCTATAGTCTTGGCGGTTTTCCAAAATATCTCAAAACTTTCGAAATTTCAAAAACTGCAAAAATACTATCTAGAGGGCGTGTCCAGGATGTATAATGCAAAATATCCGGTATAAATCCAAAATTTCTAAATAGTGTTTTCCAAGGCTATAGTCTTGGTGGTTTTCCAAAAAATGTCAAAATTTTCGAAATTTAGAAAACTGCAAAAATACTATCTAGATGGTGTGTACTTTATTTATAATGCAAGAAATCCGGTCTAAATCGAAAATTTCAAAACAGTGTTTTCCCAGGCTATAGTCTTTGGCGGTTTTCCAAAATATCTAAAAAATTTCGAAATTTCAAAAACTGCAAAAATACTAACTAGAGGGCGTGTCCGGGATGTATAATGCAAAATATCGGTCTAAATCCAAAATTTCAAAATAGTGTTCTACAAGACTATAGTCTTGGTGGTTTTCCAAAACATCTCAAAATTTTCGAAATTTCAAAAACTGCCAAAATACTATCTGGAGAGTGTGACCGGGACTTATAATACAAAAATCCGGTCTAAATCCAGAATTTGGAAATAGTGTTTTCCAAGGCTATAGGCTTGGTGGTTTTCGAAGAACTGTCAAAATTTTCGAAATTTCAAAAACTGCAAAAATACTATCTAGAGGGTGTGTCCGGGATTTATAATCCAAAAAATCCGGTCTAAATCCTATATTTGAAAATAGCATTTTCCAAGGCTATAGTCTTGGTGGTTTTCCAAAAAAAGTCAAAATTTTCGAAATTTCAAAAAATGTAAAAATACTGTCTAGAGAGTGTGCTGGAATTTATAATGCAAAAAATCCGGTCTAAATCCAAAATTCAATGTAATGTTTTCCAAGGCTATAGTCTTGTAGGTTTTCCAAAAAATGTCTAAATCTTCGAAATTTCAAGAACTGCAAAAGTACTAGCTAGAGGATGTGTACGGTATCTATAATGCAAAAAATCCGGTCTAAATCGAAAATTTCAAAATAGAGTTTTCCAAGGCGGTTTTTCAAAATATCTCAAAATTTTCGAAATTTCAAAAACTGCAAAAATACTATCCAGAGGGCGTGTCCGGAATGTATAATGCAAAATATCCGGTCTAAATCCAAAATTTCAAAACAGTGTTTTCCAACAAGTCAAAATTTTCGAAATTTCAAAAACCGCAAAAATACTATCTAGAGGGTGTGTCCTGAGTTTATAATGCAAAAAATCCGGTCTAAATCCAAAATTTCAAAATAGTGTTTTTCAAGACTATAGACTTTGGTGGTTTTCCAAAACATCTCAAATTTTTCGACATTTCAAAAACTGCCAAAATACTATCTAGAGAGTGTGTCCGGGATTTATAATACTAAAAATCCGGTCTAAATCCAAAATTTGGAAATAGTGTTTTCCATATCTAGTGGGTGTGTCCGGGATTTATAATCTAAAAAATCCGTTCTACATTAAAGATTTCAAAATAGTGTTTTCCAAGGCTATATTCTTTGCGGTTTTCCAAAAAATGTCAAAATTTCGAAATATCAAAAACTGCAAATATACTATCTAGAGGGTGCCAATGGGATTTGTATTTCAAAAAAATCCGGTCTAAATCCAAAATTTCAAAATAGTGTTTTCCAAGGCTATAGTCTTGGTGGTTTTCAAAAAAATGTCTAAATTTTCGAAATTTCAAAAACTGCAAAAATAATATCTAGAGGGTGTGTACGGTATTTATAATGCAAGAATTCCGGTCTAAATCGAAAATTTCAAAACAGTGTTTTCCAAGGCTATAGTCTTGGTGGTTTTCCAAAAAATGTCAAAATTTTCGAAATTTCGAAAACTGCAAAAATGCTATCTAGAGGGTGTGTCCGGGATTTATAATGCAAAAAATCCGGTCTAAATCCAAAATTTCAAAATAGTGTTTTCCAAGGCTATAGGCTTGGTGGTTTTCCAAAAAATGTCAAAATTTTCGAAAATTCAAAAACAGCAAAAATACTATATACAGGTTTTGTCCGGAATTCATAATGCAAAAATTCTGTCTAAATCCAAAATTTCAAAATTGTGTATTCAAAGGCTATACACCTGGTGGTTTTCCAAAAAAAAAATGTCAAAATTTTCGAAATTTCGAAAACTGTGAAAATACTATCTAGAGGGTGTGTCCGGGTTTATAATGCAAAAAATCCGGTCAAATTCCAAAATTTCAAAATAACGTTTTCCAAAGCTATAGTTCAAGTGGTTTTCCAAAAATGTCGAAATTTTCGAAAATTCAAAATACTGAAAAAATAGCATATAGAGGTTTTGGAAAACCACCAAGTGTATAGCCTTGGAATACACTATTTTGAAATTTTGGATTTAGACCGAATTTTTTGAATCATAAATTCCGGACTAAACCTCTACATAGTATTTTTGGTGTTTTTGAAATTTCGAATATTTTGACATTTTTTGGAACACCACCAAGACTATAGCCTTGGAAAACACTATTTTGAAATTTTGGATTTAGACCGGATTTTTTGCATTATAAATCCCGGACACACACTCTAGATAGTATTTTTGCGGTTTTCGAAATTTCGATAATTTTGACATTATTTGGAAAATCGCCAAGACTATAGCCTTGGAAAACTCTATTTTGAAATATTGGATTTAGACCGGATTTTTTGCATTATAAATTCCGGACACACTCTCTAGATAGTATTTCTGCAGTTTTTGAAATTTCGAAAATTTTGACATTTTTTGGAAAACCACCAAGACTATAGCCCTGGAAAACGCTATTTTAAAATTTTGAATTTAGACCGGATTTTTTGCATTATAAATCCCGGACACACCCTCTAGATAGTATTTTTTGCAGTTTTTGAAATTTCGAAATTTTTTAGATATTTTGGAAAACCGCCAAGACTATAGCCTTAGAAAACACTGTTTTGAAATTTTATATTTAGACCGGATTTTTTGCATTATAAATACCGTACACACCCTCTAGATAGTATTTTTGCAGTTTTTGAAATTTCGAAAATTTAGACATTTTTTGGAAAACCACCAAGACTATAGCCTTGGAAAACGCTATTATGAAATTTTGGATTTAGACCGGATTTTTTGCATTACAGATCCCGGACACACCCTCTAGATAGTATTTTTGCAGTTTTTGAAATTTCGAAAATTTCGACATTTTTTGGAAAACCACCAAGAGTATAGCCTTGGAAAACACTATTTTTAACTTTTGGATTTGGACCGGATTTTTTGCATTTTAAATCCCGTACAAACCCTCCAGATAGTATTTTTGCAGTTTTTGAAATTTCGAAAATTTTGACATTATTTGGAAAACCACAAAGACTATATCCTTGGAAATCACTATTTTGAAATTTTGGATTTATACCGGATTTTTTGCATTATAAATCCCGAACACACCCTCTAGATAGTATTTTTGCAGTTTTTGAAATTTCGAAAATTTTGACATTTTTTGGAATACCACAGACTATAGCCTTGGAAAACAGTATTTTGGAATTTTGGATTTAGACCGGATTTTTTGCATTACAAATCCCGGACACATCCTCTAGATAGTGTTTTTGGAGTTTTTGATATTTCGGAAATTTTGACATTTTTTGGAAAACCACAAAGATTATAGCATTGGAAAACACTATTTTAAATTTTGGTTATAAATCGGATCTTTTGCATTATAATTCCCAGACACACCCTCTAGATAGCACTTTTGCAGATTTTGAAATTTCGAAAATTTTGACATTTTTTGGAAAACCACAAGACTATAGCCTTGGAAAACACTATTTGAAATTTTGGATTTAGACCGGATATTTTGATAACAATCTATGTGGGCGTAGACCGAAATTTATTAATGCCAACATCTGGATCTAAATCCCAACATTTCAAAACATGTGTTTCCAAGGCTATAAGTCTTGGTGGTTTAACCAAAAAATGTCAAAATTTTCGAAATTTCAAAAACACCAAAAACAACTATCTAGAGGGTGTGTCCGGGTTTTATTAATGCAAAAAATCCGTTCTCTAATAAAAATTTCAGAATAGCGTTTTCCCAAGGCTATCGTCTTTTGGGTGGTTTTCCAAAAAAGGTCAAATTTTTCGAAAATATTTCAAAAACTGCAAAAATACTATCTAGAGAGTGCTGTCCGGGATTTATAATGCACAAAAAATCCGGTATAAATCCAAAATTTCAAAATATTGTGTTCCAAAGGGGGGGGCTCATAGTCTGGATGGTTGTCCAAAAAATGTCTAAATTTTCGAAATTTGAAAAAACCGCAAAAAATTACTAATTCTAGAGGGTGTGTACGGTATTTATAAATCGCTCAGAATCCGGTCTAAATCGAACAATTTCCAAAACAGTGTTTTCCAATGCTATAGTGTTGGCGGTTTTCCAAAATATCTCTAAACTTCCGAAATTTCAAAAACTGCAAAAATACAATCTAGAGGGCATGTCCGGGATGTATAATGCAAAATATCCGGTCTAAATCCAAAATGTCAAAATATGGTTGTCCAAGTGCTATAGTCTTGGTGGTTTTCAAAAAATGTCAAAATTTTCCTCCGAAATTTCGAAAACTGCTATCTAGAGGGTGGTCCCG